>BMAC01000518.1:99960-112594 GCA_014905375.1 Phtheirospermum japonicum | reverse complement strand
CGAGTCAAGTTGCCAAACTACGCGCGACCCCGTTCTCTTACGGGCAAGCTATTGATCTTTTGACAAATTTTCATAAGTAGGCAACACAAAAGCTTAAATCAACCATAAGACCTATAGCTGTATGCACAGTCTGAGCTGGGCATCGACCTCGAACTGGAGGCGTAGGACCGAACTGATCTGATCTTTTTTATCCCGAAACAATTACTCCCCCCTACTATGGTCGTGCATTTTTAAAAAAGAAAACGATCATAGTAATGTTGTAAGTTTTCTTGCCCTACACCCCGTGTTATAGTTGATCACCTCGAACTAGAGCCCCTAGCTTTGAACCAGAGCTGATTTTCTTGTTTTTTTTTTTTGCTAAATGTTTAGCCCTGAGCTCGAGCTGATTTTCTTGGTTTTCAGGCTAAATTTTTAGCCTCGAGCTCGAGCTAACAGTCTTGCATTTTCTGGATGAATATTTACCCCGAGCTCGAGCTGATTTTCTTGGTTTTCTGGCTAAATTTTTAGCCCCGAGCTCGAGCTGATTTTCTTGGTTTTCTGGCTAAATTTTTAGCCCCGAGCTCAAGCTAACAGTCTTGCATTTCCTGGCTGAATTTCTACCCCGAACTCGAGCTTGTTTTCTTGGTTTTCTGGCTAAATTTTTAGCCCCGAGCTCGAGCTGATTTTCTTTATTTTCTGGCTAAATTTTTAGCCCCGAGCTCGAGCTGATTTTCTTGGTTTTCTGGCTAGATTTTTAGCCCCGAGCTCGAGCTGGTCTTCTTGGTTTTCTGGCTAAATTTTTAGACCAGAGCTCGAGCTAACAATCTTTCATTTTCTGGCTGAATTTTTACCCCAAGCTCGAGCTGATTTTCTTGGTTTTCTGGCTAAATTTTTAGCCCCGAGCTCGAGCTAACAACCTTGTATTTTCTGGCCAAATTTTTAACCCCGAGCTCGAGCTGATTTTCTTGGTTTTCTGGCTAAATTTTTAGCCCTGAACTCGAGTTGTAGTTGTTCTTGACCCAATTTAGACCTCAACCGAGCTGCCTCGGACCATTAAGCATCTCTCTTCACATTTTTCAGGCCCAATTCAGGCCTTACCCGAGCTTTCACGGCCTATTAAACAATTTTCATCGATTTTTTCTGGCCCAATTCAGGCCTTACCCGAGCTGTCACGGCCCATTAAACAATTTTCATTGCATTTTTCTGGCCCAATTTAGGCCTTACCCGAGCTGTCACGGCCCATTAAACAATTTTCATCGCGTTTTTCTGCCCAATTTAGGCCTTACCCGAGCTGTCACGACCCAATTCAAGCCCTACCTGATCTGTTTCCAAGATGCATCTTCTAGGGTTTTGGCGATTCCCTAGGAGACCTAATTCTCCCGCCTCTTTGGGAAGCCAAAACTCTTAGCCTTCCCCGATTTCCTTTTCATATAGCCTATGACTTTATTTTTACTCTTTACTTTTCCTATCTCCTACTTTCACTTAGCATTAGAAACCCTGTCAGAATCTCTCATCCGATATCCCTGTTCACTGACATTCAAATCTTCAAATCTTGATCCCGTCTTCAAACTGTTCTTGGGTTTCCAGGGGACTTGACTCTTCGAATAGGTACGACTTGATCCCTTTTCCCATTTTTTCTTGTGTTTATACGTGTTTACCGCTTTTACTATTTTATTGGTTATTATTACTTTTCATCATGTTTGCTCCTTCATCATCCCAATCTCCTACCGATGACATGAGTCTTATTCCCGTCTCTCCTTCCTCCTCTCCTGATCTGGGTGAGAAATCGAGGTCTTCGGAACGCGCTGTTTCTCCCCAGAGCGAGTCCTCCTCGACCCTCAGGGTTTGGGGGAACCTTTATCCTCTATCCCTCCTGTCCTAGATCCTCGGCATATACCTTATACTATATCCAATAAAACTTTGGGGTATATCCGCTCCATACTGGCCTTCCCTCCTCTTATCAGCTGACCCTTCCTTCCCTAGAAGATAGAGCCCCCTGTCCACCCCGGACTGTTTAACCTTCTACGTTGGCCAACTACATGGAGGTCTTCGCTTCCCCATACCTCCTCTTTTGATGGAGATCTCTCGCCTCTATGAGATCCCCCTCAATCAGTTTGCTCCTAACTCTTTTAAGAACATGATAGGTTTTATACTCGTTGCTCGGTATTTAGGTATCAAGCCTACTGCTGCTTTGTTTTTTTTCTCTTTTCCAAGCCAAATCTCTCAATCCCCCAGGCTTCTTTTATTTTTCTTCTCGAGGTGATGCCAAGTTTTTGGATAAAGCTCCTTCCTCGAATCAGGAGTGGAAACAGAAATTCTTTTTTGTCAGATCTCCTGAGCCTTGGCATTTCCCTACCGAATGGATATGGCATATCCCTGTTCAACGGAAGTATAATATCAAAATATGATCGCAAGGTACTCAAAGCCTCGTCGACCGAATCACACGAAGGACTTTTGATCTATTCTCGTCTTATTCACCCCTCCCTGCTCTATTACTACGACCTTAGTCCCCTCGAGTTTCCACTGGAAGCGGACATTGGTAAACCGCATACCCCTGGCCATATTCTTATTTTTTATTTATCTGTGCCCCTTCACCTTGGTTTTCCTTTGCAGATATAATGATAAAAAACTACGAGCTCAACCTGGGGAGGCAAGAGCGAAAGTCGTGTCAGTTGGTCGAGATCTCCCCAAGGTGACTCCCAAACCTCTTACTGCTACAAACTCGGATGAGCTTGCTCCTTCTAGGAGAGCCTTGGTCGGGGTTGAGCCTCCTCCAGCAAAGAGAGACAGATTTGCTCCAGCCCAAGGTCCTTCTCCTTCGACTCCGAACCATCCATTCTTCACACAGAGCGTGTTGAGGAATGAGGACGGATTGATCACTACCCAGTATGTGAAGGGTGTTTGCCCCACCGTTGACCGGGAGGGGGTGGAGAAGTGGGAGGATACCGAGCTTCTTGATGCCTGGAACTTTGCTCTCTCAAAAGTAAGTAATCTCGAGCTTTTCGGACTTGTATTTTTCCCTACATTCAATCTTGAATTCTTATTCTTCTTCTTACAGGCTTTCGCGCTAACCTCCAACGTTACTGCTCGAGCACGTCTAGGCTTTAATGACCCAAGATTAGCCCATGATCTGAAAGCTGCACAAGATCGGTTCGCTACTCTGAGCTCTGAACTAGAACGTGAGCAAGCTGCCTTAAAGAAGAAGAAAGAGGAGGTTTCTTCTCTTAATAATCAGCTGACAGCTCAAGAATGCGAGATAATGGTGAAGGTTGAGAAGGCTCGTTCCGAAGGTGAGCAAGCGGGCAAGGAGGGCTATCTTAGGTTGAAAGAAGGCTTGTCCCTTATCCAACAAGTTCGGGATGCTACCCGTCAAAACTTTGTCCAGTCTGAGGATCTTTACAGGATCCTGCTAAGGACAGTCCCCTTTTACGCGGACTACTTCTTGGACAAGGTGAAAGACTGGATGGCTTCAGGAGGCTCGGTGGAGATCTTTGACTAGGAAGCTTCCTTGGATGAGGCTTCCGATTGTCCTTGTGTTCTTCCAAATGATGAGGACACCCGACTTAACTCAGTTGGAGCAGCGGATTACCTAGAGTACGTCCTTCATCACTTCAAGAAGCAGACCCAACCACTGGACCCTGTTCTTCTGACCGCCCCCGGAGGCCTCCCATCAGTTGAAGGCAATGGACAAGAGCTCGGAGATGCCCAATTTGGTGGAGTTATCGAGGCGAGACAATTTAGCAGAGAACTCGAAGAGGGTCTTCTCTCCACTGCTGACTATGGGCAATAGATGCTAGGATCAGTGGTTCTTGGGTCAGGTGTAGTGATGTTCTTTGTGTATCTTCCTTTTTTAATTGTATGACATGATGCTCCTTTTGTAATCATAACCTCTTTTGAACGAATGATTCACACCTGTTTTAACTTGCATTTTTATCTATGTTTTTATGTTAACTTGTATTTTTTCTGTACTTGCTAGCTCTTTAAAAATCCTCTTTCCTCAATCATCCTAGATTACTTTGTGAGCTTGGGTGCTTTTAACCCATGCTCCGCCTACCCAACCATAGAGCTTAAGAGGCTTCCCGAGCTCAATCTCTAAAATATTACCTAGGTTGTCCTTTTTCTTTTTGGGCGGGCTACATACTTGTTCGTACGACTTTTCAAACATGTTGGAGGGAAAGTTTTGCTTTATAGCCACTTATTTCCCATTCCTTCATTGCAACTTTTCCCTGCTTAAGCATGTTTGGGTTTTCAGCGAGTCCGCCGCCGGACGCTTATGAACTTTAGGAGGAATTACCAAGCTCCGCCATCATCTTGAAAGGAAAGGACAGCATGAGCAATTCTACAAGGATCATTGGAAAACATCCAATCATCATGTTCTTCACCTCCGCGATGAAGTCTTGGATCTCCATGAATAAATGAACAGTCTGTACAAAGCGAATGAAGCTCTGGTTAACAGTGCAAGGGCTGAGACTCATCACGCTGATATGTACTATTTGAGGTTCTGTGAGGTGGATCATGAGCTATGGAAATTAAAGAATTCTCAAAGTCACTCTGATTAATGATGAATTCTATTTTCTAGCTTCTATGTTTGGCTCGAGTCTTGGGTTCTAGAGCATTGTGTTTATGTAATAAGTAGTTGACCCTGGGGTCTGGTTATAAACTTTGCGTTATGCTTTATGCCTTCATATTTTGACATTCGTCTGGTTCAACTTTTAACACATGGGCATGTGCTATTAAGGGGAATCTTCCCCTTAATAATAACCCCAAGCATCCGCTCGACCTACTACGGTGAGTAGAATTTGGGGTTGACATTTGTCAACTTGAACCTGAGTATCCACTCGACCCATCATGGCGGGTAGGACTTTTAAGTTGGCGTCTGTCAACTTATTAGCTCCAAGCCTTCAGATTTCTGCCGAAGTAAGTCTTCAGATTCATCACATTCCAAGCTCGAAGGATTTCCCGTCCATCCATATCTGCAAGCTCATAGCCGTCTCCTGCTAACACCCTGGTTACTCTGAAGGCCCCTTCCCAGTTAGCCCCAAGTTTTCCCAAAATCTTGGCCAAACATGCCCTTCTTAACACTAGGTCTCCGACCTGAAAGTTTCTCTTAGCCACTCTATTATTGTAAGCAGCTTTCATTCTTCTCCTCATTTCTTCCATCCGGAGGAACGCTCTTTCTCTTCTTTCGGCTATCAAATCCAAGAAATCTCGCACCATCATCTCGTTCTGCTTTTCATTGGATGTTAAAATCCTGTGAGTCGTAGTGCACACCTCTGCTGGTATGACGGCATCCATGCCATACACTAGGCTAAACGGGTTCTCCCCCATAGCCTCTTTCGGGTTAGTTCGGTAAGCCCATGTTAGAAGAGTTTTTGTGGGGTGTTGAAATGAATCAACGGGTTCATGGCTTGGTATTATCGGAATTCGATTCGATTGAAGGTTTCAATGTGTTTCAAACTTGGAAAATAAAAGGGAAATGAAATTAAAGCAATTAAAATATCAAAACTAGACTAGGAATTAAAAGTGCAAATTGGTAGGATGCCTCGGTCGTATGCCTTCAATGAAAATGCAAGCAAAATCGAAACTTTAGCAAAAACAAGCAATGTTTCACCAAGTACAAGCATGCATGCACAAGGTACAACTATGCATAAAATCCTAAATAATGCAAATTAGCAAAAATTGAAAGTATGAATGGAAAGAGCAATGGAAATTAACAAGAAAGTTCAAAACTTTAAGGAAAATAACAAGAAACAAAGCCTAGATCTAGGATTAAGCATGAAACAAAGCATAAAAATAAAATTGCAAATAAAGCATGTGAAAAACTCAAAATCAAGACGATCCAAGAGCCGATCTATGTCCTAGATGTGTCACTCATCTAGATTCCATAGCCAATTCATATGTTTCATCATGAATTCAAGGTGCTAAGGCTAAAAGCATGAAATGAAGAAAAATGCATGAAACATATGAAATTACTTGAAATTAAACAAATCAAGGACTTGATCTATGATCTAGATGTCTCACTCAACTAGGATTCATAACCAATTCACAAGATCAAGCACAACTTCTAATACCTAGGCAAAAAGCATAAAACAAATGAAGAACAAAGCAAGAAATTAAAAGAAAGCTTACTAGAATTAAAGAGAGAATCAAAAAGCTTGATTGAAATTGCAAGGAATTAAAGATCCAAGGGAATACTTGAATCCTTCTTGAGCTTACAAACCCAAGGCAAAGCTTAAAAATTAAATCTAGAGAGAGAAATTAAGTCCCAAACCCAAGCTTGGGTTGGGAGGAGGTGTTTTACCAAAAATGAGAGTTGTAGTCTATTTATACTAATTTAATTGGGTTTAAATGGGCCAAATTAGCCAAAAAGGCTTGTAAATTCCTGGGTTTGACCAAGTTTGACCCGGAGGCACCTTCCTAGACCCTTGGCTAGATTTTTGGCACATTTTGGCTTGATATGGCTCGAGATGGATCGACCATGGCCGAGCCTGGGCGCTGCTGGGCGCAGGTTTCCGGTAGGCTGGGGCCTGGGCGTGGGCGCTGGGGCCTGAGCTGGGCGCTGGGCGAATCTTGGCGCGAGGGTTGGCGAGCCAGGGCGAGGCCTGGCGAGGGTTGGCGATGCTGGGCGCTGTGTGGCGCGAGTGAGCATGAGGCAAGGCGAGGGCTGGCGAGCGCTGCGCGCAGGCGCTGGGTGGATGCGCGGGCGCTGGCGAGAGGCCGCGCGCAGGCGCTGCCTGGAGATGCTGGGTGCGTGCGTGTGCTGCCGGGCGGAATGGCGCGAGCGGGCGTGAGCTGGCGCGCGGCGGGGCGCCGGGTGGCACGAGAGGGCGCGAGACTAGGCCAGCATTCCAGAATGTTTGGGCATTTTTGAGCCTCTCTTGGCCTGAATTTTGGTCCTCAATGCCTTAGCCTATAAATAGAGATTTTGAACATAAAAACCCAAGAATTTCACCAAACCTCAAGGTAATTGAACCAAAAAAACCAAATTAAATATAAAGTTGGCAAGAAACACGAAAAACAATAAAACAAGAAAAACAACCTAAAAACCTAACGAAAAAAATGACACAAAACTACTAAAATCAATATAAAGCTATTGGGTGGTATACTGAAGTGAAGCTTTGTTTTATTTTCATCCTATCACACCATTCGTTCAAGCCATTTCCCGCGAACTGGGTGTCGTTGTCCGAGACGAGCACTCGGGGTATCACGAAATGGCACACAATGTTCTTCCATAGGAATTTTAATATAGCTTCTTCCGTAACTCTTGTTAATGGCTCAGCTTCCTCCCATTTACTAAAATTATCCACAGCTACCACCAGAAATCTCCTCTGTCCCGAGGCCATAGGAAAAGGGCCCACCAAGTCGATTCCCCATTTCGCGAAGGAGCATGCTGCACTCATAGTCATGAGTTCTTCAGCCGGTCTGTGCATTAAGGGGGCGTGCACCTGACACTTCTCGCACTTTCTCACCATTTTTTCTGCGTCTGCTTTCAAAAAAGGCCAGAAGTATCCATATGGTTGCCGCAACATCCTTCATGCATTTCTTTGAGCACTTGCTCACTTTCGTTCGTCCCCAAGCATTTAAGGAGAGGCATTCCGAACCCTCTTTTGTACAATTTTCCTCCTATCAGACAAAATCGAGCAGCTCGTATTTTGAGCCTGGCCGCCATGCTTCGATCTTTAGGTAAGGCACCCCCTTCCAAGTATGCCTTTATCTCCGCCTGCCAATCCTCTCCTTCTATAAGCTTGGCTATGGCATCTCCCGTCACCCCCTCGGGTGCCATCAAGAGAGTTATTTGTCTTTCCTTGCAAAATTAACCGCCAAGCTCGCTACATTCGCCAGGTAATCCACGTGCTCGTTATCCTATCTCGGGATCTGTATCATCTCCAAGTGCTCAAGCTTCTCCCGACATTCCTTGAACTTGTCGACATATTTCTGCATTCGATCCTCTCGGACCTCGAACTCCCCGTTGGTTTGCTTGTAGACCAATTGCGAGTCTAAATGCACCGATATCCTTTTGGCCCCTAACTCCATAGCCATCTTCATTCCTCTTATGCACGCCTCATACTCTGCTTCGTTATTAGATGCTCGAAAATTTAATCTTACTGTGTACTTTATTTCGTTCCCTTCTGGGCTAATCAACACTATTCCTGCTCCACATCCGGCTTGTTCTGCCGATCCATCAACAAAGATCGTCCATTGACCCTTTATCTCTTGAGGTCGGGTCATTTCTTGCAGAAAATCTGCTAGGGCTTGTGATTTGATAGCCACACGATTTTGGAACTCAATCTCAAATTCGCCCATCTCGATCACCCACTTGATGAGTCTCCCAGACGTATCTGGCTTACTGAGGACTGATTTCAAAGGGAGGTTGGTTCTGACTATTATTTTGTGGGTAGAGAAATACGGTTTCAGTCGTCTGGATGTAATTACCAGGGCTAGAGATCCCTCCTCGATCTCAGCATACCGAAGCTCAGCTCCTTTAAGCGCTTTACTGACACAGTACACCAGAGCTTTATTTTTCCCTTCCTCCTTAACCAACACCGTGCTCACCGCAGATTCTCCTATAGACATATATAGGTATAATGTTTCTCCTGGGCTTGGTTTCGTAAGAAGCGACATTTCAGATAAATAAGCCTTGAGCTCTTCGAAGGCCTTCTGGCACTCATCACTCCAGCAAAAACCTGGAGTCTTTCTCAATACTCTGAAGAAAGGGAGGCTACGCTCCGCAGCTCGTGATATAAATCTATTCAATGCTGCCAAACATCCCGTTAGGCGTTGAACCTCTTTCACATTCTTAGGAGGGTCCATGTTAATGATAGCCTGAATCTTCTCGGGATTAGCCTCAATTCCTCTCTCGATGACCATATACCCTAAAAATTTCCCTGACCTAACCCCAAATGCACATTTCTTCGGGTTTAACTTCATCCGATACTTTCTCAACGTCTGAAAGGTTTCCGCTAGGTCGTTTACATGCGATCCCGGCTTAACACTCCTTACGAGCATATCATCCACGTACACTTCCATGTTTCTGCCCAGTTGCTGGGAGAACATCCTGTCTACCAGCCACCGGTACGTGGCTCCTGCATTCTTAAGGCCGAAAGGCATTACCACATAACAGTAGGTGCCGAAAGGTGTGATGAAACTGGCCCTCTTTTGATCTTCAACTGCTAGCTTTATCTGGTGATAACCTTAGGAGGTGTCCATCATGCTCAGGAGCTCACAACCCGAGGTCGAGTCCACCAGCTGGTCTATTCGCGGTAAGGGGTAATGATCTTTAGGGCAAGCCTTGTTCAGGTCACTGAAGTCCACACACATTCTCCAACTATACTCTAATTTAGGGACAAGAACAACGTTGGATAACCACTCTGGGAATCGGATTTCCTTGATGTGCTTGGCTTCCAGCAGCTTGTTCACCTCCACTCGAATAATAGCCTCCGTCTTAACCCCGAAATATCGTTTCTTTTGCTTGACAGGCATAAATGAAGGGTTGATGTTGAGCCTATGCTCTGCTACCAATGGGTCGATCCCTACTAACTCATTCGGCGACCAAGCGAACACATCTGCGTTAATGCGTAAGAATTTAACCAACTCTTTCAGTATTTATGGAGATAAGGTAGTTCCTATCTGCACAGTTCGGTGTGCTTCTCCAAGAACTATCTCCACCATCATCAACATCTCATTTGGTTCTACATGCTCCTTTGATTCGTCCAGCAATGCATGGACCCCCAAGGTGTTCACTTTAGTAGGCTCATCCTTTCTCCTCCCCTGCTTTACACTCTGCACATACAGCTTCCTCGAAGTGTACTGGTCACTGCCGACCTCTCCCACTTCACTCCTTACAGGGAACTTCATTTTCATATGGTAAATAGACACCACTGCCTGGAAGCTACAAAGTGACGACCTTCCCAGCATGGCATTATATGCTGAAGGGGCGTCTACCACCAGGAAACAGTTCATCTTAGCTTTCTGACATTGTGCCTCGCCCAAAGAGACAGAAAGCACTATTGACCCAAAAGGATGTATAGTGCCTCCTGCAAACCCGATGAGGGAGGTCTCCACTGGCTCCAACTTCTCCTCCAGATCCATTCTCTCTAGACAATCCAAAAATAAGATGTCAGTCGAGCTTCCTGTATCGACAAAAATGCGACCAACTTCGTAATTAGCTATCATTGCCCTAATCACTAGAGCGTCTACGTGTGGTCTCAAGACCTCCCCTACATCTTGGGGCCCGAAGTGTATGACATGGCTGTCTACTACCTGCCCGATCTCGAGTCCTTTCCTCCTTTCTGGGTCAGCTGCTCTAACGTACCCCTTTCTTAACCCATTTGAATCACCGTCTTCGGGTCCTCCTACAATCATGTTAATCATCCCCCCTCTTCGAAGGACCCCTCTCTTTTACCTTGTTCCTCAGCTCCAGCCTATGTGCTGGAAAAAATTATCTCCCTCCTTTCTTAAAGGTCGTCTTGCTCTTACTTCGCTCTGTGTAAACCATTGTTCTGAAAACCGGACCGGTCATTGAACCGGTAAAGCTACAGGTTCAGTGGTTCAGAGGTTCAACCGTGGTCGGACCGGTTATATATATATATATATATATATATATACCACTATTAAATATATTATAAATAAATAGAATAAATTAGATTAATAAAATACATGATTATAAAATATTTTAAAATTTAATTTAAAGAGTACATATGAATAAATATGAATTCATCAACCACAACACAACATAGAAAAATGTTATTGAATTAAATATAATGAAGAAAAATCAAATAAAATAGTTCAATTCTAATATAATCACTCCAAGTCCAACAACTTCAAAATAAAATAAAATTAACCATCATAATTTGTATTTATTTGTACTCCAAATAAAAAAAATAAGACCCCGTCAATTCTTATTTAATATAAAAATTAGAAAGCAAAAAAAAAAAAAAAAACCAAAAAAATTCAAAAAAACCGGTTGAACCTGTCATAGGTTCACCGGTCCAACCGGTTCATGACCGGTTTGACCGGTTTTTGACCGGTTCTTGACTCTGGCGGTTTGCACATGAAAACCGGACCGGTGTGGTGACCGGTTCCCGGTTGAACCGGTCAAACCGGCCGGTCCGGTCCGGTTTTCAGAACCATGGTGTAAACAAACTCCTTCAGATATCCTGCCTGAATGAGCCTCTTTATCTCATCTCTCAGGTGAGTACACTACTCTGTAGTGTGTCGATAATCATTATTGATTTGCACGTTTTTGTACATATTTTTCTTACCGTTTTTTTATCACGTTGCGTGTGTTTTGCTTGCTTTTAGGTGTTTTAGGAGTCGAGTTGGCTATTTTTCGTTATTTCTAGGTTTTCTTAGTTTTTGTACGTTTTTATTAGTTTTCGTAGCTTTTCACTCTTTCACTTTTCTCTTGGCCGTAGGACGTCCAAGCGGGGCCCACGCTCGTTTGGGATCATTTTCACTCGACTCAGGAATGGACGGACAAGCAAGGAAGCGCAATGGACGAGGTTCGATAAACCGGCGGACGTGAAAAGAACGAGGAATCGAGCCGGGTGCAGCAATCCAGTCGACCGACTAGAAGTTCAGTCGATCGACTGCCCTTCTAGTTGATCGACTGGAACTCCAAAATCAAATGGATTCCAGGGATTTTAGGCCATTTTGGACACTGCAGTCGATCGACTGCCAACGTGGCCGATCGACTGCAGTCGATCGACTGTAATCCCCCGAGATCAACTGGATTCCAGGGACTTTTGGCCGTTTTGACAGCGCAGTCGATCGACAGGCGACTTGACCGATCGACTGCCAGTCGATCGACTGCTTTACAGTCGATCGACTGAAAAGCAGATTTTTTGCCACTCTTGGACGTTTTTGCCCCTTTGTGAAGGATTAATCAACCAAACGTCATTTCATTTCGGATCAACTTGCAGCAAGGGCCTTTCCTCCCAGGAAGCTCCTTGAACACAGAACCAAATCCTTTCCTTTTCATTTTCATCAAATTAGATTCTAGTAATTAGTTAATTAGATCTAGTATTAGATCCTCATTAGTTAAGTTGTTCAAGCTTTGGTTTAGATTTCTTTTGTGAAGAATCCTTCAAGTTTCCATTTCATCTTCAAGCTTTTTGTGGAATCATACATTTGGTAATATCTTTCTATAATATAGTTTTATTTTCATGTTATTTCTTTTAATCTTGTGTTGATGCTTGGATCATAGTTTAGATGTTATTTTGATTATCAAAACTTCCATTTTCATTTTATAGCTTTCTAATTTTTTAACTTATGCTTTTAAGTTGTTAAGTTATTTAGATCAATTCCCAAGTTTTTAGAAGTTTTATATAATCTTCCTTTTTAAACCTTGAATTGTTGCTAAATTAATGTTGACTTTTTCAAATAAGCTAGACTTTAATTTTCCCTCCATTTTCCTTAATTTAAATTGTAAGCTTTCTTAGTTAGTTAGTTTAGATTAATCGTAATTTAAAATAAGCTTTAAATTCCTTTTCGTATTTTAATGCTTTCAAAACTCCTATTTCAATTTAAGTTTAGATATAACAACTCAAACCGAATCTATGACTACCGCCTTCCTAGTTTAGATTAGTTTAATTCTAATCGACAATAAGAGCAAATAAGAAACCGATAAGCCGATAACATCCATCCTCGAGAGACA
>BMAC01000518.1:74692-85413 GCA_014905375.1 Phtheirospermum japonicum | reverse complement strand
TAGTCATTTTCAAGCAAGCTTTTAATGTTCATTAACTTTTGCATTAGTTTAGTAATTTCAAGTTTTCATTTCAATTCAAGTTTTAGCATAAAACTCAACCCAATATATATATATATATGGACGCAGGGGCAAAATCGTCAAAATGGGTTAAAATTACAAAATTACGTGCGCGGGTCCCGCTTGGTCTTTGGTGATTCTACGGCCAAAAATATAAAAACGAATGAAAAACCACAAAACCATAATAAAAACCGCGCAAATGCTACAAAAACCTAAAACTAACAAAATAGACCAATTCGACTCCTAATACCCGTAAAAGTAAGCAAAACACATGCAAATACGACACAACAAGGTAACAAAAATACGTACAAAAATGTGAAAATCAGACATAAAGATGACTCGTGCATTAAACAAGAGTTATGAAATGAATTCCTTAAGGATTCACGATAATTGTATAGTTATATGAGCTTGAAGCACTAGTAATTCAAAAAAGTGTGAATATCATTTTTTTATACTCGTGTCGTATTATATTAGTGTCTCTTGACAAAATAAATATTCAAAAACAAACATATGAACTATCTGTGACATTAGACTATAATACCTATACCGTATCAGTTTTTCGTACCAACTTCATCACTATTTTGACTACCATATTGGTTGTATTCAATGTGTGATGTGTTATATCACTTGTGATGTGAGGTCGTTACAGATAAAATTATTCACATTCTTAAATTATATTTTATTTTAGTAACTTTTTAAGTGTATACTAAAATTATCTAGTAAAATAATTTTTAGCTTATATATTATCGTAACTTATTTAGATTTACTTAAAATCTAAATATAAATTTTACTAAATTAAGTTAATAATTAAGATAATCATAATTATGATAGTTAAGAGTTCCATAAAAAAAGTAATTAAGAGTTAAGAATACAAAATACAAAATGAATAAATATATAATTTAATCTATATCACAGACTGTGTGCGTGTGTGTATTACAACATGCGTTTTACATGAGATTTGTAAAAAAGTAATATTAATTAAGAATTAAAAAAATCAAAATTAAAAATAATACACACAAATTGTAAAATTGTTTATTCTATTTATAATTGCAGAATTATTGAAAATAAATAATTTTTTAGGGATTTTACCTGTGCGATGTATTCCCTCCGTTTCTTAGTAAGTGTCGTTTTAGAGTTTTTGTTCAAAATTAAGGAATATAATATTTGACTAATATATCCTCAATCAATTAATAATATTCTCATTTAATTACTTTCATTCTTTCCCTTTAGTATTCTATTACCATAAACTTGTTTATATTTCTTAAAATAAGTGGGGATAAAACTGGAATAAAGTGGTAAAAAGTTCTAAAACGACACTTAATTTGTAATAAAAACGAGTCTCTAAAATGACACTTATTTTAAAATGGAGGGAGTACAAAATTAGATAGAGACTTTTTTTCAATGTGTTTGTCAATATTCATTTTGAGGGAAAAAAAAAGGTTAACATAGATCTAAATATTGATAAAATCACTTCTCTAAATTTATAAGTTAAAATTTAATAAGGCATTGTATTTTAAATATAGATCTATACTTTGAGAAAATCTTATATATAAATTTTATATTATTTTATAGTTCTTTTTTCTAATTTTTGAAATAGTTATTAGAATTTATCACACTTTATTATATTTTCTAAGTTGAAAGTCTTTTGAAAGTTATTTTATAATATTTCTATTATGTTTTTATCTCTCTCTCTCTCTCTCTCACACACACACACACACACATATATATATAAATTATTCATGATTATATATTTATTTATCTATATTTATTTAAATTATTTAATAAATTTTATAACTTATATTATTATTCTATAATATTTTTAATTTTTTAATTTTATAAATCTGAACAATAGTTTATTAGGTTAAATAAACATTATAGGGTATTTTAATTTATATAGTGGTAAGAATTATTGTGAGCACAAAAAAAAAAAAGACTATTATATTTATAGCACAAGATTGTGAGTCACCCAAAACTTATTAAGCTCCAACATTTCATATTATTTTGCATTTCTTTAACATCGTAACTTTACACATCAGCAGACATCTCACTCTTCACCCTGGTTAGTAGTAACACGTCAGCTCCTCACCTAGAATCGAAGTGACGCATGCAGGAAAAATATTTAGTTATGTAAACATCCTAAAGGATCATAAACCAACACATTAGATTTTAATAAATGAGGAGACGATATGTGTCAATTAAAAATACCCTTTAAACTATACTTAATCTAGAATTCAATACTTATTATTAGTATATAGGTGGGATAATAAATCACTTTATTTTACCAATAAAGAAATAATAATTCTTCATTTCTCTAAGGAGGGAAAAAAAGATTGTGTTGAAGTCATTGTAAATTAAACAAATTGAGCTCAACTGGAATCACAAAAATACTCAATATATTATCAAGAAGAATTCGGGGTTTCACCATCATAATTCATTTTTTCTTTAATACATCGCGATTAATTCTGAAATAACTAGAGGTGGAGTAATTGTATATACGGGTATAATAACTGAACTAAGTACGAAGTCGCCAATAACAGTGCATGCATTTACACTTTCATCAATAATCATCAAATAATTGATCCAGGACCGCAATTTTTCCTTACCCGTAAAGCTATTCGTTTATGGCTATGTAAAAGCTCTTCGGCTTATTAAATACTTTATTTATTATTAATTTTTTTATTTTATTTATTGTTAACGGCATCAACTGTTCAAGACGAAAACCGTACAGTGTCGGCTAGCCAATAATATAGTCAACGCACTCTTATATATAGCTATTTACTAACATGTTTCTGGCTTAGGTCTGTGGATGGGTCTTGATACTTAATTTTAGATAGGGTACATGGTTTTAATACCATCAGATTATTGAGATAAAAGATCCTATATTATTTATGAGAGTATGTATATCATGGATCTGGGACCATTTAAATATGGTGCACCCGTTCCTCCAATTCATTCCACGTCTGCTCACGGTTCACGCGCCTTCCTTTTCAGCTCACGCTCAACGCGCCTCGAAAACAGAAAAAACCCCTGCAAATTCCCGCTGCAACATCACATCTCTCTGCAACTTCGTTTTCAAACAATTTTTTTCTCCCAAACGATGCAATTTTCATCTTCTACCAGACGCTGCAATAACTTACTGCAAGCAATTCTCAACTTCTCCTACACGCTACAACAATTTTCTCCCAACAAATTTCTTCGGCAATTTTCATCTGCTCCGCCTGTAAGTTTTAGATTTTGTTTCCCTTTCAACTTTCAGTTCAGTTCACACACTGGTATATGTTTCAGCATCGATTGATGATGTTTCATCGTCGACTGATAATGATTCATCAAAAAACGCTTATTACTTCACAAAATTTAATTATATACTTTCGATTCTTCTGATTCTAGGGTTTAGCCATCAATTGATGTTGATTCATCTGTATTTTAACTATATGCTTTCGATTCTATAGTTCAACCATAGATTCCCTGTGTGATGATATCTGCATGTTCTATGTTTCAAAAATTGTGATAAGATTTTATATGTACATCTTGATGATATGTGCAAGAACAGTCTGATGATATGTTCCAGATTTGAGCGATGATATATCATTTGTGAACCTCATATTACTTTTTTTCTGCGAATATATGAGTTTTGATATAGTAGTGATGATACTACAATCTCTGTAATGATATGTTTAATATCTGTATAATGTTATATCATTTGTGAATTTTTATTTTACTGCAAATATAGATTGACTTTTATGATGATATGTACACTTTCTGTCTGATGAGTTTTTGATTTTTTCCCATTCAACTTTCATTTCAGTTCACCAATTTGTACATGTTTCAGCATCGATTGATGAAAGTTTCATCATCGACTAATGTTGATTCATCACAAAACGCTTGTTAGTTTACAAAACTTAAATATACATATACATTTTGATGATATGTTGATTCTAGGGTTTAGCCATCAATTGATGTTGATATAGTTCATATGTATTTTAACTATACTCTTTCAATTCTCTGCATGTTCTATATTTTAAAATTGTAATAAGATTTTACATGTACACTTTAATGATATGTGCAAGAACAATCTGATGATATGTTGCAGATCTGAGCGATGATATATCATTTGTGAACCTCATATTACTTTTTTTCAGCGAATATATTAGTTTTCATATAGTAGTAATGATATGTTGAAGAACAATCCGATGATATGTTCCAGATCTGTAATGATATGTCTCATAACTGTATAATATTATATCATTTCTGAAATTTATTTTACTGCAAATATAGATTGACTTTATGATTATATATACAATTTCAATGTAATGATATATTCATGTTATATGTAATGATATGTTCATATTCTGCATGATGATATATTAATTGAATTTTATGTTTAATTATAAATATGAAGAAGAAAGCAACCAATTTACCTTCGGAGAAATTAGATACTCCGATTGTAGTTGGTAATCAACAGGGTTTAGGTCTCACTCTTCAAGAGGAAGACCTACAGAGAAAAATATATGAAAAAAACACAAAGGGAAGGAAGAAGAAAAATACAATTGATGCAACATCAAGATTGAGAAAAATCCTTCTCCTACTCCGAAAAAGAAAAAGCAGAAAGAAAAGAAAATACCAATTGAAGCACCTGATGCAACATCAACTGAAGCACCTGAATTTGACATAGTGAAGAAAATCATACAGAATCAGTTGGAAACCGAGAAGGAAAAAAAGATTGTCAAGCATCGCAAAACGCAGTTGACGAAAACTGATTTTAAAAAAACTGCTTCTGCAATTCAAGTTTGGAAAAAGAGTCCAATTGTGAAGAAAACATAATTACAGAAAAAGAAAAAGGTTTGCTATTTTTATTACTTTATACTTTAAAATAATATTTATATTCCAAATTGAAATTAACACAGATACACTGATATATGTAGGGTGCACCCATTGAAGACACGGTTGATATACAGACTGCACCCGTTGAAGACACAACTGATATAAAGGTTGCACCCTTTGAAGAGAAGAAAAATGAGAAAAAAGAAAAAATAAAACCAGCTGAGGTTTGAATTTCTTAACAATAATTTTAATACACTATTTTCATGTTCATGTGATGATATGTAAATAATGTGTTTGATGATATATGACAGGTGTATGTGATATATGTAATTATTTGTGTTTGGTGTATTAGATGATATGTAGTTGATATATCAGATGGTATGTGGTTGGTGTATATGATGGTATGTGTTTAGTGTATGTGATGGTATAGGATAATAGTAATCATATGTGGCTACTATATGAGTCTAGTTTGTATAATGATATTTTCCTCATGTATAAGATGATATGTGATTGCTGTGTGTGATGATATGTAGCTGGTGTATAAGATGATATGGGATTTCTATATGTGATGATATATGGCTGGTGTAAGTGACATATGTGATTGTTTGTGTTTGGTGTATAAGATGATATGTACTTGGTCAATGAGATAGTATGTGGTTGGTGTATGTGATGGTATGTGGTTGGTGTATGTAGCTACTATATGTGTCTAGTGTATATGATAATATGTGCCTGGTGTATAGGATGATATGTGATTGGAGTGTAGGGTGATATCTGACTTCTGTATATGATGTTATGTAGTTGGTGTATAAAATTAAACGTGATTGGTGTATGTAATGATGTTTTTGTTTGTGTTTGATGTAATACATGGTATGTGATTGGTGTATGTGATGGTCAATTTTATTTATTTTTCAGGTTGTACTGCAGCAAATTCGTAAAAGAAAAGAACCAGAAACTGACTTAGCTAATCCTCCTCCTCAGAAAAAGAAAATTTTTCGTAAATTTAACCCAGATCATATCCGGTTTAGGACATCTCCTAACCCTCTTTTCAAACTGATAGAGCATCCGAATGAAGAACAAAAAGAAGCAGTCCGGGATATCGGATTTGCAGGAATGTTGAAATTATCAACTCGAGAAAACCATGCTGAGTTGGTAACATTTCTGATACAGCAGTTTGATTGCTTCAGATGCTCAATTAAATTGGAGAGAGATGAATTAAAAATTGAGGAGGAGGATGTTGTGTCTGTTTTTGACTTGCCGTTGGAAAAAAAATCTGTGATAGAAGCTTTGTCTGAAAAAGGTATTTTTAAATTGTTTACATTAATTATATTAACTCACCTTAATTACACTATAACATGTACGTATCTTAAATAATTTTATTTTTTAATGCATGTACTAAAAAAGATGATGAGAAGTATTAAGGTTTGGTAAAAGAATGGCAGTATCGGTGGGGGGTTTCAAATACTGCCCCTTTTACATCGAAAATTGGTGAGGCTCTCCAATCAAGGAGTGACTACGATGATGACTTCAAACGCGATTTTGTCGTGTTTGTTGTCACTACCATTTTCAAGTCACACCAGAATCGCAAAGCCAATTACAAGATTCTGAAATGCCTTGAAGATATGAACGAAATAAGGAATTTCAATTGGTGCCATTTTATGATCAATTGTCTGATTTTGTCAACTGAAGAATGGAAAACAAGCACAGCAGTGAACAAGTTTTTTGCAGGGCCCGCAATTTTCTTAATAACAATATGTGAATTACTACTGAATAAAGTGATATAAAATACTAAGAAATAAACTTCTCTAATATTAATGTATTTTGTACAGTTATGCTATCTTGATAGAATGGAGTTCAAGGTGAGGCGGGCAAATTCAAGAAGATTCCCAATTTGCTCAAATTGGGGATCAACAGAACTGGAAAAGAGAGTCAGAGGAGAAAAAAAATCTGGAGGCTTCGGAAGGGGAAAGGTTGTTGAAAGATTATTGAAGAATGAAGACGATAACAAAATGGTATGTGTTTAATTRTGTATTTAAAGATTGGGGAAAGGTTTATGTGATGTAATGTGCATAGTATATGTGATGGTAAAATCTATGGTTTGGGTGATGATTATGAATATGTTATTCTTTATATTTCACAAGTATATGAGATTTATGATGTTATTAATGTAATATTGATTTCTTCTTTCTGGGATTACAAATAAATTTTTAAGAAGTTATTGATGATGATATGTGTATGGTTTATGTGATGGTATCTGTATAGTCTGTGTGATGGTTTGTGCATGGTAAGTGTGATCATATTTAACTATGTTATTCTTTATACTTCACAAGCACTGATGATGAATATATATTTGTGATTTGTGATGTTATTAATGTAATATTGATTTCTTCTTTCTGGAATTACAAATGGATTTTAAGAAGTTGTTGATGATGATATGTGTATGGTTTATGTGATGGTATCTTCATAATCTGTGTAATGGTATCTTCATATTCTGTATGATGGTATGTGCATGGTCTATGTGATGATATATGAATATGTTATTTTTAAAATTCACAAGCATTGTTGAAGAATATATATTTCTGATTTGTGATGTTATTAATGTAGTATTAATTTCTTCTTTTTGGGATTACAAATGAATTTTAAAGAAGCTAATGATGATGATATGTGTATGATTTATTTGATGGTATGTGCATAGTCTGTGTGATGGTATATGCATTATTTGTATGATGGTATGTGCATGGTCTGTGTGATGATATATGAATATGTTGTTATTTATATTTCACAAGAACTGATGATAAATATATATTTTGTGATTTTTGATGTTATTATTTATTTTTCACAAAGTAAAAAAATTTGACTTGCTTATACATGTCTTTTTTACAGAAAAGTTGTGATCTTGTTGACATTCAAGAGGAGTCAACAAACAAATTGGTGCAAGTATTGGGAAAGATGACTGAAGCAGTTAATCAGTTCAGAGATGTAATGGATGAGATTGGAAAAACTGAAACGACAAATGATATTCTGATGACACCATTTGAACTGATATTGAGCTGTAAAGAGAAAGAACCAATTCAAGACCACCAAGAAACAAGCCAGAAAACACCAAAATCAAAATCTCCGACAAAGAAAGTATTAAGCCAAAAATCACCATCCAAAACACCACCAACTCAAAAATCACCAACTGCAAAATCACCTAGCCAAAAAACCAGTTGCATATTAGATGATGATATGTTTGATGATTCAGAAATTACAGCTGGAATTTTTGAGTTGTGGGATGCTTTATGCAAACCTAAAAAGGTGACCAAGAGAGAGGTTTCAAATGGAATATCACCACCGACGTTTTCATTAGGACTTGAAGACATTGAACCCATGGGAAATTTTTGTGCTGATGATCATGTTGGTGGTGGTGATGGTGATGGTGGTAATGCTGATATTGGTGGTAATGTTGATGATGATGATGATGATGGTGATAGTGATACAGTTGCTGAAAACAATGATGCTGAGATTGAGAACGTGACCCCAATTGATGAGTTGAAATTCAAAAGGTATTTAACTGTAATATTTTTTTAATAGTTATATATTAGTTTTTAGATTTTGAATACTGCACTATTTACATTGATGAAATAAAAATAACAATTATTTCTTATGACATTCAACAAATCAGCATAATTGACGAGTCTGAGGATGACATTGTGGATGTCCTCCAAAGAAAGAACCCAAAGAGAAAGTGCAAAAATCTGCCGTTGAATTTCAGATCTCCTTTCTGGACAGGAAATAATCCAAAACTGCACAATCTTGTTACAATGAAGGAGAAACTCGTCTCAGAGTATGCGTTCTTAGAACCAACTGAAGAAACAAAAAAGTAAGTAATTCTTAAGTTTTTTTATTTTTGTTTCTAAAGAATAATGATATATGCATGGTTTATGTGATGGTATGTGCATAGTCTCTGTGATGGTATTGAAAGATCTGTATGATGACATATAAAAATGTTATTTTTTAATCTTCATAAGCATAAATGATGAATATATATATTTGTGATTTGTGATGTTATTTATGTAATACTCATTTCTTCTTTCTGAGATTACAAATGAATTTTTAAAAAAATTTTGATGATGATATGTGCATGGCTTATATTATGATATGTGCATAGTTTGTGTGATGGTATGTGCAACATCTGTGTGATGATATGTGCATACTCTGTGTGATGGTATGTGTATTAATATATTATAAATTACATTTTATTTTTGTTGTGATGATATATACATATTCAGAAGCTCTCCTCTTACTATGTTTTTTATTTAAAAATATTATTAAAGTACTATTCGATGGCATTGGGATAGTTTTAAGAAGGAATGAATTCTACACACTCTCAGAAAGTCAGTGGGTTGTGCAAACAATCATCGACATCTGGTGCATGAAGCTAAACATTGATAATAAGAGGAGAGCACCAGGAGAGCCAAAAAGAGTGTTTTTCACTACAATGCCTCATGTAAGTACTTGATAAAAAATATATATCGTCAATTATTATAGACAAACTCCAAACTTATCAAACTATTATGCAGGATCAAATGGAACTGGACTTAAAATTTAATGAGGATGAAAGCAATAAATCTTTCAATAATATGCTTGATAATGAGCTCAGCATAATGGGAAATGTGAATATTGATGATGCAGATCTTGTAAGTGTGTATATATATATATACAAATATAAATATGTGTGTGTGTGTTTGTGTGTGTGTATCACTCTCTGTGTGTGTGTGTGTGTCTGCCTGTGTGTGTATGTATYTATATGTATATTTCTGTGTGTATGTATGTATTTATATTAAGATTTCCTGAATATATATTACAATGTTTTAATAATATCTAAAATTACAGGTCTTTTTCCTTGTTTTGAAAGATCTTCATTATTGGATTGTTTGTTTCAATTTCAAAGACCATGCCCTGCAAATAATTGACAACAGACCGCTTGCACAACACACAAGTGTTGCAATTCATTACGACAATGGCCCCAAAAAAATTGTAAGTACTCTACAACAATAATCACACACACACACATAAAAAAAATGAATGTATCTTCCTGTAAAAAGAATAAGAATGTTAAAAAATGCCATGGTTTGACCTATTTGTATCTCATTATATTCAATTCTCAGGCATCAGCATTCAACAAATATTTGCAAATCAACAATTTGAAGAAAAATGTGAATGTTGAAGAATTTATACAATCGATTGTCAAAATGCCATGGAGATCGGCAAATAATTATGATGATTGTGGAATATATTGCATGAGACATCTGGAAATGTACAAGGGGAAGTTGGGCGTGGACGGATGGAATGCATGTTTTACTAAAGATAATGTAAGTAAATTTAATTAGAAGTTTATACTTACTTTCTTTGTATTTATTAATTTTTCTTGTATATTTTTTCAATAGGATAAAGATTTGTTGAAGATATTGAGAGCAAAGTACTGCTCAGCAATCATCATGATAGAAGAGAATACAAGGAAGAAAAAACTGTTAAAAGATGTTGGACATGTAGTTTGTCTGCTACAGTGAGATTTTGAGTAAAAACAATATTATTGTTTTAGGTATGTTTCAGGTATTGGAAGAAATATTCTGGTTTCTATTGTTTATGTTTCAGCTCATGCTTAACATTAATAGTACGAGGTTGAGGCGTTACAAACAACAAACGATTTCAGTTGTATGTGGTTGTTAGATTTGCTGCTTAATATGCATGCTTTGGAATATTAGTATTATATGATAAGTTTCTAATCCTTTTATTTTAAGAGATTAGATACTTTTATATAGTTGTAATGCTAAATGCATGATATGTCAAAATACTCTAATTTG
>BMAC01000518.1:42805-74667 GCA_014905375.1 Phtheirospermum japonicum | reverse complement strand
ACATATATCAGCCGCATATCATCCTACAAAAACCAGACACATATATCATCTTACACACCAGCCACATATCATCCTATACAAAATCCAAATATCATCACATACACCAACTACATATCATCATATACACCATAGSCACATCATCACATATAACATCCACACACCATCTTTAAATTCTAAGATTCAAAAATTACCAACAACTAAATAACAAATATATAACCTTTTCATAAAAAAAAAAGTCATTACAATAAAAAGAATTGGATAAAAAATACCAGTCCAAAAAATAATAAAATAATAGTCTAAAAAATAAAAATTAGTTCTCTCTCTATTTTGTAATTATAAAAGAATTACAACTCAAAAGAATGTGGCAATGGTTGAAGCTTTGAACTCGTATTCGAACTAACAACTATGAAATTCAAACTTGATGTTGGAACAACACTCGGATGCACAACATAACCATTTCCGGCAAATGTAGAAATACCATCCTGAAAAAGAAATAGAATAGAATAAAAAAAAGACCATATTACAGAAAAATAATATATAAATTATAAATTACAAAATAAATACCTGTAGACTTTCTACAACCTTTTTAGTTTGTGACTCGGCAATTTGCGCTCGATTTCTTTTTTCTTTTGCTTGGTTGCACTTCTTCTCAAGTATACTCTTCTCCCTTTTATTCCGCTTACCTTTCTCACGACAACTTTGGGGATTTTGAATAACACAACTCAAAGATGGATCAACACAGTCTTCAAAATAAATTAGGCCGACTTCACGTATAATACTAAATTTAGCACTTTCAAAAGTTTCTTCACACTTCGATCGAACTTCAATATTGTCTTCACTCGCTAAAATCAACTTCTGAAACTTTCTATTCATTTGAATCCTCCATAACGAGCCCGCCATAGATTTACTCGAGGAATCAAATATAGGAACATCATCTAAAACACGATCACTAACAATATCCTTGCGCCATCTTTTTGTAACATATCTCTCCGGAATAGCACAAACACAATGTATATTCATTACACGCAAACAATGACAACACAAAATACCAACCTCAAAAAATAATTTGCACGTGCAAGATACCGACAAATCTGCAGCATTAAAAGTCACTGCATGTTTTATAACATCCCTACCCTCAACCCATACATGATATGTCATAGTAGACCCTTCTATAGAGAAAAATAATTGATGACATGCAGTCCCTTTCATATATTGATCTTCAAATAAAGAGAAAGCTTCAATTGTATACACATCTCTAGCATGTAAAAGCCATTTCACATCATTTAAGGCCATAGATGGTGTACCTAGCATGCAACGTATGTCATCTCCGTTCTCTTTACTCCTCCAATCGGATACAACTCCAATGAACATGTTGTAGAAATTGCAAAGCCCATCCGTCTTTGATAATTTCCTTGTAAGAGCATGATTTGTGCTCTCGGCTCTTTGAGAAGATAAAATGCCACCTGAAAACCAGTCCTTGTTAAACGCAGGACACCATTTTGCTCATATATCATAAAGCCTTTTTAACCAAGTATTATTCTGACATCCATAATCTGTAAGCATCCTGAAAAAAAATAGAAAATCAAGCATTACTAATACATATTAAAACACTTTATACCAAAAATATTATTAGAAAAAAAAAGAAAACTCTGAAAACCTGAATCTGTTTTAGATATCATCACACATAAATGACACATTCCATCACTCAACACTCATAGTTACCATCACACTTTACTTCCACATATCATTACCAAAAAAGCAAAACCCTAAAAACAGATTGTACTGCTCATATCATCACATTACTTACACAGATATCATCACGCACTACATACACATATCATCACAAATTGCTGACAAATATCATCAGAATTTACTTTAGAAAAAAAGAAAACTCTGAAAACCTGAATCTGTTTCAGATACCATCACATAGTAGTGACACATTCCATCACTCAACACTCATAGTTACCATCACACTTTACTTCCACATATCATTACTAAAAAAGAAAAACCCTAAAAACAGATTGTACTTCATATATCATCACACATTGCTGACAAATATCATCACAATTTACTTTAGAAAAAAAGAAAACCATAAAAACCTGAATCTGTTTCAAATATCATCACAAAATGCCGACATATATCATCACATAATTCTACCACATATCATCATATAATAAGACCAAATATCATCACATATTGCTGAAATATATTATAAACAAAAATTACCAGACAAGTTAAACAGAAAAAAATTTACTTACTTTTCTCAGTAAAACTGGAACTCAGCCTCTGTTTTAACGTATTTCAACAAATAATTGAAAAGGTCTATGAAACCTTTTTGACTTCTTAGCGATCTGATATTTATGTTTGAATTTTCACCAATATGCCAAACGCAGAGTCGAGGTTGTGACATTGGAAAAATCTTCGAAATTGCAGCAGCCATGGCAGCAGATTGATCGGTCATTATAGTAACAGGGTGCTTACCGCCCATAGATCTCAAAAAAGTGCCAAATAACCACTCAAATGACTGAATTCTCTCATTCATAAGGAACCCACACCCAAACATTACATTTTTACAATGATGGTTCATGCCGACAAATGGACCACAAATCATATCGTATTTGTTAGTGCGATACGTAGTATCATGCACTAACAAATCACCAAATAATTCATAATCCTGCCGCATACGACCATCTCTCCAAAAAAAAACTACAAAGCCTAGACTCATTATCGACCTCAAAATTGAAAAAAAAGTCATTCTCATTAGCTTGCCTATTTTTAAAAATTTGAATTAAAGTATTCGAATCTGTACCGTCAAATGCATTTGATTTACTTAATGTATTATATGCATCTCTAACGCTAAACCCTAAAAAAGGAGAACCACCGGACTGGTTTCTCAAAACCCAAACACCATCGGCCACACAAACACCACTTCTTTTTTTGAATTCTTTAAGGTAAGCAAGTTGAGTCGGACAAATTTGCCTATGGGATGGAAGAAGATGACTTGAAGTAGGTGGACATAATGTATGGTTATGCTCGTTTTTATGTGCAGTAACAACCCACAAACCACTACGATCAATATCAAACCGAATGAAAGAAGGACAACCTGTTCTCACATCTAATTTCGTATAAGACCTACTTTTTTTTGAAACTTGTTTCTGACCAGCCTTAGAACAAAGAAACATTTTCATAGAAATTGAGCCATCAACCCTCTTCCTATCCTTCCCCTTCCTAACACTAAACCCATCCCTAAACGCATGATCATTATACAAATTATAAGCCTCATCAACAGAATTCACAATAATGCTAACCAAATCATCATCACGCATTGCTCTCTCAGCTGACTGACTATCATCATTCACTACATAATACAAAAAAATAAAACAAACCGAAAATATGTGATTAATACAAATATTAATCACATATTAATACCATATATCGTCACATAAAACTGAGACAACTCATCATATATTACATTCAGATGGCATCAAATACATACTGACATATCATCACATTCTACATTCAGGTATAATCACATTGTACATTCAGATATCATCACATTGTACATTCAGATATCATCACATTCTACTTTCAGATATCATCACATACAGACTGACATATCATCACATTTTACTTTCAGATATCATCATATTCTACATTCAGATATCATCACATTCTACTTTCAGATATCATCACATACAGACTGACATATCATCACATTATTCTACTTTCAGATATCATCACCTATAGACTAACATATCATCACATTCTACATTCAGATATCATCACATATAAACTGACATATCATCACATTATTCTACTTTCAGATATCATCACCTATAGACTAACATATCATCACATTCTACATTCAGATATCATCACGTTCTAATTGTCGATATCATCACATTCTAATTTCAGATATCATCACATACAGAATTACAGATCATCACACATTCCCTTCATGAATCGCAAAACGAGAAACCATATACCTGCTCCTGTAATAGAACTACTTTCATCATTGTTCGAACTCGCCCCATTCCCAGAAACCGGAATAATTGCAGTAGAAACACAAATCGGAAGAACTACAGCAATAAAAATAGAAATTGCTTAAACCTAATCCAATACGAAAATAAATCAACTTCAAAAAATAACTTACCCTCGATCCGATTCGCGTCGATTGGAACTTGTAACAGATTGAAGTCCATTTAGAATTGAAAGAATTTGTACAGCAGCAATCGATTTGGCGATAATTGATGATTGTTAAGCAGATTGAAAAATCTCTCGCCGCTGATCGATTGTTTATCAGAAGCAATCGATTCGGATTTTGTTCAGATTGGGAAAAGAATTCTGGAGGGAGAAGCGCGTGTGATCGAAAGGCACTCAGAAAAAAAATGAAGAAGGGCGCGTGTAAATGTGTAATTTGACTTTTATATGTGAGAATGGGTGCACTTTATAAGGTGCACCAGGGTCCAACTAATAATTTGCCTATTTATGATATCTTATATGTTCTTATTTATGATATCTTATATGAGGGTTTGGTCAGGGCGCTTGTGTTGGTTTTTCTCTTAAGGGTAGGACCGACTATCAACAATGGCCCCCAACCTTGGACCCAAGCTGAGTGGGATCAGTTTTGAGTCCGCTTCCACTTTAAGGTCCAACTCGGAAGCGGTGACCAAGAATTTGAGCGGGAAAGTATCTTTAGGGTTTTAGGTACGTGGGAGAGCAACTAAGTATGCGACGCTTCGTGTGCCAGCTTCTGATTGGCCAACGGATGGGCGGGCGCATATTCTTAGATCACTAGTACAGAAACTGCATTTTAGAACAGATAAAAAAGTCAATTCAGAAGGGTATTTTTAAAACTGTTTTGGATAGCACTTTTTAAAACAGTATTTTAAAATACCGTTGTGGAATGATGACTTTCCAGAATGGTTTTACAATACCGTTCTGGAAAGTATACTTTCCAGAACGGTAAGTGCAAAACCGTTTTGGAATGGGCGTCAACCCAGAACGGTATTAAAATACCGTTCTGGAATTACCGTTCTAGATTGACGAACATTCCAGAACGGTATTAAAATACCGTTCTGCAAAGTATATTTTTAAGAATTGTATTGTAATTATCGTTCTGGATTGACGAACATTTCAGTACGGTTTTGCAATAACCGTTCTAGAAAGTCTGTCTAAAAAAACCAAATTACAATCCAGAACGGTATTATAATTACCGTTCTGGAATGTTTGTCAATCCAGAACGGTAATTAAAAAACCGTTCTAGAATTTCTTTCTAAAAAAATAAATCCAGAACGGTATTTTTAATAATACCGATCTGGAAATTATTTACCAATTTGAAATATTTTTACAATTTCGGTGGGTAAACGGAACGGGTAAATGAATTATATTTTCACTCTCTCTTTACCAAAACCTGCCTGCTCCTTATTCTCTCTCTCCCCAAATCATCACAAACCCAAAATCAGCCAATTGATTGAGCCCTCGTCAAAATCCCCAAATCACACCAACACATCTCTCACTCTCTATGAAATTCCAAGCGACACCCGCACACTCTGCGTCCCACTGCCGCCAAAACAGAGACATCATAGCGAGGTGACGGAAGGCTTCCCCTCCCTCTCCACCTGACCTCTTTGCCTCCATCTTCGCCACTGTTCTATATTGCATTCATGAGCACATCTCCTCCTATCAACGATCTGTGTGTTTTTCATGAAAACCAAACCCTAAACATCGCTCAATCGCGCGTGAATAGCAGGTCCACAAAACCCTAGATCACAATCGCAATGAAATTAGGGATTCGACTAGGTTTCCGGTGGTGGCTCATTTGCTATTCAGGCTCAAGGGCGGGAAATGAGGGTTCGGGTCACTGTTGAGAGGGGCGGCAATGAAGGCTGGGCAGAAGAAGACAAATAATTTTGATGCCTGTTAGGATATGAGCGGGCAGATGCCGAGGCACGTGAACGGTGAGAAGACAGTTTGAAGCTCACAACCTTTGAGAAAGCTCCAAATTCTTTAGAAAAGGTAGGTTTTTATCCTAATCTCGCGTGTCCTTGATTTGTTATTCTCATCCTTGAATTCTAAAATTGTTTGTTACCAATTGACTGAAATCACTTTTTCAGGATTATGTTATTCGAATTTATTTATAAATCAGACTATTTTTTTCCTGTAATTAAAATCTCTTTTTAAGAACGGGAAGGTTGGTCGGGCCAGGTGCGTAACGAACGAAATGGAAAATTTGAACCTTCTAATAGGATCAAGTTACCCGAAAATCTATTTAAGGCTTGTGTATTAGCACTATTAGTGATGATGCTTTTTATTTGAGTTTGTAATACTTTTTTTTTAATTTCCTTTTTCTATAGCACTATGTTTATTTGCTATGACTGTATAAAAATGATAAACAAAGGAGTGCTCTGTATCTTTTAGCTCATCATGTTTATTCTAAAATTTATCACTTGACCGAATATTATGTATTGTGTTCTCACGGCTAAGCATTTTTTTTCTTACTGAAACAGGATGATTCTCTCTGGCGGGCAATATCGTTGGCATTTCAAACATTTGGCATAGTATATGGTGACATGGGCACGAGCCCTCTTTATGACTTTTCCGATGTTATTCCGATTTATTTTTCTTCGGTGACTCCTCCGATTCACTTGAGAGGTCCGAGATTTTCCAGGCGACTTGTGTAGTCAAAGTCCTGGAAAAACTCGGGATTCACAAGTATCTTATTTTCAAAAACTAATTCTCAACTTTTAGCCGGTATATATGTATTATATGAAAATGCCATTTTTTGGTTCTTGATTTTGTTAATTTAATCAGAATCTAAAAGTAGAATGCCAAAAGAAATTGGTATATTTTTCTTTTGACTTTTTACAAATAAATAAACAGTTATACAACTTATATACGTACTAAATATTGCCAATTTAAAAAAATAATAAAAGAATTGTAACACCTAGCTAGAGTTAAAGACGACCTAATTTCTCGGCAATTCTATTTCGAAATTTTAATCAAAACTATAAAAGTTGGAACTAATCTCTGCCAGGTACTCGGTGGTTGGGACGAGTTACAGTGGATTCGTGGCTTATCGTATGGCGGCGATGTGGCCGGAGAGGTTGGGTAAAGTGGTGATCGCCAGCTCGGGAGTTAACATGCGGCGAAGTGATAATTTAGAGCTACTGAAGAGAGAGAAAATGGAGAAGACCGAGGACTTGATGCTGCCCAGCACCGCCGCCCAACTGCGGAGGTTGATGGCTTTGACCATTTTTCGGTTGCCCTACATGCCTGATTTCTTCCTCAATGATTTCATCAAAGTCGGTAACTTTACACTAATTTTATATTTGCATTATATATTGTGTGATTTTTTTTTCTCATATAATTTTATTAATTTCTCAATTTTATATGACTTTGGGGTCCTCAAACAATTTGAAAATATATAATTAAATCTGAATACTGGGAATAAAAGATTCTAATCAGTAAACATCATTAACAATAACATAAGACTAGTTTGGATACCCGCGCTTACGCGGGCATATCCAGATATGATTCTTAGTGCTGACCAAGCCATAAGACGGAGTTGTGCCCCTTTGACTCTTAGAGGTTTTTTAGCCTTGCCGTTTCATGTTTATCTGTTTCCATTAACTTACACATCAAGGAAAGTCGCAGTTTTTTGCTCAATCCTTTTAAAGATTGCATTTTTTCGTTGGTAAAGAGTTCTTTAAACTTTCCTTGGTGTGATTTGAGAAAGTTTCCTTAAATCAAGTTGCCCGTGTGAGATTTATTTATTTATAAAGATAAATACCACAGTGCTATTTATATTTGAAGAAAATTAATAAAAACTGGCCATTCTTTTTTTTTTTTTAATTAAAATACTGGAGATTAGGATTGTTGATGGTTGAAAGTATATTCTTTGACCTAAATTAAAGAGGGCATATTTTTTTAATTTGTTTTTTCAAGTTATGTTGCTAAGTAGGGTTGTTTGTCCTATTTTCTTGCACTTGTTCTTTTCTCAGCAAAAACTGAAGGCTGGCCATGTGTACCTTGATTACTCTGATGAAGACGAAGGAGATGTGTACATTGATGACTATGATATAGTTCAAGAAATTGACCTTAATGAGGAAGGTACCTAATATGAGTTCATTTTACGCATGACTTTTGCTTTCGTTGGAACTCTGTTCAATTCTTCTTTTTTTTCCTTGTGTAGATCTCCCTGACGCAAACGATGATGATGCCATTGAATCTAGTGATGAAAGTGATCATCAAATAGCTGACGCTAATGATGATTCTGCAGAAATTCGTAGGCCATACAGGTGATAATTTTTGTTTTTAACTGTTGGTAAAATTTTCTTGAATGATTACTTCTTTAAAGTGGTAATCATGTTTCTTGTCTTATATAATAAGAGAATTTGATGTCAAGCTCGGAATTAAAATATTGACATTGAGGATATTAATTAGTTAGTGTTTTGTGCTATTTAAGACACATGACCACACTTGTAGGTTTTTCGGGTTCTATATAGCCTCGAACTTTAAAATTCAATTATTATAAATATATAAATATCACTGGATAAGTTATAGTTCCTACTTGTAAATCACATATTATTCATTACCTTTCTTGATTTAGTTTGCAGAAGCCAAGCTTTTGCTTCTGATTATCATAGAGATGGGCTTTTGGTTGTTGATTGGAGCATTTGATTTTCATTTGATACATCATTTTCAAAGTTTGAACATGAATTATTATTAATTTCTTAATAGTGGGTCAAGTGGCATCCTAGAGGGCATCTGGTCTTGGCCGGCTCAGCAAATCACAATGTATATATGTGGAATGCTGACGAAGGCACGCTTCACCAGACATTTTCGGGACATGGAAAATCAGTTACTTGTGGTGATTTTACACCTGATGGTATTTCTTCATGCTCTCTCTCAAGATCTATGAAGCCATTAGGAACTGTATATGTTTAAATTTTTTACATAGGATTTTTTTTACAATAGGATTTTTTTTATTACAATATATATATTTTTTTGAGATTATTTCTGTAATTTAAAGAATGCAGATTTTCAGAATCTGGTGTGTAATTTCTGCTCAAACCAAGTCGTGCAGTCTCAGATTACGTTGGCTAATTTAGTTGATTCCCAGAATTCCTCGTTGTAAGAATATGCGGTCAACTCGGGTGGAGCCTCTTCCAGAGATGTGGATTTTGAGGAGAATAATGCGATTTTGAAACATGGCTCGTGGCAGCAAGTGACTCCGAGGTTCTGGACTTATACTAAGGTAATGATTTTTACAAAATTTAATTACAAAAATAACCTTGAGTTTAATGTAATTACAATAAAAACAGCTAACTTTCAAAATTACAAAAATCTATGGGGTGTGTTTTGTAAGTTTGATATTATAAAATATAATTGCTTTTTTTTTGTAATTAGGTGAAACTTCAAGGGTCATTTTTGTAATTGTACTTTTACATCTACAATATTATTCACTCTTATGTTATAAATATTGATATTTCTGATCTGATGGAATATTTTTTTTTACAATAGGGTTATCGATTATATGGTTCCTAGAAATTCCCTTACAGTTGTTGTTCATAGTCCTCTGTGTTAGATTAAGGTCTGGAATATTTGGATTGCTCGTTCTTTGGATAGTTAGTTTTAATTTTGATCACTTTTAACTAGTTTTTCTTTTTCATAGATATAATATTATCATTTCTTGGTTATTAATATGGATGTGCTTTTTTAAGCCATTGATCTATGAAATGCAGTGACTCTATCGAAGAAAAAGAAGAAAGGGAGGGCGCATAAAGAAATTGTGGTGAACTCGATACGAGATGCTGTGGAGAATTACGATGCGGTCTACGTTTTCACTTTTGAAAACATGAGGAATATCAAGTTCAAGGAGTTCAGAGACCAGCTCAAGTCCTGAAACAAGTTGGAGATATAATCATACCTTTTAGATTAGAATTATTGAGCTTTCCGAGTGTTTATTATTTATTTATTTTTAGTGTTAATTACAAGTTTCGTAAACCATGTCTTATAGAGGACCAACAGCTTAAATGATGTAAAATCAGTAATTATTTATTTAATAAATATTATGATTTCAATGAGGATTTGGTGTTTTTAATAGTATTGCATTTCTTATGTTTTACATTTGATGAAAGCGTATTTTCCAACAATTCAGAACGTTCTAAAAGGCAAAATTTTCCAGAACTTATTTTACTGTTCTGGAAAGTACTTTCCAGACCGGTTGTTCAAAAATATGTTCTGGTAAGTTAAACTTTCCAGAACGATATTGGAAATACCGTTCTCATAAGTTATACTTTCCAGAACGGTATTGGAAATACCGTTCTGATAAGTTATACTTTCCAGAAGGGTATTTTCAAATACCGTTCTGAAAAATATAACTTACCAGAACGGTATTTGAAAATACCTTTCTGGAAGGTATGATTTACCAGAACGGTATTTCTAAATACCTTTCTGGTAAATCATACTTACCAGAACGGTATTTCCAAATACCGTTCTGGAAAGTTTAACTTACCAGAACGATTTTTGGAAATACCGTTCTGGTAAGTCATACTTTCCAGAACGGTATTTGGAAATACCGTTCTGGAAAGTGGCGGATCAACATGGAATGGTACCATTCTAGATCAATTTTTTTTTTCTAGAACGCCTTTTTTTTACCCTTCTAGAAAGTCTGCCAATCCAGAAGGGTAAAAAAAGGCGTTCTGGAAAGTAAAGACTTTGTAGAACTATGTCACTACAGAAGGTACAGAAAGGCGTTCTGGATAGGTAGAATTACCCTTCTGGATATGCAGTTTTTGCACTAGTGGATGCAACCGTCTAATCGCCAACTGCCGCTTTTTTCCTTTATGAAAATGGGGTTTTACGGCTCTGTCAGACCTTATTTTTGTCCCTATCTTTTGAGAGACTTTCTGGTGAATCAGAGAAAATTGACTTTTGGGTTTTTCACTAACTCTTGAAGTAAACTTCAAAACTTTTCTTTTCTCTTACAACTTTTGGTTCCTTTAGAGATGTTAAACCCTGAAATTTCGGATAGTCAGAATGAAGATCTATTGGGTCCCACATGGTGGACATACTCTGGTGGTGATACTACTGTCTCTGAAAGAGATGAGGAAGGGATCCCCTTGATCCTTAAATGATCTTACGCAATACACACGCTTGTAACACTTTTTACATAAATTACTTTACGTAACACATCTTTGTAACACTCTTTAGTTTATAATGTTAATGTAAATTTTGTATCAATTTATTAATATAATACTTACATGTAATACTTTTAAATAATTAATACTTTTTAGGTAACACTTTTATATACGTAGCACTTTTAAGTAATACTTTTAAATAAATAACACATTTTAGCTAACAATTCTAAATAAGTAACACTTTCTAAGGAATGCTATTTTTATAAGTCATTATTTGTCAATCGATGAAATTATATTTCTTTTACATTAATCCAAACTATTAAGATTCTCTTAGTTTCTTCAATTTATTATTAGTAATTTATAATCTGCCATTCATTTATATTTTGTTAAACTATTAAAATAAAGTTAGCACCGACTTGATGTGATTAAAATGATGCCGTATCACAATGTTATATAAACTAAGTAAACGAAGTAATATTTTAAGGTTGTAGACTTGAATGATAATAATATCTATTTTTTCTTATATTAAGAGATAAACAATTGAATAATATTAAATAAATATTTTTTATTTTAACTGAAAAGTAGTGCATGACAAATGGTTAACATATGCTCATTGAACTTTAAGGTCAAATGTTCAAATCCTTACAAAAGCATTTATAGTTTTGCAATTTAAAGTGTTACCCCTATAATGAAAAGTGTTAGCATAAAATGGTTACACTCATAAAAAAAGTTTTACAAAATATATTAGGTAATATTTTTAAAATGTTAACATAACTAATACAATTAGAGATTTAGTGTAACACTTATGAAAACTATTACTAATTAGAATAAAAATAATTACCTTTGACTGTAAGTAACACCAGCAATTACAACACTGATTAATGTGTTAAATATTACTTATAATACCATTCTAAGTATATTAAGTAACATTTTTAGGCGTTACCAATGTCATTTATGTTTTAGTGAGGGGGAAGGAGTCCATAAAGAGGGCAAGATGGGACCTTATTAGGAACCTGACATCTGTTTCTGCCGTTCATGCAGTTTCTAGTTCTGGGGAGGCTTTGTCGAAGCATTTAAGGGTCTAAGGTGCGATTTTCAGAGCCTGAAGTAGTGCGCGTGAAGAGGCTATCTTAGAGGAGGACACAAAATTTGTGGTCGAAGAGAGCCTTTTATGGGTAGAGGTTTCACTGAGGCAACTTGCCTGGATGACTTTTGGCAAAGGCCTCCACTTTGTCCCTGGTCGTGATTAAATTCTGGAGATCAAAAACTTGGTTAACATCATGATTAAGGATTACTTGAGATCTAGGATAAGGAGTTTTTAATCGCTCACTCTGTAAAGATTCTTTCCCCATACTTAAAAGAAGATATGACAAATCCCGGGACTGGGTTCATAATGGTTTGCCAAGAGCTCTTGTGCTTAGGGCTTCACTTCCCTTTGCCATGCTACCCATTGGGGATATCCGTACCAATGCTTGGTTGCGTCTTATTGGGTTTATTGGTGCTGTTCAAGAGAATGGACTTCGTGTGCCCGACCTAGGATAAGATGAAGAGCGCCATTTACTGGAAGGCTACCGAAATTAAAGCAGGGTGGTTTTAACTTTTGATGAGGAGAACACCTGGCTTCCCCAAGGAATCCTTTGTTTCAAATTTCATGTCATCTCTGAAGTATTGGAAGAAATTATGGTTTTGGGTTAGTAGAGATACCGTCTCTTGATAGGGACATACATGAAATTCTCATATATCCTCCATATTTTACCTATATTTCCTCTTATGGTCAGTGTTTATCACTTGTTAGCTTTTGGGTCAATTCCTAATTTCTTTTTTGTTTCTTTTAATTATGTAGGGAATTGTCCTGGCGTCAAGCTTGATGACATCTTTTTAAGAGGCCTTAGTTGTTCGCGGAGATTTCAGAAGAGGATCGAAAGTTGAGGGCTTTGATCACTTAGGATAATCTCCATGTAATAGGGATTTTCATAATTGACCCTGCGAAAATCTATTGTTCCTGTAAGCCGTGTAAGGCACAAGTTCTCGGATACACTTTTGATTTTGTCAACTTATTTAGGTTTGTTTGACAATCCTTCTTCATGTAGTTTCTTATCCTGATGACAGCCAGTGCTCCATTGGTGATTCAATGAAGATTTCAAGGGCTAGTGATGTGTCTAAAATAGTTAAAAACCTCAAGAATCAGATCAAGTAGTATCTAACCTCTTCCTGCAACGTTTTGTCTGATCTGGTGGGTAGCTTGGCTAAGGATATACTGACCTACAAAATAAGGAACTGGGGCACTCTCGATGTAGACACTCCAACACTTAAGCAAGAATGCGTAATCACTTAATATGTAGGTAAAGTATGTAAATAAATTATAGTTTAGAATCAGAGCTTGAGTCTCTAGTTATAAAAAGTAAAGACTTGTTTCATAAGCAAGGTATTTCGTCTCATAGAAGGAAACTAGGTATTCACTTACTGGAAAGGAGATATCCTGCCTTTATGATTCTTTTCAAATTCTTATTTCAAACCCTAATCGTGATGGTCCTAAAGGGCCCATCATACACATACTATGGAAACCTTTCATCAAGCCATGCTCATCCACTCACGGGGTCTAGCTTCTATCTATCAGTTTAGTCCTCCAGCGCATTGTGATTGAAGGATAACATTGATCTGTTTGACTTCTCACACACTTAAAACTAAATTATGGGGCCCGATCAAGTGAATTCATAGAACACTCCGAGCTGGGGAATACTAGCTTGTTAAGGCATCTATTTGGTTCAAGCCAATCAAACCAAGCTAATACTATTGGCCATATTAGGAGTCCCTCGGGCCCCTAATTTGCTCGGTAGAGGGACAAGAGCGAGTATAGTAACTAAAAAGAATTATTGCCCCATACTCATCACAAATATTATAACCACAAAGTCATATTTACATATATGCCAAGTTTTATAGCAAAACAATCCTGCAAGGTGACAGTATATCCAATTATGCAATCATAACCACATAAGGCCCAATAATTTCGGGTATCCAAAACTTAAGATAATAGGTCATCCTTTGGAATTTATTTCTATAAATAGTATGCCTAATGATTTGTTTTTAATGCACTACACATGACCCTCATAATCAAATTCTTAAGGATATTATTACCTCCCTTCTTTCCAAATCTTATCAAATAACCTACACCAAACCCACATCATCGGGATCATGAGTATGTTTTCTTAATTTCCCGATTATGCATTATCTATATTGTCTTTAAATATTTACCCTAAACCCATAACTCACACACTTCCCCCTTCCATTTATATTCTTCATCTACAAAATACCATGTATGTCATCAGATAATTCAGACTCCCAGAATCAATCATACTATTTAAGCGATGACAACGCTACTCATTCTTCTTACTCATCACCATCCTACCTTCATAAACCTACCTCAACCCGCCCCAATAGAGAATCAAGCAGTGTCACCTCTTGAGCCATCAATCAATCATCCACATCCTCCTCTTCAACTTTCCTAAAAAAGGGATCAACCTGATGCAAGCTAACAAATCTACTCAAACCATCGATCAATTTTAACATTATCTAGCTAAATTAATCGGACATAACTAGTAATTCTCCAAAAAATAGCCTCATGTTATTCGATGATCAAGTAAATAGTGGCCTACACTTACCTTTCTATCCTTCCTCATCGCTATTAGCACCAAATACCATTACCTATTAAACAATTCCTTCCTAACACTATTCACCTAGTGGTAAGATATATAATATTATGAAGATTTAATAAAGTAGAACCTTATGTGGACTTCTTCCCCTACTTGTTTGGACTCGAAGGTAGGGTGGGAAAAAAATACCGAAATACCGTATTTATCGTACCAAAAAAATAACAAAAAATATCGTATTTTCGGTATACCATGATATTCACTACGGTATGGTATCAATACCTAAATATTACGGTATCGGTATGCAAAATTAAAAAAAGTCGATAATTCGGTATATAACAAAATACCGAAAAAATATTGATATTTCGGTATATATATACCTAAATACCAAAAAATATCGGTATTTGGCCAAAAATATCGGTATTTGGTATAAAATTTTTGTAACTTATTTTTGTTGCATTCGGTATGAAACGGTATAATAGCTATACCGTCCATGAATTTGGCATACCGGTATTTCAGTACGGTAAGGTATGTGCCGTGTAATTTACCGAAAGTTCAGTATGACGATGTTCGGTATACCGATATATTCGGTACGGTATCGGTAAGATATTCTAGGTATATGTTTGGTACAATATCGGTATTGGTATGGACAAAAAAAATCGGTATACCGTACCGACCCAGCCTTACTCAAAGGTTTCCAAACCACCTATTTTTACCTAAACATCTCGCCAAAAATCCCACTTCTTGATCAAGATCCCCTCAAACAAAAGATCATTAGAAGACCATATCATTCTACCTACATACCTCATGGTCATAGCTCTTTCCTTCCAAACAGCTAGAAGAACCAGCTCCTCAAAATCAAAAACTCCTAGTCCGGCTCATCTAGTCGCCTTGGACAACCAAATTTCTGAATGGAACAACCATCCTTCGAATATGTACCCTTCACTAGATCGCCTCAACTACTATCCCAATTAAGGAGAAGAAAAAGAATTATCCACCCCACATGTAATCTTGGTAGTCAAATCGTTACATATCGTTATAATCATAACCTAGATATTTAACCATACACACTTGAAACTCCCTCTATTCTCTTGTAGAGTCATAATTCAAAGAGTTTGAATCTACTCCATATGAAGTGCCTATCAGTAAGCCTACCAATACTCATAAGAAGGTAGATGCACGCAGGGCAGCAAAGGCAGAAAGAGTTGCGTGAAATGGCAATGTCAAACCTCCATCTGTCTTACTTACATCACCATATGATCTTACTTAAATTATCACTGCACAACCCAATGGAATGGGTAAACAAAAAAAATGTCTAGCAAACAACCCACCTCTAACTTGGATAATTAAGATTTGAACTGATGAAGGTACCGACAACCCTTCCTAGGACACAACCTTGATAGATAAGTGTGATATGAAGTAGTTTCTCCCCATGCTATCCTTCCTCTTGCCTGATGCTGATCATAAAAAAGCTCCAACACTAGGTTGTCTAACTTCATGTTGTGCCACCTCGGCAAGGTAAATAAATTTGATCACCAACACTCTTTGTATGATCTTCTCTAACTATAATTCCTTACACTACAACTATTTGCATCTACTATCACCCTCGCCGAGGTGACTATGCATGAGGTAAAAAAAATACTGGCAGAATTAGTGCAGCAACTAGCCAAAACATAATTGCGATTGGATAATAAGAATTCCCTAATAGCTTAGAGCAATGAAGTTCTGAGTAAAGCCAAAGAAGAACTGTCCGAAGTCAAAGCATCATCTACTAGCACAACGATGAAGAAACTCAACGATGAAGAAACTCTAGGACTTAAAGCATTCAAATGAATAATACACTGAGCTAGTATCCTCTTTAGCTACTGATAAGAAGACAGCTAGTAAATAAGGTATACTGGAATTCAAATAATGTTTTAATGTTCGAGGTGGGCCAAGACTTCTTAAAATCTTACCGAAAACAACTACTAAAAATTAACACAACTTAATGACATATATATAGTGCCTTGTTCCGGGTGCCATGGAATATTTCACCTAGTCTCTGAACAAAGCAGAGGAGTACTATCTTCTTCGGTCTTCCAAGTCTTAATTAATAGGGATATCGTTCATATTGATATGCGATACCCTTCCATATGGAAGGCAAATCTATATGAGCCAACTTCATTTGAGTGGTGGGGGTCCGTGCTATAGGATGCCATTTATGAAGCTAATTTATAGGCTCAGCTTGACCTCCCTCTGATAACCTCATTGATATGTATTAAAATACGATCGTGGAAGATACTCCCCAGGTTTAGCCAGCCTTTTTATCCATTTTCTTGAATGAGTCTTGTTGAGGAATTTATTCTTGGAAATAATTCCTATTTTGTTATTTGCCTTTCTTGGGCACAAAATAAGTTAGGAAACTATATTTAGGAATATATTGTGTTTCCTAGTTTATGTTTAAGACTTTATTAGTTTCCTAAATTGTGTTTAGGATTTGTTTTAGGTATTTACCAAGTTTAGGAATTTATGTTTGTCTATTTAAGACAAGGATTCCTAAAGCTTGACATAGATCTTTGGACGCACGGGATTTAGGAGAGGAGATCGACGCAAGACAAAGACACATGACGAGTAAGAAAGAAGAACATGAAGAACTACTTGGAGCCATTGATCGTGATTAACAAGCTCTTCGAATTTGCGTGACCGACGGAGAAGATCTTGCCATTCTGGCAACAAGTATTTAGTATCAAGTTTATTGATATTTAGTTTTCATATATTACTTTATACTTTTGTATTGAGTGTGAACAAGAAAGTAATATAGTTTTCGGGTTTGTACGTCTAAGTTCACAAGTACTTTTACTTGTGAACTGAATTTGTTATATCGTGTTCTTATCATTTTATTCCACTGCATATTTTATATTTTACTCTGGTCGATGTTGCTAACTAGTGTTGTTAAACATTGACTAACAACATCGTAAATCTGAGACTTATTGTTAAAACCATAGACCTTCAAATTTTACAATTGGTATCAGAGCGGGTTACTTAACCTCTTAAGTATTGATCCTTATTTTTAGGTGCTATGGATGCTCAAGGCAACCCGAGGCCTTCAATCCTTAATGGTGAGAATTATTCTCTCTGGAAACAGAGAATGAGATGGCATTTGAAAAGCATCGACGAGCGTGTTTGGAAAACTATCCTCATTGGATGGGAAAAGCCACGTGTCAAGGATGGCGAGGGCAATACCATCCCCCAAAAGGAAGAAGACTGGAACTCCAAATGCATCAACACCTTGTGTGGCTATGTAGATGCAAGCTACTACCGAATCATCAAGAGCTGCGAGTCAGCAAAGGACGCATGGGTCGCACTCCAAAGGGTGTGTGAAGGAACTGCAAGAGTGAAGAAATCCAGATTAAGAATGCTCATGTCCACTTTCGAGGCTATGAGAATGGATGAGAAAGATTCAATTATGGACTACTCTATAAGACTGTCGGAAATAGCAGAAGAGTGCAGAGAACTTGGTGAGTCACTAACTAATTCCCGTCTTGTAGGAAAATTGCTAAGATTCATTTCGAAGGAATATAGCATGAAGGTGGTGGCCACAGAAGAATCCAAAAATGTTGATAACATCGAATTCAACACCTTAGTTTGAAATCTCAAGCAATATGAGATGGAACACCTTAGTTCTAGCTCGAAAGAAAAGAATGTCGCTTTCTGTTCTGGTTCAACTGCAGTCGATGATGAAGATGACGAGGAGTTTGATTTTAATGGGATTCTTAAGAAGATGGAGTCGACTACGCTCGAGGAAGATGAACTGGCCTTTGTGACTCAACGCTTCAACAAATTCTTGAAGAAAAAGAACAGTCTTGGAAGCCCAAATACAAGGAACAATCCACAGACATCTACTCCAAAGTTTACTGGACGAGCTCTTCCCAGATCTCAGTCCACAACTTTAATTCCCAATATGTCCAGTCCTGCAAAATCACTCAGTGAGATCCAATGCCACGAATGCAAAGGTTGGGGACATTACAAGAATGAGTGTCCCAACACTCTTAGAAAGAAAAGCATGGTCACTACTGATTTCACCGAGGATGTTAATAATTCCGAGTCAACTGATCCTGTTCCATCCTTACTCACCCATGTTGTGTGGGACGACGATGTCCATGTTGGTTTGCTTGCTGAAAACATCGTGTGCCTGAATGCCGAGATCACTGATTATTATGAGGAATACGAGCAGCTAAGTATTGACCACCAAAAATTGTTTGTCAGTTGGGGAAAACAGGTACTAAAAGTCAAAGATCTCGTAAAAGAAGTAGAAAAGCTAACCAAAGAAAAGGAGGATCAGCTCGACATTATTGTCCGGTTGGAAACGTCTCTCACCAAGAAAGATGCTGAGCTTGAAAAGATGAAGAATGAACTGACCAAAGTTCAAGGAACCATTTCAAATCTGAATAAAGGTAAGGCAAAGCTTGATGAAATCTTGGAGATTAGCTTCCCAGAGTCCTCAAAGCATGGAATAGGTTTCAAACCGAGTCCGTCAACGCATGTTCCAAGTCAAGAACAGAAATCTTCCAAACGTCACAAAAAGAGAAGAAGACAGTACCTGTGCCATTATTATGGAGAACCAGGGCACATTAGGCCCTTTTGCTGGAAGATCATTGGCGAGAGAAGACACTTTCAGAGAACAAGTGTGGCTGATAAATCCCATGTTGGTAATCGCGCTACCAACATCAATACCAACATCAGGTTCAAACAAGTGTGGGTCAAGAAAAACAGCATCAAGTGTAATATGATCCATACCTCTCTGAAGTCTCATGTCCCTGGAGCCTGGTATTTTGATAGTGGATGTTCGAAGCATATGACAGGCTCAGAGGAACTGCTTTCCAACATTGTCAGATTTCGAGGTGGAAAAGTGAAGTATGGAGGAGGCGCAAATGGTCAAATCATTGGCCAAGGGACTCTCCATGTTCTTGTCGTTGTAACACTGGAAAATGTGCTGCTAGTAGAAGGACTTACTGCAAATTTAATCAGCATAAGTCAACTGTGCGATGGAGGTTTTAGCGTCAAATTCAACCGTGAAAAGTGTGAAGTCTATGAGGAGAATGGACAGTGTATTCTCACTGACAAAAGAACCTCAGATAATTACTACCAAATTCAAAGTGATGCTTTTTGCAGACTGTCCTAAATGAGTGATGCAGAGCTATGGCATCAAAAGCTTGGACATGTCAACTACAAGATGATGGACAGGTTGGCCAAGGAAGAAGCTGTGAGTGGACTGCCTAAGCTCAACACCAAGATCATTCCGGTGTGCGAGGCATGCCAGAAAGGAAAACAGGTCAGGGTGCCACATCCAGTCTAACAAAGTCTCACTACATCATCTTGCTTTGAATTGCTACATATAGATCTCATGGGACCACTTGAGGTTGAGAGCCTTGGTGGTAAGAGGTATGTATTCGTTATTGTTGATGATTTTTCTATATTTACTTGATTAGATTTTCTAAAAGAAAATTCTGAAACTTTTGAGGCTTTCAAAAAATTTGCAAAGAAGCTGTGTTTAAGGTTTAATGTGAAAATTGGTAGGATTAGAATTGATCACGGAAAGGAATTTGAAAACGCATCTTTTTCAAAGTACTGCACTTCTGAGGGTATTAGTCATGAATTTTCTTCTCCAATTACCCCTCAACAAAGTGGCATTGCTAAACGTGAGAATAGAACCCTAGAGGAGATGACTAGAACTATGCTCATTTCTAATGGCATAGCAAAACGTTTTTGGGCTGAAGCAATGAACACTGCATGTCATATCATAAATAGGGCTTATTTTAGACTAGGTTCATGTGCAAATCCCTACGAATTATTGATTGGTAAGAAAGCGAACTTGAGTTATTTTCATGTGTTTGGATGTATTTACTATGTACTTAACAATAGAAATCATCTAGCTAAACTTGACTCAAAGAGTGATAAGTGCATTTTCATGGGTTATTCCCAAAATAGTCATGCATATAGGTTGTTTAAACTTAGAACTCGAAGCATGTTTGAGTCAGTAAATGTCAAGTTCGATGATCTAACGAGTGGAGTCAAGCCTACCGAGGATAATGATCTGGTTTATGATCAAAATCCTCAAGAAATTGTCACTCCTCCTTCAGTTGATAGTGCAGGTATTAAGAACAAAGATGCAGGTGCTGAACTCAGAGATTTGAGTGATGTTGATAATAATGTTGATACTGGGATACAAACATCAGTACCAATATCGAGCCAAATCGCAGATTCTGATTCTGATTCTGATTCAGAAGAAGAAGATCCAGCTGATCCCATTGATTTTCATCAGAGGGATATTCCATTCAAAATCCTGAAAAACACCCCGTGGGCCAAATTATCGATGATTTAGACGAAAGAAGTACAAGACGGAGACAGACTAGTTTCAAGGAGATAGTCAGGTACGTATGTCTGTCTACTAATTGTTCTAAGATTCATGAGTCTTTGTATCTTTATAAAATAGAGCCCAAGCGAGTAGAGGATGCACTCAAGGATGAGTTCTTGATTCGGGCAATGCAAGAGGAGCTGGACCAGTTCGCCAAAAATGATGTTTGGGATTTGGTGCCACGACCAGAAAATTCCCATGTGATGGGAACAAAGTGGATATTCAAGAACAAGACTGATGAGGCTGGCAACATTGTGAGGAACAAAGCTCGACTTGTTGCACAAGGGTATACGCAAATTGAAGGAATCGATTTTGATGAAACTTTTGCCCCAAATGCCCGCATTGAGTCGGTAAGGCTTTTGCTTTCTGTTGCTTGTTATATGAAGATTTCATTGCATCAAATGGACATGAAGAGTGCTTTTTTAAATGGAGTCTTGAGTGAAGAAGTGTATGTTGAGCAGCCTAAAGGWTTTGTGGATCCTCAAAAACCAAATTTTATTTTAAAACTGAAAAAGGCTCTTTATGGTTTAAAACAAGCTCCGAGAGATTGGTATGAAAGGCTAACTCAACATTTGATTTATTTAAACTTTAGACGAGGGGAAGTTGATAAAACTTTATTCCTTCTTAAATCCAATAAGCACATCTTAATCGTCCAAATTTATGTGGATGATATTATTTTTGGATCCACTAACGAGCAAATGGTCAAGGAGTTTGTTACTCGGATGTCCGATACATTCGAGATGAGCATGGAAGGTAACCTCTCATACTTTCTTGGTTTACAAATCAAACAGCTTGATGATGGTATTTTTCTTTCCCAGACTAAATATGCAAAGAACTTAGTCAAAAAGTTTGGGTTAGAGGGTGAAACTTTCAAGAGAACGCCACTGGGCAAAACTGTGAAGCTGTCTAGAGACGATGTTGGTAAGGGTGTTGATAACACCATGTATAGAAGTATGATAGGGAGTTTGTTGTATTTGATAGCAAGTAGACCAGATATTATGTATAGTGTGTGCTTATGTGCTAGYTATCAGTCTAATCCAAAAGAGTCACACTTGAAAGCTGTTAAAAGAATTATTAGGTACATTGCTGGTACAACTGAACTAGGTGTGTGGTACACAAAAGATACTAGTACTGAACTTATAGGGTACACTGATTCGGAATGGGCTGGATATGTAGTAGATAGGAAAAGTACTACTGGGGGATGTTTTTTTCTGGGTAATAACCTAATTTCTTGGTACAGCAAAAAGCAAAATTGTATTTCTCTTTCTACAGCTGAAGCCGAGTACATTGCAGCTGGAAGTGCGTGCACACAATTACTGTGGATGAACCAAATGATTGAAGACTACGGTCTGCACAGTAGTATCTTGACGGTGTTGTGTGARAATTCCAGTGCCATTGACATCTCCAAAAATCAAGTCCAGCATTCTCGAATCAAACACATTGCCATAAGGTACCACTTTATTCGAGACTTAGTTGAGAGGAAGATTGTTAGCCTTGAACATATTGGAACTGGTAATCAGCTAGCTGACATCTTCACTAAGGCATTAGACTACGAGTCCTTCTCTCGCTTGAGAAGAGATCTCGGTATGTGCATTGTCTAACCAATGTTGGTTTGTGATGTTGTGACACCCCTTATCAACATCAGTCATAACATCTGTATAATTTTGCATGCATTTCTACCTTTCTTTTCATACATGTTTCTAATGCATTGAGTTTGATTAAAAGTGCAATAAGGTCCTGTGTTGCAATAAAAGTGATGACAAAAAGGACCAACCTCTTCAAAATTAGGTGATTGTGGGACTTGCCCGCAGAAACTGTCTTTCTCCCTGCAGGTCCAAAAACAAGAGGTGTTTAACAGCAATTGATGAAGATTAAAAGATTTAAATCCCTTCAAGGATGAAGAAAATCTGGACTCAAAATGCTCCAATCTTTAAAAATCACCTTCTTGAGAGATTTTGACGTAGTCATTAACTTGGGTTAAGGGGTAAGTTTCCATTGACTTCATCTAAGGCAATGTTGGTTCATAATGTTGTTAGTAGTAAAAAGCAACATTGGATCAAGTCACCGAAATCTGAATATGTTTTTGTATATTCTCTTAGGTCATGAATTTTAGGCATCCCTTAGGACATTCATACATTGTGAAGATGCCATCTTGTTGTGCGTATGTTACTTAGGTTCTTGTCTTTCTTGAAATCTCTTAATTTTATTTTGAGTTGAGCTAACTGAGTGTTTCAATGGAGTTAAAATCAAACGGCTGGACAAGTAATAACGAGGTGAATTTGGTGAGTGATAATTTACATTGTACAAGATAGGTACAACTGTGCTGATGGTTCATTTAATTCAGCTTTGTACTTTCGGCCAATTTTGTAGATTAAGTTGTGCAATTTTATTTTTATTTTTAAAAGAGGGGAGATATTGGAAAAGATAATGGGCGTGATAGTGGGTGTAATTAAAATCCTATATTGAGGGGAGTGGTGTTGTTTTTAGAAAGAAAGTAAAATCGTATTTTTAAGCCCACAAAATCAGCCGGGTGAGAAATTAGGGTTATTTCCTTGTTCCTTTACTTTCTCTCTCCTTCAACGGTCGTTTTTTTTCATAAAAACCTGTTCTGATTTTACCGTTTGATCATATTCACAATTACCCTTGCAAATTGAACTCTCCAGCCTTCTTATCTCTCTCCAATTTTCTCTATTTTCGTGCTCTTGTATCTCTGAGAATTTGCAGGATGGCAAACTCGCCGCCGACATCGTCTGTTCCAGAATTGCCGGCTGAGGTTCGTCACTCTGGCGAACAGGTTCCTGCGCCCTATCCAAGGGTTGGTGGGCTAGGCATACGCGAAGAAATCGGTGGTGGTAGTTCCTCAAACCCACCACTATCAACATCACCACCACCCTCGCCGGCGCACGCTTCCCGCACTGTCTTGCCAGTTCCTGTTCCGATTGACGTTGTTCCTTTTTCGCAAGTGTTCCCAGGTAAACCTGGGAACGAAATTGATGTCGATAATCCCCCGAATTTAGCGTTTGTTGCTGAAACCTTTGGGCGAGTAGGGAATCCTACCTTGAAGAGGTCCAGGCGCCTGCGCAATATTCTTCCCGGAATTGTGCCGCCCGCAGTTCCAAAGAGCAAGGCAGGTCCGCGCCGCAATGTGCCGCTTGAGCACATGAACCTCGCGGATGATGTCACCGTGATGTACGACCCTGATGATGAAGATTTTGTTCCTGCTGCTCCGGTTGAAGGGTTCAAGCCGCCGCTCTCATCTGCCCCTAGTCTGCCGACGAAGAAGTTTACTCGCCGAAAACAGCTTGTGAGCAAGGCCGACAGGAGATCAGGTCAGCCAAAAGTCAAGGTCTCTCCTAAGTCCTCTGCGACTGAGTATTCCTCCCCTCCCTACACTATGTTGTATTTTATCACCGGCGAAGTCACCAGCTCCGCCAAACTGCCTGCCGATGATCCCCCCGCATCTCCAGTTCATGATGATCAACCTGAGCTTGATACAGGTTTATTTGAGCATTCCCCTGATTCCTCCCTTGATATATCTCTGTGTGATATTCTTGAAGCATGCAAGAAGGACAAGAAGAAAAAGAAAGCTGCTCAGAAGGATGATGTTGGTACTCATGTTAATACCCCCTTACCAACATCACATCCTTCTCCGACTGTTTAGTCCTCCAGTGTTGCCCCTTTTCCTCGTGCTTCTCATACTCCCACGCCGTCTTCTTCAGCTACCTGTAATCACTCTCAATCGTCCACGGGCACTTCGACTCCGGCCCTTGAGCTTGAGGACATGGAACCTTTTTCGGAGAAGTTTATTACTGCTGAGGCTGCGGAGTTGTTTGCAGCTTACCAAACCAGACATATGATTGCCCAGCACCGAGTCCCGGTTGAGCTCTTTGGGAAACACAATTTGATTGCCTACCTTCAGTTTAAAGGTATGTATTCCACAGTCTCCACTGCCATGCCATTTGTCCGGGATGTTGTTCTTGAGTTTTATGCAAATTTGTTGCCGTCAATTGTTGATTCCAACTCTATGAACATTGGCAAAGTGTTTGTACGTTGTCGTGTTTTTAGCTTCACCCCTGATTTAATTGATGAGTTGTTTGGTACTGAGTCTTATCGAGGTGATTCTTCTGTGGATGATATGGATGAGGTTGTTTCATTTCTGTCTGGTGGTATGGTGCATTCTTGGTTTGAGCAGTTGTCGAGCACTAGGCTCTCTTCACTCTATTCTATTATGCACAAGGTGGCTATTTTCAATTGGGTCCCTTCCAAGAATAATACATGTGTTGGAATAGGGGTCACCGCTTCTCTTTCCTCCTCTTGCTCGATGACACCACTGTCAATCTTTTTCCCATTATGAAGTACATGAACAGCTAAGGCCTGCTCTGTTTGGCTTAGAAATTTCCCTTTCTCATTCGTCGTTTTTGCCATAGAGGTCGCTATTTGACCCACCATTACCTCCAAACTTTTCACGCTCTCAGTAAGGTCATCTACCTTCCCATTTACTTGCGCAAGTCCTTCCTGATTACGCATGGTCTCAGCTACTTGATTCTGCTGCCATACCAATAACCGATCATCTGGTTTAGCTGGAGTAGGTGTTTGCCCCTGCGGAGGATATTTGTTTGGTGGGGGTGGTGCTAAGTATTAAGGATCCTTTTATTTGGGCATTGGCACATAGTTAGGGTTCCCCAGGCCATACTTGAAATTCGGATGATCGCGGAATCTGGGATTGTATGTGTTTGAGTAGAGGTTGTAGTTCTTGGTGAATTTCTGGCCCGAATTGTTGTTTTGCTGAAAGCCTTGAATGGCGTTCACCTCCTCGCACCCGTCTTCATCAAACGTCTCCAGGTTCGCTCCATGCCCAAATGATCCAAAAATTCTACACTTCTCCTGTGAAGGTTGCGACGGCTCCTTCTCTCGCTTCATCATGCTAGTCAACAAGGCTACTTGCTTCGTGAGTTTCTCAATATTATCATTATCCTATTGAAGACTTGACACTTCGTTCCCCTTGATCTTCCTAAGCCATGAGCTTTTATAATATGATTGCTCACTCATTAGCTCAAATAGATCCCATGCTTCTTCCGCGGTTAAGTTTCTGAAATCATCGGCCTTTGCTTCCACTTGTTGCTTATAGATCAATAACAAACCCTTATAAAAATAGTTATTGACCATTTCGGGACCGTTGGCATGATGCGGTCATACATGGAGGGCCCCTTATAGCATTCCCATGGCTCATGGAATGATTCTCCGTCCAGTTGCTCGAAGTGGGAAATTTCTCTTCTCAACATTGCCATCATTTAGGCCGAGTAAAACCTGCCCACGAGTTTCTTGTAAACCATATCCCAATATGTTAGGGAGTTAGGTTGAAATGATAGAAGCCACTGCTTCACTTTTTCCTTCACAGTGCTCGGGAAGCACCTCATCCTAAGCTGCCCTTCATTTAGTCCTCGAGCTGGAATTCTGGACACTGCTAAGTAACATTCTCGAATGAAATCGAGAGGGTTTTCATTCGGCATGCCGTAGAAAATGGGTAGTCTAACATCATTAGACTTCAAATCGTAATCTCGGGCTGCTAGGCCTAAGACTATGACTGAGCTGTAGGGACCGATGGTTGGGCATACTAGGTCGCCTTGTCGGCGTACATTCGGATATCGAGGGGCTTGTACCCCACTAAAATTTGCATGTCCTCCGTACTCTTCCAGATTCTCTTTAATATTGATGATCGTCATAATTCCCGTAATTCTCATCACCATACGCATCGTTCTGGGCATTCTCATTCTGCCAAGCCTGGTACTGTCGTTCTCCTCTATTTTGGAAATGATGTTGTTCACGCTCCCGGTTCTGGTTTTCATTATTCTGTTGGTTATTTTGGGGCTGGGGCCCGCCGTTACCAACATGATTCTGCCCAAACTCTTGATTTTCTCAAGCATTCTAGGCTTGGGCTTCTTCTATATTTTGGAAGTGTTGTCATTGGTTGATTACGATTTGGCAGTTGTCTTGAGGCTGAAGTCCTCTGTTGTTTGCATCATTGAGGATCTCTAGTCCTCCCTGCTCCTCGCCTAGGTTGTTCTCTTAGTTGAGCTCCTGGTTGAGCTATTGGTTGTCAATAGGATCAAAAATTAGCAGGTCTCCATCCCGGCCGTCGTTCTGTTAGTTTCCCATGTGCACGTCATCGTCGAGTGACATGTCGTATGGTGGATCGTGATGGGGGGTACGGTTACCGCGTCCTATCCCTCGACCACCATTTGTTCCTTCTCCTATTCCTCCGGTTACTCGACTGCCATTAAGTGGAATGTTTGACATGGTTGATGGGGTTTCTTCGGATGGATTACTGTTGGAGGAAAGAAAGGGTTGTCTTGGACTACTTACTCGTTCTATGCTGTTAATAAATGGTGCAAGCTCACCTTTTAGGCTTCGCAACCTTGCATCAACAACAAGAAAAATCAACGCATCGAGTGGCAAACAAAGAATCATTATACATATAGACGGATAAACAAAAAGTAATAAGAACAAGAATCTTAACCTTTGCCAATTCCCCGGCAACGGCGCCAAAATTTTTAATCGAACTTTTCGTACCTACTTTTATGAATATGTTTGTCAAACATTTAAGTTCGCTCGCAAGAGTACGAGGTCACTCGTAGGTTGGTAAGTTGACTCGAGCCGAATCTCTCGAGGAACTGACAATCGAAAATTTGGATGTTTGTTTAATCTCAATGTCACACAAGAATATGTATAATTGGGGTTTTTGAATTCATCAACTATGAATTGAAAAGAAAGTGCAATTAATGAAAAATAATTAACTAACTAATTAACTTACGCTAATCAATAAGCTAGAATTTAAAATCTGAGTTAACTAAAACTATGAACTAGGGTTCTTAGAAACAAAATAGCAAGTAAATGTCATGAACGAAACTACTACTAATATCACCAAGCATGGATTAACGAAACGAAATTAAAAGCCCGGTTCTTAGGGTCTAAGTATGAGCGGGGTCAACTCTTTGGCATGTTGCGGAACACCAACCCAATCTGGACTGAACTCAATACAAAACGATTACGAACTATATTAACTAGAAATTTAAGGTACCAAAGCATCAAAATTTCAAGATCAGAAAATAAAGAATAATTATCTAAAATCTAGAATTAACTAAGAAATAATCTAGAAAGAAATAAAAGGTTTAGAGAACTTATTATTATCTAGAAAGCGATAAATCTCCAGCTATTTTGTAGTAAGAACATCGATCTTGAGCGAACAATGAATCACGAATGAAAGAATCGATTTTTAGCACTTGTAATCTCGAATCTTCAATCTCTATATAACGGGAGGTGGAAACGGGGTCTCTTTGCGTCTCGTAACCCTAGGAATATGTTAAAACATACCCTGGATGAATTATAGAAGGGTATATATAGGTTTCCAAAACTTGGAACATAAGTTTCCTTTATTTTTAAGATTCTGGGCCCGTTAATGATAATGTTAGACGTCGGAGTAACCGCTAATGCTTCCGTTAACTTGTCGTTGATGGTCTCTGTACGCCCTTAACGGTCGAGCTAGCGGTAAGGGTCACCGTAAAGCCCACCGTTAACCTCTCAGTTGAGTAGTTGGTTTGGTCTGACACAATCGATCGACTGTACGCAATCGTGGTAGCGGTAGAAGGAACTGCCAAGGTTTTAGTGGTAGCGTTAGCGGTAAGAGTAACTGCTAACCTTACCGTTAACTGCTAGAAATTACGACTTCTTAGTCGAATCGCTCGTCTTCGTCTCTCGGTTCTTGCAACGGTTTGCAAATCTGTTCAGTGCTGAGCTCATTTGGTTACTTGTTTGTATGGGGAAAACAGATAATAATCACCCAATTGCATCAATAATGATCAAAACACGGTAAAATGAGCTGGAGATACGAAAATATAAAAATATGCTTAATCTATCCAACTAATAACAAAGACTAACTAAAATACTAACAAAAATCAAGACAAATTCTAGATCTTGTTGAAGGGGAAACCGAAGCGACGAAGAGCAAGAAATGCCACCGAAGCACCCACAAGAAAACTAGAGGGAGGAAGCTCCAGATTTTTAAAATTGGCCCTTAGTTTTATACTAAATTATGTTTGATCGTGTAGGGACCTCGCCCCCCCCAAATTTTATCTGAATCTTAATTGTTCGTGTAGGGGATTCCCCCCCCCCCCCCCCCCCCCCCCCCTATCTCTTTTTGTTGCAATAAAATTTTATTTTCTATAAAGAAAATAAGACAAATTGGCGTTAATCAACCATCACCCAAACCTTCCCTCTTCAAGGTCGTAAGACAGATCAAGTTATGAGGTGACTCTTCATCTACACGTTAAAGGATCGGGCAAGAACGTGGTTGACAAATTTAGAGCCCAACTCCTTGAAAATGAGAAAGTCTATGATTGGTTCATGGGGATGTTGTACTCACCTAAACCCGAACCTCGAGATCATCAATGGGCCCCATTAAGATTCATAAAATTCAAGCCACAATGATCCATATGCTCCACCCAATCACTACGATCCTTATTTTGGCCCTCATGCCCCGCCTCATAATTCCTACCGTCAGATCTATAAAGATTCTTATGCCCCGCTTCAACATTTTTATAATCTGGGCTTTAACCCCTCATACACCCTACTTGCCTCCAATTATTTTAGCATAAGCCATGATTCATATGCTCCACCCAATTCTTATTCTTTGATCTACGACCCATTTTCTCTACCTAAGATCCGAGTTTCGAGCCTTATGCCCCCTACAAAATACCACAATTCAGGATATAATGATTCATATGCTCCTCACAATATTATTCTTATAACTATGACTATTATCCCTTGTCCCTTTCGTGTAATAATCCATGCTACAATCATCACACCATACCCACTTCACCCATAAAAGTTCATGGTAAACTGGCTTCGTTTAGATGAGGTGTTGATATTTCATGTGGTAATGCCCACTTTAGATGTTGGTGATTCAAGATTGAATGCTCTTTTGGGAGAGGTGTATAAAGACGTTGAGATTGAGGATTCGGTTGAACGCATTGCCCCTCTTGTGCTTTTTGGACGAGAGTGTAAGGTTATTACCGTTGGAGGTCTTAGAGGATGTTATGGATTTGATCTTACTTGATCTTTGTGAGCATGGTGGATTTATGGTGCCAGTTTTGGAGGAGGTTGAGTATATCGAGCCTCATTTTGCGCCGCTCGATGCATTGTTGAAACTTAACATTGAGATGGTGGAAGAGATAGTCGAGATGGAGCCCGATCCCCCTCCTCTATCCCTGAAAAATTGCATTACATGTTTTTGATATCATTGAGGTGGCGATCGAGGAAATGAAGGATTTTGGATTGGTTGATGGTCACTCTATTTGTTTGATAGACTTTCTAGTCATTCCAGTGATCGAACCTCACTCCACACTCTGTTTAACTTTCGATCTCTTCTTGGTGATCGATTATTCGCGCTTTCGGCCTCCAAAGAAAGTTAGAGCTTCCCAATGTTTCATCCTAAGACTTACTTTCTGTGACTACCTTGGAGATTATCATCGCCCGTTCTTGCTCTTGGAGAACACTAAATATTTTCACCTTTTCTTGGACCCCAGATAGCATCGCTAGTATAAGGCATCCATCTTTAGACATTAAACAAGCGCTTCTTGGGAGGCAACCTAAGTTCTTGCTTTTCTTTTCTTTTCTTTTTGATATTTTGGGAGGATTGGCTGAAGTTTCAGGAATGTTTATGCATACCAGGAGGAATTATTGGAAGGATCTAAGGTTTTGCTCAAGGAACGGATTTCAATGAAGCCAAAATGAAGCCCTGTAAAAATTTGAGATCGACGCACGATCGATGAAGTATTTTTGCCAATGTCAGTGGCCCATAATTGATGCATCGATCAATGCAAAACTCCTTGTTGTCCCTCTTTTGCATTTAATTGTGGTGTTTTTCTCGTGTTTTTAATTAGAGTTTTATGTTGATTTTAGCAGTTTTAAATCGAGTTTCGTTAGGTTATTCGTTTGTTTTCTCATTTTGTTGTTTTTCGTGTTTCTTGTTAATTTTATATTTAATTGAGTTAAATGGCTTCAATTAATTGGAATTTGGGTGTAATTCTTAGGTTTTGATTTTCAAAGTTCTCATTTAATAGGTGGCTTAATGATTTAATTCAAGCTAAGGCATGGAGGCCAAAACTCAAGCTCAGCCTTGCCCATTTGCATGCCCAAATCGGTGCCAAGCGCAAGATCCAAAATGGCTAACATTCTAGAATGGTAGCCTAGCCTTTCCTGTTCCCTTGCCGAAATCCACGCCTAGCCTTGGCACAAGAAAGGGTACGATTTATGCGCCCAAAATAACGTCGAGGCAGCTACCAGCACGCCCGTGCACACGCAGCGCCCGCACGCCTTCCCGTGCGCATCCGCCCGCCAACTCTTGCATGATCTCGGCAGCGCCTGCCGACAGCGCCCGCAACCCGCGCGCATCCCTCCCATGATCTCGGCAGCGCCTGCCGACAGCGCCCGCAACCCGCGCGCATCCCTCCGCCAAAGCCCACACGGTCTCGGCAGCGCCTGCCGACCGCGCCCGCAACCAGCGCGCAGCACGCGCTTGGCCATGGCTAAAACCTTGCCCAATCCCGTTCCCGCCCATCCGCCCAGGCCTGCGCCCAACCATGTCCGGCCACGCCTAGCGCCAAGCCCCCACCAGTGCCC
>BMAC01000518.1:25130-37470 GCA_014905375.1 Phtheirospermum japonicum | reverse complement strand
GGTGGCTCGGCAATGGCCGAGCCTGGGCGCGCATGGCCGGGCCTGGGCTGGGCACTGGTGGGGGTGGGCGCTGGCCTGGGCGGGATGGGCGGGCGCGGAAACAGGCATGGCTAGGTGCGGGATTGGGCAAGGTTTTAGGCATGGCCGGGCGCGGTCGGTAGCGGCTGGCGGGCGGATGCGCGCGGGTTGCGGGCGCTGTCGGCAAGCGCTGCCGAGACCGTGCGGGCGTGCGGGCGCTGCGCGCACGTGGGCGTGCGGGCAGCTGCCCTGGGCGTGGATTTTGGGCGCGGAAATCGTGCCCTTTTATTGTGCCAAGGCTAGCATGGATTTGGGCAAGGCTAGGCTACCATTCCAGAATGTTAGCCAATTTTAGAACTTGCTCTTGGCTCGAGCCAAATCAAGACCAGGGTCGAGCCAAGTGGCTAGGACGGTGAATACGGGTCAATTTTTATCAAACCCTAGGATTCAAGCCTTATATCCCAGTTTGGCCCATTTAAACACAATCGAACCTATTATAAATAGACTTTAACTCTCATTTTGTAAAAACACCTCCTCCCAACCCATGCTTGGGTTTGGGACTTAATTTCTCTCTCTAGATTTAATTTCAAGTTTTTCCTTGGGTTTGTAAGCTTAAGAAGAATTCAAGTATTACCTTGGATTTTTATCTTGATTGTAATTTCATCCAAGATTTTGGATTCTCTCTTTACTTCAAGTAAGCTTTCTTTGATTTCATGCTTGTTCTTCAATTTATGCTTTTTGCTTTATTGTTAGATCTTGTGAATCCTCCATGGAATCTAGATGAGTGACAAGTCTAGATCATAGATCGAGTCCTTGATCGTTTTTATTTTGAGTTTCTCATATGCTTTATTTCGAATTAAATTTTCATGCGTAGTTTTAAGTTGAATCTTAGATCTACTCTTCATTTCTTCTTATTTTCCGAAAAGTTTCAAAATTTGACGTCAACTTTTGTTTCTCTTTCTATTGATGCTTTTGATTTTTGTCAATTTGCATTATTTGAGTTTTTATGCATAGTTGTACCTTAGGCATGCATGCATGTACTTTGTGAAATATTGCTTTTTTTTGCTTAATTTTCATTGTTGCTTGTATTTTCAATTAAGGCACACGAACGAGGCATCCTACCAACTTGAAATCTTATTTCTTAGTTTAGTTACTTAGTTGTTTTCATAGTTTTTCATTAATTTCTTATTGTCCCAAGCTACAAACACATTTGGTACGACACTAAATATTCATGCTGGTATTTATGGTAAGCGACCTCATTTCTTGGAAGGAGCATTCCTTCTAAGAGATGGGCGAGCTGGTTTATAGTGTAACGACCTAAAGTATGAGGGAGAGCTTCATATAGGGTGGCGACCTCTTATAGTTTATTATCTCGGCGTTATCTGGTAGCTCGGTAATGGGCTTTGAAAATATTAGGTCCGAATGGGCTAATATGGATGGTATTGTGGGGTTCCGATGAATTATATTAAAAGAATCACATGCCCAGGCCTATTATGATAATTTAAACGAGAGATATGTTATTTATGGGAACTTGCATACATGAGAAATCTTAAATCTAAGTTGGTCATGGTGTTTATGGAATTATAGTGGGAGAAGGTAACCCTAGCTTGGGGAACACTTCTCTTGTCTATATAAAGGGGTTTACGCCTCACTTTTATTCTAAGTTATTTTATCACGATTTGGGCTCTCAAAATATCTCTCGCACTTTCTAACTTAAGCATCGGAGGATCTTCGTCGGGGCCGTCCACCGCCTTGCCTGAGGGTGCTATTTTGCAGGATCAATCAGGTCACCAGGAGGTTCTTGGAGATCAATCAGGTCGCTGCAGCATAATTTGAAGATATTCAGGTTTCTTATCTCTTATTTCATATTAGTACCCCTATTCTTGGTAACCAATCTATTTGGTTTTATCAAGTGGCGTCGTCTGTGGAAAAGAGGGACATCGAGTCCTTGAGAAAAAGACGTGAGAATACACAATTTTTGTAGGTCTAAAATCTAACTGCGCTATTAATTTGAAAAATCATTTTCTAACGTTTCAACCGTTGGATCGCGTAAAATTTTTCATAAAACCTCAAAGACTTGTTGAATTACGTTTTGAACAATGGAGATCGGGTTTTGAGATGCGACAAAATATATATAAATTCTCGAATAAAGCAGATTTTATTATCAGAAAATTCTGCGCAACATTTTTCAAAATGCGATTTTGTACAATAAAATCGTTGGATCAAACCAAAATTTTGATATATTATTATACACATGTTAAAGTTAAATCTGAATGGTCAAGATTTGAATATGAGTTTGGAGAAATCCTATAACACATTTTGAATAGAGCTGATCTTGTTTCCCAAAACTGTCTGTCTAGTTTCTTTTAAAAATTAAATTATGCACAATCTAACCGTTGGATGAAGCTGAATTTCGGATATAATATTTACGAGATATATTGGTTAAATCTAAATGGTGGTGGAGATCGAACTTGAAGGTATGTGGGCTCGAGTAAGGGTTGCGATGCTAACATCTTACTTATCGATTATTTTTTTGATCATATACTAACGGACTGAGGGCAGGTCTTTTTGTTTAGTTCGTATTAATTTTTTTTAATGGTTACTCTATGTGTTGCCTGGAATTTAACTCGGGAATGGTCAATTCAAATAAACGCGATGAGGTCGCGTGTCCAAATATTCAAGGTTGGTTTATTTTGTTGCTCGAAATCAAAGGCGATAAGGTCGTGTATCAACCAAATGCAACAAAATCATCAAAAATCAAGATAAGTATTTATTTTCTTTTAAAATCGAAAATATGCAAATTGGGTTCATGTACGTCAATAATAGGTATAATTGTGATGGTTTGATGTGTTCAAATGGGGATGGTATGGTTTGATTGATTGATTTGGTTGACATATGGCGGACTTGCTTGTTGAGTTGATTATTATGGGGATAAGGGTATGGTTCATTTGATCCTATGTGGTTTAATTTTTGACTGAAGGGACTTATTTAATTCTATATAATTATGGGGATGCGCATAGTAAAGAAAAAGTTACTCTAATAAAGATAAATAAGATGGTCTTGGCTAAATATAAAGCGCTTATCAACTCCCAAGGTGCTTGAATGAGTAGGTTCATGAAAACACACTAAGAGTTGCTCATCTTTACAAATTCCCGTATGAAACTACTGCACTGCCACACTTCAGTAAAACGGTAATAACTCACTCTTGTTTTATCATTTTTGAGATCGGGTTTTTGTGTTGGAAACTAGACTCGTAGGTCTTTCTAGTGGTATATAGTTTGTTCTTTAATTAATTACCAATCAAAGCAGTCAAGTCCTCAAAGTTGGTGTATTTCGCTGAAAATTCTCATGTCAGTTTTATTTGATCCTATATGTCTTAATGGTGATATGGTTATGGGAAAGGGCAATATTTGATTTGTAATGAATATGTTTGATTAACATTTGCTTCAGTTTTTAGGTTATGTGCTTACGAATATGTTTGATTAATATATTCTTTTTCTTGGTTGATCACGAATCTATGTGGATATGTCTGATTAATATATTCATGGCTTATTTGATTTCTTAAACTCTCTAGAAATATGAATATATTCTAATGTGGTTTAATTTTATTCATATGGTGTATGGTTTTGTATTGATGTGAGGGGGACAAATTATACCCTTTATAATAATGGTTTTAAAAATTGGTCTTCCTCCAGCTCACCTCACAGACTGGAGCAATTATATGAGCTTTAATGTACAAGTTCATGGAGGATTAATTAGACCCGCAAGATTAATTTCATATTTATGGGCGATTAATTTATGGTTTGCCCAACATGTAACTCGGAGACGGTCAACTCAATGTGAAGAGGTAGCCAATATTTAAGGTCATATACCAGGTCGCGCGTCTAAACATTCACAAAAAGGTGATCGTGGAATTATGCTACCTAAAAATAAAAAGGCCGTGCAGCTGAATATTCGAGGAGAGGCAAATTTCCCTATGGCATCGATATGAATACGTATCGGGTACGCTCTTTAAAATCTCGTGAAAGGGACGGTTTCCTATTTTCTGCCTTACTTATTTTTAATGTGGTTGAACATGGGGGAATAGATGATTTATGCGATTTAATATGGTTTACTTCATTTGATAAAATTTATTTGGGTTGTTTTAAATGGTTATAGTGTGTGATTTAATTTAAATGGTTAAGGTTTGATCGCAAGTTTAGTTTATGTCGTATTCATTAATATTTTATGGATTGATGGTTTTATGATCTAAGTTATGGAGAATATGTATAATTAACATGTTACGGTCTCCGTGACCTCATTACGGTCTCATACGACCTCATTATATAGAACAAAGTATGGCTTTGTGGTGATGAAAATGTTTAAACCTCAACGTATGGAGAATTTATGAAGATGTTTAAGCCTCAATGGCTGGAGATTTTATGAAAATGTTTAAAGCCTTAATGGCTGGAGATTTTATAAAAAGGTTTAAGCCTCGACGGCTGGAGATTTTATGGTAATTGGTTAAGTCTCGAAGCTTTCATTAGGTTGGCGGATGATTCATGTAACCTTCGGGGCGGATGGTTATTTTATTACCCTTCAGGGCGGATGATTTATTTTATGAACCGATGCTTATATAGGTCGATTGGTTGTTTTATTACCCTCCGGGGCGGATGATTGTTTTATGAAGCGATGCTGGTATAGGTCGGCTGGTTGTTTTATTACCCTCCGGGGCGGATGATTGTTTTATGAACCGATGCTTGCATAGGTCGGCTGGTTGTTTTATTACCCTCCGGGGCGGATGGTTACATTTTGACCTTAAGTATGTTTGACTTACATATTTTTTCCATATTTATAATTTTGTATGTCTTAGAACATATGTGACTTATGTGTTTCTATTGTGAGTTAAGTTTAGCTTTTCTTGATTAATTTTATAACAGCTTAGAATTTGCGGGTTTATATGATTTTCGATATGAGTATGTTTGATTTACATATTCTTAGACATTTGAGAGGAAACATGTTTGACTTACATGTTTTCTCTCAGTCCTTATATATGTTTGATTTACATACTTAGTCTTGTGTGATTCATTTGGTCTTGTGTAATTTACTTGGTCTTATGTGATTCGTTTGGTCTTGTGTAATTTATTTGGTCTTATGCAATTTATTTGGTCATATGTGATTTATTTGGCCTTGTGAGAAAACATGTTTAATTTACATGTTTTCCTTTAAGTCTTTAAGCATGTTTGATTTACATGTTCTTTGCGGACTCTGTAAGTTTTATTTTGATTAATCTTGTGACCTATGTGTAAAACAAGTTTACTTAGTATTTCCTTTAACATGTTGCTGATAGATATCCTGGTTGGACTACTTGGTTGCATTAACTTGGGGAACTACGTGGTTTTCTTAAACGTCTATGATCAAGCATTATTGGGTTGATGCGACCTGGTTGTTTGGTCTTGTTTGCAATATTTGAACATGGGGGATTGAGTGATTTTTTCAGTCCCATGTTATGGTTAAATGGTTGCACCAATTTTTACATAGTCTGAATGTATTGTTTGGTTTAAATTATTCAAATTTTGGGGACTGAATGGTTTTCTTGGTCGTGTGTGGTTTTATATGGCTATGGTTTACTATGGTTCTACCTGATTTGGTGTATAGTGATCTCTCTCAATTCAATCACCTTATCTTAGGTTAGGGGATATCCAAGTATTTATGGTAAATTGGGTAAGCAACCTCATTTCTCGGAAGGACCATTCTTTCTAGGGGATGGGCGAGCTTGTTTTGAGGGTAGCAACCTCTCATATAGGAGTGACGAGCTCTTATGCGGGGTGGCGAACTCTTATCAGGTAAATGGTATTATAACAGCTCGGTATTGAGAGTTGGGTTACTATAGATTATGGTATGGAGTCTTGGAGAGCTAACGAAATGGTTTATGGTTATAAGGGGATGCTTAAGTAGTATTTCATGGTTATGGCTTATGGTATGGGATGACATTTTGGCTGACCTGTTTTTATGTCGGTAAACATATAATTTGGGGACTTATAAGCGATCTCTTATTCTGTAAGGAGCATTCTTTCTGGGGGCTGAGCGATCTGATATGGTGAGCTTTTGTTGGATGAATAATGTTGTAGCTTGGTATCTCGAGGTGGGCTATTGTGGGTTATGGTATAATGTCTTGGTAAGCTAATAGGGTGGTTGGGTAAAGTTTATGGTTTATGGTTAAGTTTTTAATAAGAATTCTGGTTGATGCATTCTTTTTACTTTTTACATATTCTACCTGATTTCGTGCCTCAATTAGCCAGAATATGGGGGACTAGCTGATACGACATAAAATGTCGACTTCAGTTATATGGTAAGAAAATATTGAAAGGATGGAATATTCTAGGTCCTGACGTATATGGTAATGTAATTTTATGGTTATTATGGAATTATGGGATGTAAGAATCCTAATATGAGAATATTTCCTAAATATGGAGACTGGGTATAATTAGGAGATTTAATCCCACCTTATGAAGGAATCCTATTATTTGGTGGACAAGTCACAATAATCTTATAAATAGGGGATTCAGGCCCTTATTTCACAAGCTGAACAGCTCTCTCTCTCTCTCAGGCTCTCTATATCTCTCTCTTTTTATCATGAGTCATGGAGCATATTTTATTTTCTCTTTACGAATAATTATCTCATCTCTAATTATTATTTATGGATTATGGATTTATGGTGACCTCTCCTCTAGGAGACCTCCTTGAGGAGATGCGAGCTCTTATGGTTTACCAGCTCGGCTTCGAGTGGTTGCTCGGAGTTGGGTGTTGGGCTTTATGGTTTCTAGACCCGAACGAGCTAATAATGGATGGTATTGTGGGGTCCCGAAAAATTATGGTTTGAATGGATTTTGGGGTATTTTACGTATTTTGATCTCTCGCACTCGCTAACTTAAGCATCGGAGGGCCTACGCTGGGGCCGTCCACTGCCTTGGTGTTAGGTGTTGTTTTGCAGGATTGATTAGGTCGCCAGGAGGCTCTTGGAGATCAATCAGGTCGTTATGACGTTATCTATTACTATACAGGTTGCTGGTCTCAGATTTGAGGTTAGTACCCCCTATTCTTGGTAACCAATCTTTTTTATAGTTTTTCATTAATTTCTTATTGTCCCAAGCTACAAACACATTGATTCTTACAAACAAATAGAATTACGATAATACCGAGCCAAATGAACTTTTATTTTCAAAAACCACTAATAACTACAAAATAGTCCCAATCGATAGCCCATCGATCGATGCACTAATTGATGCAAAACTCTCTATTGTACCTATCGATAGCTCGTTGATTAACGCATGATTAATGCAAAACTCTTTGTCCTCTCGTCGATCGACATGCCCTCCATTGACTTCTTGGCCCAGCCAGTTTACCTCGACCCGAGAAAAAAAGAGAGTACAAAAATCCAAAAAAATTTACATCCCAAACATTTTCATACTCCTTTTTATCATGTTTTCAAATAAGAATTTCAAACAAAATTTGGAAATTTTCAAATTAAAAACACTAAAAATTTCAAATCTATTTTCCTTTATACATTTTTATGTTGTTATTTTTGTTTGAGTCTTTTGGTCTCTTGTGTCTTTAAAAATAATTTTAGAAAAATTTAAAATTTCCAAAAATATAAAAAAAAAGAAAAAATCTTTTGTACATTTTGATGTTTTTATTTTTATGTTCGTGTCTTTTGTATTTGTTTTTCCCCAGTTACCCTTTTTTGTTGATTCCTCTCAACTCGACCACCCGTTGGATGTCACTTCATGCTCGACTCATCATCACAAGTGTGACTATAAGGACGTATCTCTCTCTCTCTTCCCTTTTACCATATGTTATCTTGTTTTATGTGCAATGCGGGCGTTTCATGGTTTAAGTGTGGGGGAGTTTTGTCCTTGTTTAGTAATTTCTTTCGTATGCTTTCTTGTGTATATGATTTGAATCATGTGGATTGATATTAGTTAAAACTTTGATGAAGTGACATGGTTAGATGCTTTGATTAGGTTGTTTAGTCTTTTATTTGACATTAGTGTAATTGTGGGGCATGAAGTGTAGGAAACCTAAGAAGTATTGTGACTTTTTTCTATTCGCGCAATTCATTCCGAGAGTTAAGTAATATCTACTAGCCCCATTTTCAAATGCCCTCTGTAGGAATTTTTGTACATTTTTCATTTTGTTTTTGGAGACATTAAAAACTACATGTGCTTATCGGAAAATAATTTAAGTTGCATTAAGAAACAAGAAGTTGGATTCAATGAACTCTCATTTTTGAGTTGTAAATAATGTGTTCGTATAGTAACTCACCTTTATGGGTACTCAAAAAAAATGAAAAAGAAAAAAATGGTACAAGAAGAGAAGTCTTTGTACAAGTGATGTGTGTATAATATGTCGTGCATCTCTTGTACGCATTGTTATATTTACTCTTTAGATTTTATTGTTAAAGAGGTGCATAGATTATTGGGCTAGTAGGGTACCGAATTAGTGGTTTGAGCATGAATAGATCTTTGCCAAGGCATGGATGGGAGACGTGTGATTAGAGTAGATTTGTCCTTATTTTTATTAGCTTTTTAGTTCGTTTTTATATTTGTTTTTGGTATAAGTGGGATGATTTAGGCGTAATTCCGTAATTTCATAATTCCAGCTTATTTTACCGCATTTTGATCTTAATTGATGCAATTAGGTGATGTTTCGTTATTTTTCACCTTACAGCTAAGTAACCGGAAGAGTTTAGCGCAAAAAAGACGAAGTTCAGTGTTCAAGAGTAGTAGGACAAGCTTTCCGGTAAAACGAGTAGCAAATGATCGAGAAATGGAGACCGACGCTCAGTCGCGTCGATTGACGCGACCGTCGACTGACGCAACCGTTGACGCGAGCCATGTCAGCGAGTCATGACTGCATCAGTCGACGCTCAGCCGACGCACTGCCGACGCTATGTTCTGAAGCGTCGATGTCGACGCACCAAGGTCGATGCACTGCCGACGCTAGCTGCTGAAGCGTCGATGTCGACGCATCCCGTCGACGCACCTGCTGACCAGACCTGCCGAGCGCTGCAGACCAAGACTGCCGACATCCACCAAGCACCTGCTCGCGTCAGTCGACGCTCCGCCGACGCTCCGTCGACGCGACGGCCCAGAAGTCGGAAATTAGAGTTTCTTGTGCGGTAAGACTTGTAAAACCTATATAAACTCCTCATATTTCGAGTTTTCAGGGTGTGCCATGATAGATACATCTATCCTAGGGTATTTTAGCATTCAATAACAATAAATCTACGTCTTTTAACAAGATTTGGAGACGCGGATCAAGGATCGAAGTTCTACGCGTCCGAAACACTGATTTCGCTCTCGAGAGTCCATCTTCGCCAAAGATCAGCGTTCAAACTCCGGAATAGCTGGAGCTTTTCATTGCTTTCTTTAGTTTCAATAAGTATTTCTAAACTCTTAGATAGTCTTCTAGTTAATTGCTTAGATAAATTCTTAGTTAATTCTAGTTTTAATCAGTTTAATTGTTTCTTATGCTTGGATATTGGATATTGGTTAATTTAGTTTATTTATGCGATTTAGTTTATGCTTAGTTAATGGTTCTTGGATTCGTATGATTCAATTGCTTAGCGATAGTTCCTTAAATTCATGTTTTTAGATATTATAATTAGTTCTAGTCTTCATAGCATAAAATTGGTAATTTAGTTATTCATCTTAGTTGATAATTTAGAATAATTAGTTTAATCAGCTTTAGTTTACTGCTTAGTTCGTAATTGATAATCTAGATTAAAGTAATTAGTTTAATTAGTTTTATTTTAATTATTGCTTTAGTTGTAATGATCAATGCAATTCATTTAAAACCTCAAATGTATATGTATGTTATTCGTAATTGAGAAAAACATCCGAAAGACCGAACAGTTGTTTCCTCGAGAGATACGACTCGAGTCAAACTCATCACCCTACAGTTACCTCGTACACTTGTGAGCAAACTGACGTGCTTTTAAATTAATTATTAAAAACAGGGTGCACAAAAGTTTGAGTCAAAAATTTGGCGTCGTTGCCGGGGAAGCAACGAGTAGGAATTGAAGATGTTTTTCTTTTTATTTTCTGTTTGATTTATTATTTTATTTCCATTGTTTTTACTTAGTTCTTGCTATTTAGTACGTTGACGTGTTGTTGAGTTTATGCAAGGAAGGCGATCACTTCAACGCGACCTTGTACCATTCATCGACAACATTCACCGCTCAAATCCGCCAAGACCAAGACCCGTTCTTATTCCCGAGGATAATTCCTCGACAGCAACTGACTTTGCTTGCGATCAAGTTCCCAACATTATGTTAGGAGCACATTCAGTTCGGAACGGCGATTCACCACCGAGATCTCCACCACGCCCCATTCGAGCTGGGTATGGCAGTGGACAAAACAAGTCACACTCTACTAGACGCGACGAAAGGAGAAACGAAGGGGTTAACCAGCAGCACAACATAGTCAATCACCTGTTCAACATGGAGAATTTGAGGCAAAACGAAGAGATGAACAACAATGTCATGCGTCAGCAAAACATCGAGAACGCGGCATTTAGGAATGAGGATGTTTTGCAGCGAAATGCCTATGTTAACAATCAAAGGCACGTGAACGAGTGGTTGGAAAATCAAGATCATGATTACGAGCAAAACAATTTCGGAAGGGGATACGAGCGCGAGAACCGTTACGCGCATAATGACCACTACGAGAGAGCATATGACCAAGTTCGAGAACCAAGGGGAGATCGAGCACTTAGACAGCGCGACTTGGCACGTCCAAAGGTTGTACCCTTTAGGTCCGCTATTGTTCTTGGACCTACCGCAAGGGCAGTCAAGATCAAACTGCATCAACTCAACCTACTCCCAACCTTTCATGGGAATGCGCATGAAGACCCCTTGGCTTTTTTAAATTATTTTGTTGATGAAGTTGGCAGATTCGTAGTTCATGGCCTTCATCAAGAGGAGGTCCAGATGATTTGTTTCCATACAGCTTGAAGGACAAGGTGAAGTCATGGCTACTGTCCTTAGAGCCTGGTTCATTAACAGACTGGGATATGATTAGCGAAAAGTTCCTAAACCAATATTATTCAGCCCAAACAACGGGGCATTTTTGGAGGCAAATTGCTACTTTCGAGCAGTTAGAAGGAGAGCTATTTCACGAAACGTGGGAGTGCTACAAAACACTTTTGCAAGCTTGCCCCCACCACAACTATTCTCCGGAGATGACTAACCAGTTCTTTTTCGACGGATTATTGGACCATGGGAAACGAGAGGTGGAGATAGCAGCGGGAGGAGATTTTGGAGATTTGACAGCACACGAGGTAAGACAAGTGTTGGAGAAGCAGAGCGAAAAGTCTAGACAAACCAATTCTCGGCCTCGCAAGATGAGAGTTAACGAAGTTTCCATTCCTGATCCCGATTTAGATGATGGCAAGTTAGTTAAAGCGAAATGTGAGGAGATTTTCGACGAGAAGTTAGCTGCTTGGAAATCCGAGCGAGCAAGCAAGGCCGCTGCACAGAAAATGGCTGCGAATTGCAACCAATGTGGATCTCCCCAGCATTTAGCAGACGCATGTCCTAACAACAGTGAGCAACAAGAGGAGGTGAACGCGATCCAGAATTATTCAAGTCAAAAGAAGTACACACCACAACGTGACAATCCTCTTTTCAAGTGGGGTCTGGGCAATCCAAATCATACGCCGCCCGATCCACGTTTTCTCCCACCGCATTATGCTCAAGTACCAGTCCCACCGGTACAAAATAACTTTCATACACAAGGGCAGACGTCAAGTGCAACTCAACCAAATGACCAACTGTTGGTTTGGTAGCAGAATCAAGTGGCTGAGACGATCAGTAACAGAGAAGGGCTTACGAAGGTGAATGCGAAGATAGATGAACTTTCAAAGAAGGTGAGCGGAATAGACCAACTTTCCGGCATTGTGCATGATCTGGCTAAAAACATGGATAGAATGGAGAGAACTATGGGACAAATAGCAACTGATATTGCTCGATCAAATAAGGAGAAAGACAAGTTACCAAGCCAGCCGGAGCAAGCATCGGCAATTCATGTCCTTCGTAGTGGGAAAAAGATCGACAATGGCATAAAGAAACAAGATGAGGAGTTTGTTCCTAAACCAGTGGAGAAGCTACATAAATCCGCCAATAGATATGTTCCTGGTTCTATTCAAGGGAAAATTCCGAGCGACACCTCTGGCATCGATGAACCACCGCAATCGAAGCAAACAACGATACAGTATAAGGATGTTGTTCCTTTTCCGAGCCGATTACGTCCAGCGAAAGAGAACAAGAAATTCATGGAGC
>BMAC01000518.1:0-17862 GCA_014905375.1 Phtheirospermum japonicum | reverse complement strand
CGACCACCCTCTCCCCCCCCCCCCCCCCCCCTCTAAAAATCCGGGCAATCTCCGGCGTTCCACTCATCTAACCAACCACAATATCATAATCCATTCCTCATATGCGACTAAAAACCCTAAGTAGCAATAAGCTCTGCTACTCAAATTCGCACTTACCGTTTACTCAATTAAAATAAGCTCTTTAATTGATTCTAATTATTGAATAACTTAGAATAAGCTCTCTAGATTCAACCCAACAACAGCATTAATAACCAGGAAAATAGGTTAATCTAAGTAATAAACGTATAAGATCGGTTTATTCAACCTATGTTGTGTTATCCCTAATGATACGAGACCATTAGTTGCTTCATAGAAATCGAAACTACGACAATTACACGGGAAGCAGTTCTCTTTCTAGAAATTGATAACCAAATCCCTAATCTAGGTGATCAAGCCAAATTAAGAATCAAGCAATCATGTCATGAATTTAGCAATCATGATATGTAAACAAGATAACACAAGCAATCGCATATGAAGAACGAAAGAAAATATTGCATAAATCAATTAAACAAAGTTTCACGAGGATTTCAACATCCCTAGAACTAGATTAATACAATCTACTCACTCATGGAGTTCATAGAATAACAAGAAAATAAAGAAATAAAACATTGTTCTAAGATAGGAAAGAGATAAGAAAGCTTAGATCTTGAATTCTTGGTCTTGGATCTTCAAGCTCTTGTTTATTGGGTGATTTGGGATCCCCTATTCAAGCCTTGGAACCCTAGGATTGTGTTAATGTGTGTTTTGGACGGATTTGGGTCGAGTTTATATAGGATCCTATTTCTTGCCGCACAAGATTCTTCCTAAAATAACTCAGCTGCGTCGGCGTCGACAGGGCATCGACTGACGCGAGCCAGCCGTAGGCATCAACGCGCATCACCCGCCCGCGTCGACCTGCAAGTGCGTCGATCGACGCTCCTCCAATTGACGCTACAGAAAGTTCCCGTCATCATGGCGTCAACCGACGGGTCTTAAATCGACGCTTCAGAAGCTTCTCGTCGGAAAGGCATCGACATGGTGTCGACCGACGCGCACAATGCGTCGACCGACGCGAGCCATCCTCGCTACTGACGCGATCCATTGATGATACTCCCTGATTTGCCGATTTTCTTCATCGTTTCGTTGATCCTCGTCTCTCAACTTCCTTGTGGAATATCATTCACTTAATATAGCACCAAATACTGCAAAATAAAGAAGAAATATACAATTGGTGCTCCTCCACCCGTAATAATGAATATGTGAGAAATTAACATATATGAGAATATTAAGCTCATAAAAGCATACGAATTAAACTATTAATTACCATACAATTTCTCGCTTATCAAATCCCCCAAACTTAAACCTTGCTTGTCCTCAGGAAACATTAGAATTAAAGCATAGGACAAATATAATATAGGTGAGTCACTCAAATTGGCCAAATGAACCCATCCGAACTCTAGACACCATTATATTTCTAGAAATCGCAAGCGTTTCATGTGTTTACTCAAGTGACCCCAGCAGTTAGGCAACCCCTTTTCATATACGTCACATCAGTGTATTATGGTGATCCCTTGCTACTCAATGGTTCGACTCTATCCATTATTGGTTAGGATCAAATATCTCGTCCTCTCCCATTTATTTATTTATTTATTTTATATATTTTTTTTCAATTGAGGCCCCCAGCTCCGCACTACCATTCTGGGTTTGTCTTGATAATGATTCGGCGCTGGATAGGAGGATCGTCTTGATTTGGTATTTGATTTGTTGAGTTCACCTCCGCCATGTTTGAGATTGTAGTTGGATTGCGCCACTTGAATATGTGCATGAATTTGTTGAGCTACTAGCATCTTCGTTTGATTTTCGCCCTTTGTAAGTGAATTGCACTTGATAATTACGGATAGGCAGCTGTTTCGGCACCTCAATTCTTTTTTGATTTTTCAATTTTCGACTAACGCCATGCCGGTATACCCCAACCGGACTTTATTTGACTTCTGTTTCGACTAACGAGATATTTTCACACAACCGCCAACTTCAAGGCCCCACACAAACTCATATATTGAGTACGGCAACCACAAATACACATCAATAACGCAACAATCTAGAATTGACGCCCCACAAATGAATCACAAAAGCACTAACATGCGTACCTTTGACTTCTAAATCAAATGATGACTAAAGAATTTAACCGAAACATAATTCATCAAATCAATTCAAGCAAGTACTTTTTAACATTTTTAATTCAAATCCCGGAATTTAATTGCAAAAATTTCAAAATTTTATCAATTTTCAGCAAAATATCCTCAATAATAACCTCAATAACCCACTCCCCCAAACTTAAACTTTATCTTGTCCTCAAGCGAACACAAGCAAGAACAAGCAAATAATAAATCATAAGGGAAGAGTAAGGGAAAAGAAATCATCGGGGGTAAATGTCGAGGGGGTCTAGGTTCCAATGATGAAAATATGGCCCAATCATCCAAATCAACCAGGCTTTGTATCCCTTCAACTTCAAAAATAAAAATCAAAATAGAAATAATGTAAACATTGGGTTGCCTCCAAACAAGCGCCTCTTCTTAACGTCATAGGCTCGACGTGGTACCCCTCAATTCCATGGGGGTTTAGGAGGAGGTCTCAAAGTGCACGGAATGACAACGACCTCATCCTCCATAATTCGCATCCGTTTCGACATTGGATGCTTAACCGGATCTTTTCGACTTTGTGGTGGCTTCTCATAGATTTTCGCTAAGATGGTTCCGTCTATCACCACATACAGAAGATCATTGATCTCCTCCTTCTCAAAAACATCTTCGCGCACGTAAGTCTCTTCTTCATCCTTCATCACTTGACACACGGTCCATGTTGGCATCGGCCTCGGCTCAGCTTCGACCTCGATAGGAGAAAACGGTAGAATAAGGAGCATCATTTATAAGCTCAGGCAAGCTATGATCAACACGTGTCCGCCTCGTTTCTTCATCCTCCATCTCATATTCGTCCTCTAATTCAATTGTCGGGTCTTCCGCATCATCGACTTTCCCCACATCTTGTAGCACGATGGCACTCACATTCTCCACGCGTTCCTCGGTTTGAGAAGACAATCGTTTATCCAGTTGGCTTATGTGATCAGCCATTTGACTCAATTGAGCTTTGAGCCTCTTGGTGTTCGTTATCATGGCTTCCATCATTTCTACGAGGGCTGGGGACAGTTCTTGTGGTTGGGGATGGTCATCATATTGTCTCAAAAAAATTTGTCCCTTTGAAAATTTGGAGGGTCCCCCCACCTTGGCTCGTAAGGATTGTAGTTCCCCTCTTGCCATCTTCTAGGCCTCACTCCATAGGCGTTCGTTTCAAGATTGGCTCGTAGTGTTGGGCAATCATCGGTGATATGATCGAATGTATGGCACAATCCGCATGGTCGAACTGTAGCCCTCTTAATGATAGTGGACTTCAACTCATCCAACTGAGCTTGCAACGAGCCAGTGTCTACCTCATTTACCGACCTCAATGAATTATCACGGTAGCCGAATTGCTGAGAATTAGCTTCCATGTTCGAGATCAACTCCCTTGCCGCCGTCGGTGTCCTATCCATGAGTGAGCCTCCGCTCGCTGCATCTATCATGTTTCTATCAGTAAGATAGAGACCTTCATAAAAGTATTGTATTAATAAATCCTCGCCCATTTGATGCTGAGGGCAACTAGCGACGAGTCTCTTGAAACGTTCCCAATACTCATGCAATGTCTCCCCTTGTAATTGCCTTGCTGCAAAAATATCTTTAAGCAAGCTCGCCACTCGTGAAGCGGGAGAATATCTCTGCAAAAGTACCCTCTCTAACGCCATCCACGTGGTGATGGACCCAGGAGGTAAGTAATAAAGCCAAACCTTAGCGAGACCCTTCAATGAAAATGGAAACGCCCGTAGATTAATTTGTTCGCCAGTCACTCCGGCGGGCTTCATGCTTGTGCATATAACATGAAATTCCTTCAAATGCTTGTGCGGGTCCTCGCCATCCGATCCATGGAACGCCGGAAAATGATAGATTAATCCGGATCTCAATTCGAAGTTAGCATCCTCCAAGGTTGGAAGTGTGATGCATAGTTGTTGTTGCGGAAGATCCAGATTTGCTAGCTCCTTCAACGTGCGTTCTCTACCTCCTGCCATAGTCACAAGATCTAAAAAGAAAATTATTGGATTTTTTTTATTTTTTATTTTTTGAAAACGAAAATAAAAATTAAAAATTAAAAATATTAAAATACGTCAAATCAAAACTTAAACGCGTCACTCCCCGGCAACGGCGCCAAAATTTGACCGCTCATTGTTAAGCGTCAAATTAAATATTTATTTTTCCTTAGCTTTTCTCTACCAACTAGCAGTAGTGATAAGTAAGGGTCGATCCCACGAGGGGTGTGGTTAGATTGTGATAGTTCGTATTTTATTTAAACAAATAATTGGGGTAGGGATTGTGAATTAAATTAACTAACGAAATAAATAAGCAAATAATTAAAAACAAGCAAGAAAATAATTAACCAAAAACTCAATAATAATAAAGCTCTAGCTCTAGCTCTTGTTCAGTTTCCACCCTCGTTCCACTCATCTAACCAACCACAATATCATAATCCATTCCTCATATGCGACTAAAAACCCTAAGTAGCAATAAGCTCTGCTACTCAAATTCGCCCTTACCGTTTACTCAATTAAAATAAGCTCTTTAATTGATTCTAATTATTGAATAACCCAAAATAAGCTCTCTAGAATCAACCCAACAACAACATTAATAACCAGGCAAATAGGTTAATCTAAGCAATAAACGCATAAGTTCTGTTTATTTAACCTATGTTGTGTTATCCCTAATGATACGAGAACATTAGTTGCTTCAGAGAAATCGAAACTACGACAATTACACGGGAAGCAGTTCTCTTTCTAGCAATTGATAACTAAATCCCTAATCTAGGTGATCAAGCTAAATTAAGAATCAAGAAATCATGTCATGAATTTAGCAATCATGATGTAAACAAGATAACACAAGCAATCGCATATGAAGAACGAAAGACAATATTGCATAAATCAATTAAACAAGGTTTCACGAGGATTTCAAAATCCCTAGAACTATATTAAAACAATCTACTCACTCATGGAGTTCATAGAATAACAAGAAAATAAAGAGATAAAACATTTTTCTAAGATAGGGAAGAGATAAGAAAGCTTAGATCTTGAATTCTTGGTCTTGGATCTTCAATCTCTTGTTTTATTTGGTGATTTGGGATCCCCTCTTCAAGCCTTGGAACCCTAGGATTGTGTTAATATGTGTTCTGGACGGATTTGGGTCGAGTTTATATAGGATTCCTATTTCTTGCCGCACAAGATTCTTACTAAAATAACTCAGCCGCGTCGGCTTCAATAGGGCGTCGACCGACGCGAGCCAGTCGTAGGCATCGACGCGCATCACTCGCCCGCGTCGACCTACAAGTGCGTCGACCGACGCTCCTCCAATCGATGCTACACAAGGTTCCTATCGTCATGGCGTCGACCGACGGGTCTTGAATCGACGCTTCAGAAGCTTCTCGTCGGAAAGGCATCGACATGGTGTCGATCGATGCGCACAACGCGTCGACCGACGCGAGCCATCCTCGCTACTGACGCGAGCCATTGATGCTACTCCCTGATTCGCCGGTTTTCTTCACCGTTTCGTTGATCCTCGTCTCTCAACTTCCTTGTGGAATATCATTCACTTAATATAGCACCAAATACTGCAAAATAAAGAAGAAATATACAATTGGTGCTCCTCCACTCGTAATAATGAATATGAAAGAAATAAACATATATGAGAATATTAAGCTCATAAAAGCATACGAATTAAACTATTAATTACCATACAATTTCTCACTTATCATTAGCTCGGTATTAATTCAAGAAGATGAGGGATATCAGAAACTTATCTACTATGTGAGCAGGATAATTCAATGAAATGAGCAATGGTACTCAGAATCATAGAAATGATGTTTAGTTTTGGTATATACGACTCAAAATTTATGACCTTATTTCCCAGGGCATAAGATCAATGTACGGAGGAACCTTCTGAGAAAGGTCCTTAGTAAACTAAATGTCTATGGATGACTAGTAAAATTATCTATAGAACTTAATGAGTATGATATTATCTACGAGACATGAACAACAATAAAATCCCAAATCCTGTGAGACTTCATACAAGAGATAACATAGTCGGATAGCTCGATGGTAGAAGAGGGGTGATGGACTTTACAAGTAGATGGTTCAAATATGAAGATGCAGCAAGGGATGGAGTTGTATTGACTAGCCCAGAAGGTAAAAATTTTGGATTATGCGATCAATTTAGGTTTTAAGGTATCCAACATTGAAGCAGAATACGGGGAATTAACATAGGGTATGAAGATGGTAGGCGATCTGGGCATAATTCATTTATATGCATATAGATCCTAAGTTGGTAGTTGGTTATTTCAATGGATCTTTTAAGTCTAAGGAGGACCACATGAAAGGGTATTTGGATATATTGAGAAGGATGGTTGCATAGTTTGGAAGCTTCGAATTAGAAAAATTGACTCGTTCAGAGAATACATAGGCCGATTAGCTAACTAAGATGACACGAGCCTTGGGATATTGTCATACTATGACAATCACTCTGATGAAATTATAGACTTGATGCTTGGAGAGCTCTGAGGTAAGGCGATGGATATTGAAGAAGTAATGGATTGGCAAACACCAATTAGAGCACTCTTAAACTAGGTCATAGATAGTATGGTACAAGTAACCACATCGGAGGCTTTGAATGTGGTACACTTCTATTTTATGGATTGACTTCTCTATAAAAGATCATAGTTTGGCCCATATTTGAGGTGTTTATTAGAATGGGGTATGGCAATTTTACAGGAGATACATGAAGGGTGTTATGAAGTTAAAAGTAGAACATTAGTAGGTAAGGCATTGAGAGATGGGTTTATTTTTCCCTGTATGAAGAGGATAGCGGGCGAGCTGGTGAAAACTTATCAAAAGTGTCATACATGATCCTATCATTTATGTCACCATTGAGGATATTATGGTGATGAGCTTCCCATGTCCATTTACGCAGTAGGGAATAAATATTGTTGGACCGCTTCTGATGGTTTTGGCACAAAAAAGGTTCATGGTGGTAGCATTAGATTACTTCACTATGTGGGTTGAGGTGTATGATGTTATTTCCATCACAGAACAACAAATGATGTATTTTATCTTTGATAACATTTTTTATAGTATGGAGTTCCGCAACTACTTGTTTCTAATAAGGGAGTTTCACATAAAAACTACCATGCAACTTCTAAGTGGATAGCTGAACAATACAAGGACAAATTGTTGACTGACCCTAGGTGGCATGTTGACTCTATGATGGTAGTCATGCAGAAGGAGGTTGGGTTAATATTCAATAGGTGTCAGATGTATCAGGCTAAAAAACTAGTTTCTAAAATTGGGGTAGGGTCTGATGCTGAACAATATGGGATGTTATGGTCTTATGCAGAAGAGATTAGAAGGAGTAACCCTGACACAACTATTAAAATAAAAAGCAAATTGGTGGAGAGCCTGTGTTTAAGAGATTTTATTTGTGTTGGAGATCTTTGAAAAGGGGTTTACTAGAAGGGTGCAGGCCTGTTATTTGCGATGGATGACATCTTAAAACTTCTTGTGGAGGGACTAACTGCAGTGGGAGTGGATGGGAATAATTGCATGTACCCATTTGCCTATGCAGTTGTAGAAAAAGGAAACAAACAAGTCATGGTCATGGTTTCTGCAATTGTTGGTTGAGGACTTGAAAATTGTCAATAGCTACAGTTGGACAATCATATCAGACAAGCAAAAGGGCCTTATAGATGCAATTGAGACTCTTCTTCCTAACTGTGAGCAAAGATTTTGTGTCCAACACCTTTATAGTAACTTCAAAGCTTCATTCAAGGGACTAGCTTTGAAAATTCCGTTATGGAAGGCTTCTAGGGCTACAAAAGTTTATGATTATAATGTTGCACTTAAGGAAGTACAACTTAGGGACAAAGAAGCATATGAGTGGTTGTTGAAAAGGCCAGCATCACAGTGGTCTAAGTCACAGTTCAGTTTTAATTTTAAATGTGACATGTTGTTCAATAACCTATGTGAAAGCTTCAACTCCTTGATCTTGAGAGCTAGGGGTAGACCCATTGTGGTTATGCTTAAGACCATCAGACTGATTCTGGTGAAGAGATTATACATGAGAAGGGATCAGATGATCAAGTTTGATGGTGACTTGTGTCCTAAGATTGTGAAGCTGTTGGAGGAGTCAAAGAAAAAAGCCATGCAGTTTATTGCACATTGGAATGGCATAGATGAGTTGGAGATAGAGGGGAGCTACAGTAGGTTTAAGGTGAACATGGTGTTGAAAACTTGCACATGCAGGAAGTGTGAACTGACAGGTATACCTTGTGAGCATGCAATAAGTGGCATGTATTTTATGGGCTACAATCCTGAAGATTATGTTGATGACTGCTACAAGAAGGAAACTTTTTTGAAGGCATATTCAACCATGATGGGAACCCTGAATCCATGTGATATGTGGAAAGAAGTATATGATGCACCTTTGCTTCCTCCACCACATGCTAACATGCCTGGGAGGCCCAAGAAAAATGCTAGGAAGAGACAGACAGATGAGGTTGAAGTCAAAAAAAGTAAGAAACTTGAAGTTAAACTGTCAAAGAAGGGTAAGGTAATGACTTGTTCCATTTGTCACAAGGAGAACCACAACATGAGAGGGTGCCCACTAAAAAAGGAACATAAACCTTCCAGTCCAACACATGAAATACCTCCACCAACTGTTGATAGTCCAAGAAAAAGGGTATTAAACTTTTTAAAATTTTCTTATGATTATACATATTTGTCTTTACACTATCTATCTACTTTATGTTTGTAATATAATTATTATAAAATGCAGGGAAGGAAGAGAAAAGCTGAAACTCAAGAAGTTGTGCTAGATAATGCTACTCAGATATCACTGTCACATGTATTATTAATTTGCTATGTGTTCATTTCCTTTGATAATTTCATGTTTCCTTCTATATGTTATATGTTAACTGGGATTTGGTATTTTGATCTCAAGTTAACTGCAAATAGAGTGAAAAGTACTCCCACTAGAGTGACAAGAATTCAGTTACATGGAACTCAAGAAGTTGTGCTAAATAATGCTACTCGGATATCACAGTCACAGGTTTATTAATTTTCTATGTGTTCTTTTCCCTTTGATAATTTCATATTTCACACTATATGTAATATGTTGATTGATAATTGGTATTTTGATCTCAAGTTAACTGCAAATAGAGGGACAAGTACTCCCACTAGTGTGATAATAATTCAGTTACATAGAACTCAAGAAGTTGTGCTAAATAATGCTACTCAGATATCACAGTCACAGTCACAGGTTTATTAATTTGCTAAGTGTTCATTTCCCTTTAATAATTTCATTTCACACTATATATTATATGTTGATTGATAATTGGTATTTTGATCTCAAGTTAACTGCAAATTGAGTGACAAGAAGTCAGTCCAAGGGTGATACTCTTGTTAAGGAGGCTGCTGGCAAAGGTAAAATGAAGCAAGTGGCTACTAAATCCAAAAAGACACTTGGATTGAAGAGAAAACTCCTGGTATTCATAATTTATTTCATTTTTGTTTGCACTTCATTTCACATTAATTGTTATCTTATATTATTAATTGTTACTTATATGTAACTATTAGGTGACCAACCAAAGAGGAGATAAGAGTGACTGTCAAATCTCTTCCAAACCACAGAAGTCCCCAACTAAAGTAGCAAAAAATAAGCCACCCACTGAAGCAGCAAAAATGAAGTCTGTAAAAAATAATGAAGTGAAGAGGCCCTTGTGGAAACTACCAGGAAAAAGAACACCAGACAGGGGGAGCTACATTTTCAGCCACTAAGGGCCAAGGATCCAAAGTGCAGACTATGAGGTCTCAAGAACCAGAGATATTAAGATCTTATTTTGCACCATTGTAGGTTAATTTTCAGAAGATTTGGGTATTTTGTCTTGTAATGAGCCTCAAGATGTTGGGTAATCTACTTGTGGGGTGTGGCATTTTGAATGACTTTTGTTATTTTGTCTTGTAAAAAATTCATCTTTGACTATGATGGAACATAAGGGGTATGTGGTGTACTTTTGTTTAGATCACTTTGACTGGGAATTGACTAACATATATAGTTAGTGGTGTACCTTTGATGTGCCCTAATTAACCACTTAGGTTCAAATGCACACATTTGTTAGTTCTTTGTGTTTTAATGTGCCTTAATTAACCATTTGTTAGCTCTTTGTGTTCAAATGTACTTTTTATATATGGTTAGATCTTTGTTAGTTCTTTTTTGTTTTGTGTTTAGATTTGGATTGGTTATACGCGAAGTCATGTAATTGACCACTTCTATTCAAATGCACACACATAAATCTATTTTGACACATAAAACATCACAATTGGTATAATCCAAGTTCACAATATTGTCAAATACATTCTGTTCAAATGCACAGACATTAACCCAAGCTAAGAAGTCTGTTCAAATGCACAAACATTAACCCAAGCTAAGAAATAAAACATTACAATTGATACAATCCATGTTCATAATATTGGTCAATTACATTCTGTTTAAATGCACATATATAAACCCAAGCTAAGAAATAATAAAACATCACAATTATTACAATCAACCCAAGCTAAGAAATAAAACATCACAATTATCACAATCCAAATTCACAAAGTTGTTCTTAATCATTCTGACAACTCTGAATTTAATCATGCACACTATAACTCCCAAATCTTAAGATGATACTACAAAGACAGTAGATAGTAAAACAAGAAATTAGAAGGGCCATGCATAGCCAACGCTCCCGAGTCCTCTTCATCTTCAAATATTTTTCAAGTTTTCCATTTTCCTCTACAATTTTTCCATTTTCTACTTCATGTTTTTCAATTTCTGCTACAAGTGTTCTCACACTTCCTTCAAGGGTCTTCAGGTCTATTTCAAGTCTTTTCACGTTAGCCTCAAGCATTCCAACTTTCACTTCATACTTATTTGCTCGTTTCAGCAGTCCAGGAATTATTTGACGAACTCTTGGGCATAGTTTATCCTCAATCCATCTGAAATAATCGCAACCTCCAGGCTCCTAAATATAATTTCCCAAAAATTAAGAATTCAAATCAATGTAATTATAATACCCAATCAATGTTCCAATAAAACTAGGATTTCATTACTAATAAAATTATAAAACACATTCAATGTAATTATAAAAGTAGAGTTGCATAAGAGCTCTAATACGAAGAATTGAAATCCCCAAATACCCAATTCATTAAGAGCTCTAATACGAAGAATTGAAATGAAATTAAAAAATTAGGATTTCAAAATCAAACAACTTACACAATATCTTAGACAGCACATATATTTCCTCCCTGGATTAAGGTTGGTCCATGATGTTCTTGTCACGACCTCGTCTTTACAACCGCATGTGTTTCTTTCCAATGTGAACTTTGCCGTTTGCCTCGAAGCTGCCATTTCATTTTTTTTTTCTTGCTGAGGTTAGGGATTTGGGTTAAATTTGGGAATTTGAGGGAGACGTGAGATGCACACATTTTTCTAGCGGGAAATTATCCCTCCATGGCTGAATTGACTGAAATACCCTTGCTAATGGAGCATGTGAGTCACATGAGTGGATTTATGGCCTTCTTTTGACCTCCGATAGGCCAGAGGATGCACTTATAAATTCTCGCATAGTATAGGATGCACTAAATTACAAAAAAAAACGTTAGGATGCAAACTCAAAAAATGCGTATAGTACAGGATGGTCAAAGAATTCTTCCCTTCTAATAATGGTACCCAGTTTAATGGGAAATAAATGCAAGATTGGTGTAAAGAGATGGTTATATAGCTGAGATTTAACTCGGTAGCACGCCCCCATGCTAATGGCATGTTGAGTTAACAAACTAGATCATAACTCAGTAGTACACCTACATGATAGTTTGCCTAATGTTTTTATGTTAGAGATTATGATATGGTTTACCAGACATTTTACGTCGGGGATTATGGTATGGAAGGTTTACCCAATGTTTTAGATTAGAGATTATGGTAGGGATGGTTGGCCCAATGTTTTAGTTCATAGATTATGATGTAGATGGTTTTCCCGATGTTTACAGGTTGGAGATTATGGTATGGTTTTCTTGACATTTTAGGGTGAAGATTATGGTATGGGATTTTACCCGATACTTTTTTAAGGTAGGGTATTATGAAGTTTTTGGTGTTTGAATGATAGATCTATATGATCTTTGATGATTATTTGATTATGTATTCAGGGGTTTTGGTTGTTGGATGTTAAAGTTATGTGTAATCAAAGATGATTATTTATTGGTTATTTAGAAATATTTTAGGGGTAAGAGATGAATTATACTATGATTGGTACAAAACATATGGGTGTTATAGGTATGTATAATACATACTTGATGATGTGCAAAACAAATAATGATGAAATGCATAATTCATAAATAATGTTCAATTGGTAGAAAATGCGCAATTACATATGGTTTGTTCAAAATATAATGTTTTATCTAGGGGTTAAGTAGTATAGCCGGATGCAATTGCATGAAGAGCATGTGTAGGTGCTGCAAGTGATGGTACCAAGGATTCAATGGAAATGTTGGTCTAAGAAGATAAGCCCGCTGAGAGAACTGTGTTGGCGATGCTCTTATCCCACAAAGCTCCTTTCTCGGGCTGGTTGATGTCCCCTTGACAACAAGTAAGTTGGGGTAGGTTCACTTTAGCACTTTTGAAGTCAGCTTGGTAGGTGAAGCCCGCCAATTATAATTGCTCATTGGCCCTTTCAAGTAAAACACGTTTCTGTGATTTCTTGCTGCCCAAGACTTCCCACAACTATAAATACCCTATGTATTTCAGTTTTTTACATACATTATCATATTCCTGGGGTTTCTAAAGTCTCTTAGGGGCTGAGAACCCCAACGAGAGCCGTTTATTTTCTTAGTTTCTCTTTAAATTTCTTAGTTTTAAATCTCTAGTTTTAGATTAGTTCTTAGATAGATTAGATAGTTTAGATTCAAGATCTCGACACCAAAACGCTGTTGTTCATCATAGTTTAATTAGTAAGTATTTATTTTCTTATGCTCATCAATTTAATTAGTTTAATTAATAATTATTGCTTCCATGACGAATCTTTCTTATGATTGTATTGGGATTGAGATGTTGAGATTGATGATTATTGGTAGCTATATCTAATGGGTCTAGAGCCTAGATTCGTTGTGAACCATGAATTGGGTTTTCCCAAGCGATCGTGGAGACGAATCAAAGATCTAGAACCCAAGTTTTCTTAAATCGTTTCATAAGTCTTTTAATTAATTTAAATGAATTCTAGATTTAATTACTCTTAGATATTTTAACCTTAGTTTTAGATAATTAATTCTTAGTTTAAATCATATTAGACTTAATTAATTAGTTCAAAGCTTAGATAATCTAGATTTAATTAATTTTAGTTCTTAAAACTCTCAAACAAACCCCTCTGTCTGGGTGTTTAGATTAGTTTTATTTTTATTTTTTATTTCGTTAAATCAAACACAAAACGAACTTTCGAATCTAGTCTTCCTCGAGAGATCGAATCGGTTTAACTTACCAACCTACATGCGAGCTCGTACTCTTGCGAGCGAGCTTTTGAATAATTGACAAATATTTATAAAGTAGGTACACAAAAGTTCGAATCAAAATTTTGGCGCCGTTTCCGGGGAAGGCTAAAGGTTTTGATTTTTGTGTTTGCTCTTCGTAACCTTAGTTATGTTTTTACTTGTTTCGTTTATCTTTCGTATTTGTTTGTGATTTTTCTTTTTGTTCATTTTTATTATCTTCCGCTGGTACGTTTAATCTTGTGCGTTGAGTGTTGTGTATGCAAGATACATCTCTCGACACCTAGGTTCAATGACCCAAAGAAATTAAAAAAGTTTAAAAAGGAGAATGTCTAATTACGATATAACGTCCGATTGGCGTGGCTTTCGACCGGCCATTCCATTAAGCACCACAATGCGAAATTACTATCCCGACGAGTACAACCAAAAGTACCTCCCGGTTTTTCATGGGCTTCGGAGCGAGGATCCGCTAAAATTCATCTAAAAGTATGAGGACATCACCCAGAATTCCCATCTTCTCGGGCTTACTAGAGATCAAGTAATAATGCGACTTTTCCCTTTCACACTAAAGGATCGGGCAAGGAAATGGTTGGAAAACTTAGAGCCCGATTCCTTGCAAACGTGGGAGGAAGTATACGATCGGTTCATGTGGGCGTTCTACTTACCTAATGAAGAATGTGATCGTTGTGGAGCCCAAGAACATTCGGCGAGTGCATGCACAGTGATATTTTACGAAGAACCACATAAGGAAGTTATCTCCATTCAGAATTATCACTACAAAAAAACAGCAAATTTCCGAAGGATTTTCCGAGGGAACACCGAGGGAAATAAAAATCCCTCGGTTTTTTCCGAGGGAATTACATTCCCTAGGAAAATCCCTCGGAAATCAGGGCGCCAAATGTTCCCGCCATATTTACCGAACAAAAAACCGAGGGATGACCGACGGATGGTTTTCCGAGGGAAGTAGTCCCTCGGAAAACCGAGGGATATTTGATTCCCTCGGTTTCATTTATTATTTTTTATAAAAAATTAATTAAATTTCCGAGGGAATATAATTTCCCTCGGAATAATTCCGAGGGAATCCGTTATCCCTCGGAATAATTCCGAGGGAAATTATATTCCCTCGGAAATTTAATTAATTTTTTGTAAAAAATTAAAATTGTAAAAAATAGAAAAAAATAATAAAAAATAAGATTTATTTCCGGGACGCTTAGGCGCATCCCTCCCCGTCCCGTTCGTGATTTTTTGGGTTTTTTTTCTATTTTTTACTATTTTTTGGATTTTTTTCTATTTTGTTATTTAACCAATAAGCATGGTAATTTTATATGCTTCTCCTCACCGTCCGACCAAGTTTGGACTCTTCTCTCTCCTGAAAACTGCTTCTCCACCAATCAACTCAACGTAAGTTTGTATGCTTTCATTTTCGATTCAATATTATTGCAACTATATAGGGTTAAATTATTATTATTAGTCATGTGAAAATCACAAATTGTCAAAAAAATAAAAAACAGAATAGCATATTTTGTATATAAATAAATAAATCTTATTTTAGCCTCTTAAATTATTAAAGATCGATTTTGCTTATAATGGAATTCTAAAAAAAATCCGAAAAAATAGTAAAAATAGTAAAAAATAGAAACAAAACTCGAGAAATTACGACCGGGGCGGGGAGGGGTGCGCCTCGGCGACCCGAAAATAAATCCTATTTTTTTTTTAGTTTTTTCTATTTTTTCTATTTATTTGGATTTTTTTTATTTTTTGATATTTCCGAGGGATTTTGAATTCCCTCGGAAATATCAAAAAATAAAAAAAATCCGAATAAATAGAAAAAAAGCGAAAAATCGTAAAAATGAAACCGATCCTATCATCTTAGGCACGTGGGGTGGTTTTGACCCCAAATTCGATCTTAAAATACCAACGAGTATGTGCGTGCCCTCACGTGTCGTGGGGTTCGACCAACAACAAGATACGATTGATCGATGAACTCCTTCGGTTGGAAACGTGAAGCGACGTAGCGTCGTGATTTTTGATATTGGAGGAGGTGTGCGTCTCGTCGTTGTGGAACCACGGGGGTCAGACGTCGATCGTTTAGTGCGCGTTTTCTATTTTTTTCGATTTTATATGAATAATGGGGAAAATCTGAAAAAATAGTAAAAAATAGAAACAAAACTCGAGAAATTACGACCGGGGCGGGGAGGGGTGCGCCTCGGCGACCCGGAAATAAACCCTAATGTTTTTCTAGTTTTTTCTAATTTTTTCTATTTATTTGGATTTTTTTTTATTTTTTGACATTTTCGAGGGAATTCAAAATCCCTCGGAAATGTCAAAAAATAAAAAAAAAATCCAAATAAATAGAAAAAAATAGAAAAATTGTAAAAATGAAACCGATCCTATCATCTTAGGCACGTGGGGTGGTTTTGACCCCAAATTCGATCTTAAAATACCAACGAGCATGTGCGTGCCCTCACGTGTCGTGGGGTTCGACCAACAACAAGATACGATTGATCGAAACTCCTTCGGTTGGAAACGTGAAGCGACGTAGCGTCGTGAATTTTTGATATTGGAGGAGGTGTGTGTTCTCGTCGTTGTGGAACCACGGGGGTCGGACGTCGATCGTTTAGTGCGCGTTTTCTATTTTTTTTCGATTTTATATGAATAATGGGAAAAATAGAAAAAAATAGTAAAAATAGTAAAAAATAGAAACAAAACTCGAGAAATTACGACCGGGGCTGGGAGGGGTGCGCCTCGGCGACCCGGAAATAAACCCTATTTTTTTCTAGTTTTTTTATTTCTTTTGATTTTTTTTATTTTTTTCGATTTTTTTTATTTTTTGACATTTCCGAGGGAATTCAAAATCCCTCGGAATTCCGAGGGAATGATGTCCCTCGGTTTTCCGAGGGATCCAAATTCCCTCGGAAAGTTTAACCTAATTATACAGCGGGCTGGCCGCCCGCTGTTTTCTTCTGCGCAGTATAGAAAAGAAAGAAGAAGAGAAGAGAAAGAGAGGGAAAAAAAGAAAAAAGGAGATCCACCGCCAGTCGTCCACCGCCAGTCGCCGCCGTCCACAGCCCGTCGCCGCCGAACTCCAGCTCCGCCCGTCTCCGCCCGCTCGAAGATCCACAGGCTCCGCCGCCCGTCGCCGCCCGCTCGAAGCTCGAAGATCCACAGGCTTAAATTAAATTTGATTATTGATAAATTTGAACTTAATTATGTAATTATTACTAAATTTAGCCGCTAATTGTGTAATAATTACTAAAATTGACTCTAATTAATTGATTATTGCTAAATTGAACCCTAATTATGTAATTATTAGCTAAATTAGGCCTCTAATTAATTGATTATTCCTAAAATGAACCCTAATTATGTAATTATTACTAATTGAACACTAATTATTTGATTATTGCTAAATTGAACCCTAATTATGTAATTATTTACTAAATTGGCCCTAATTGTGTAATAATTACTAAATTGACCCTAATTAATTGATTATTGCTAAACTGAACCCTAATTATGTAATTATTACTAAATTAGCCTCTAATTAATTGATTATTCCTAAAATTGAACCCTAATTATGTAATTATTACTAATTTGAACACTAATTATTTGATATTGCTAAATTGAACCCCTAAATTTTGGTAATTATTACTAAAATTGGCCCTAATTGTATAATAAATTACTAAATTAACCCCTAATTAATTGATTATTGCTAAATTGAACTCTAATTATGTAATTATTACTAAATTAACCCCTAATTAATTGATTATTCCTAAATTGAACCTAAAGCCCTAATTAAACTCAAATTACATAATAAACCTCTAAATTCTATTCTAGTTATATCATTAACTCTAACTAAATACTAAATTAGAAATTAGACACTAATGAAATCATAAAACCAAATTAAATCATAAAACAATTAACCATCATCAAACAATTAACCATAATTAAAACAATTCTTACTATAGAAGACGGCGGTAGAAAGACGGCAACGGCGGCGAGGGTGGAGGCTGGACACGGTGGCCGGCGGCGGTACGCTGGGGCTGGACAAGGTGGCCGGTGGTAGTACGCGGTTGCAGGAGGCGTTGCGCTGGGGCTGGACGAGGTGGCAGGCGGCTGGACGCGGTGGCGGCGACGACGGGCGGGCGAAG
>BMAC01000517.1:676949-696044 GCA_014905375.1 Phtheirospermum japonicum | reverse complement strand
CAGGATTAGTCCCTAGGTTCACATATAATGACGGGGTTCTCATTTGAACCCAATCTTATATATATATATATATATTATATAGTATATATATAGTATATATAGGGGGGGGGGGGGGGGGGGGGGGGGTCGTCCAATGGGAAACCCTCCTTTATTTGCGAACCTGTGAACTAGGTTGATAAAGTATCACAAATTGTAGTTATAGCATCACAAATTAATTGTTATTAAAATATCATAATACATAGCTAAAGTGTCCACAAGTCCTTTGACTTCTGGGGGGGGTCGTCCAATGAGAACCCTCCTTTATTTGCGAACCTGTGAATTGGGTTAATAAAGTATTACAAATTATTATTATTAAAATATCATAATACATAGCTAAAGTGTCACAAGTCTTTGACTTCTAACTATATTTTTTACGTATTTATATATTTGTTACAATATTTTTCCATTGCATCATAAAAAATGGTTATAATGTCACCAAATATTATTAGAGTATTACAAAATATAGTTAACTAATTATATGTAAAGTTTTAATATTTTTAACTCAAATTAAGATACTTTTAACAAAGTTTATGATATTTTTATAGTAATATGAAATATATTTATATAGAACTACCGTATAGATTTGTAATACTTTTAAATGATGAAATTGTGAGACTTTTAACTAAATTTGTGATAATTTTTATGCAATATAATACTTTTATGCATAACTAAAAGTATCGTATATACTTGTTAAAATATCACATATATTAGTGAAAGTTTCACACAATAGCAATGTCCAAGACTAATTTAACAGGCATGAAAAATCAGAAATATGATTAAAAAGTATCAAATACATCAGTATCACACTTAGTATCATAATGAGCCTTTTAGAAGAAAAACTCAGATTATAAACCAGTTTTATGGTCCGAAAGAAACTTAAAATCAAACAAATAAACATGATTCAAAAAAGTTCAACAAAACCCTAGGAAAAAAAAAGCAGATCAAATAAACATAATGTTTTAAACTGGCTAAGTTATGCGTCACTTAATTTATTTCCATGGATTTTCAATACACGTACGACTAAACAAATGCCAACCTCACATGTCTTTGATCCTCGCATAAACGATGAAAGAAATTCGACTAGCTTTGACTCAAAACGAGAACCATAACCATAAATACTCTTCAATAGTTTCCCATTCTTCAAACAATGCCAACCTTCAACTTGATAGTCCCAAAGCTGAAGTGCATGGTCCATAATCAAAACTAAAAACCCACATCTATTCATAATCATGACAATTTTTAGCCGAAAAGAATAACAATTACAAAATCCACTCTACTTTAGAGTTTTAATGGTGAAACAAAATTAATCATGGCAAGATTTTCCAACAGAAACAGAGTATGAATCCGAATGCTGAAAGATGAAGCTATTCCTAATATTAGGCTTGTCAACCTTCAATACGGGTTCCCATTCATAACCGCGTTGTTTAGTCCACCGCACACAAAACTGAAAACACACATCGATTATTCTCCAAAACTCTGAATTAGCAGAGTAAACATCAACCTCAACAATCTCAAAAACATAAGGTGCAATCAACCATTTGAACAGTCCGTAGATAAATTACACTGGAACATGAGCGATAATATTGCAAATTGTCGAAAATGAATACAAACCCCTACCCCTGCCATTGTCAACAAGATTCCCCTTGTCGACATGACGTCTTTTTTCATCTCCTCATCACCACCGCCTTCGTCGTCGCACCAATCATCGTCTTGGAATCCTTCTTCACCAATAATCACGCAAAGATTATTGGTATTATACTACGAGACCGATCTCACATAAGACATAACCTAAATAATAAGGTCACATCTCTAGTAAAATTGGTTTCAGTTTATTAGATCGATTTCACACAAGTATTTATCAATTAATTGTTTTACAGCAAGAAAAACACCATGATTGATTATTTCTGATTGCTGCAATATGCTCTGAATTGAGGTTTGAAACCATACATGTTAAAAAATGTATAAAAATAAAAACAATATATTTGATTGAATTTATCTTATTACCCGATAAGATTACAATTACATAGAATTGAGTTCTCAAAGCAGGCCATTATCTAATTTCTTAGGCCAAACAATGCCAAATAAATATTATTATTTTTCAAAGCTGCAATTCAGCTAATTACTTATTAAGAGAAGCAATTTGACGGGACTGCTGAGAGATAACAAAAACAGTTGAAGGGCTTTGCTCCAAMACGACTTCATAACCATCGCTCCAATTTTCCATTCCTTGAGCCATCACTTGCCAAAACAGAGCACCTCCACACGCGCCTTCGGTTCGTGCACAGCTGTAAACACTGTTGAATATGTTCCCGAAATAACTGTCTCTGGCTTGCACATTGTAACCTGATGATCTTGAGGACTTGCCAAACTCAGTCACCAAGATTGGCTTCCTAAGGACCGATTTTGAGTCGTCTATGTGTGCTTGGATCCATTTCTCCACAAATTCAGCCTGCCCCGCCTCGTTCGAACCGGGGACCCTATAAACATGCATACGACCCATTTCTCATTAGATGACACTTAAAAATGTAATAATAAGTAATTACTAAAATTGGGCTCAACATATATAGTCTGGATGTCTATTGCACAATAGAGAATGTCATAATGTCATTAATATACATTTGTGACATGCACATACATACCATTGATCCGGGTATAGATGAATAGTGGCAAAGTCGATTTGTGGGATAAGGTTATTGGAGATGAAATCAGTGCCAACTTCATAACCAGGATTGTTTTGTTTCTTATCGGGCATCGACTCCCCGTAAAACCCTTCCATCCCAACTTCTAAGAGATGACTCTTGTCGATTGATTTTACATAAGCTGACATTTCCGCAACCCAATCCTAAGAAATGATCAAAGAGATTGATTCATTATATATATGTTTCTGTAACAACATTGTAAGATGAGAATTTTAAGAGAGAGAAAGAGTAGTACTTGAATAGATTTTCCAGAGAGATCGGATTGGCAACGAGGTTCGTTCATGAGTTCCCATCCAAGAATAGTCGAATCATCCTTATAAGCTACCCCGGTTATTGAATTCACTCTTGTCAGCACGGACTACAATATTCATGATATCAAATAGAGAATATATTACGTTTTGTATGATCAAGAAATATGTCATTGATACAAAATTATCTCCTTCCTCTCATGATTATACTCAACCGTATAGAGAGTATAACAAATTACTGTAATTTTCCTCCTTTTTATTTGTGTTCCTTTTCAAGTTATTAGAAGGAGAAAAAGGAAGATGAGTTGATTTTTATACCTTGACATGATTTTTGTAGTAACCTTTAGTAATAGGACTAGTGAAAAAGTCATCTTCATTGTTCAAGTACTGGCCTTGATCCCTTGCCCATTGAACATATTGCTTTTTCCCTCCAAAACCTTCCCAGTTGTTCACCAAGCTCAATATCAAATATATCCCGTGCCTTTTGGCCTCAGACACCACAAAATCCAGTCCCTAGAACAGGGGAAACGATCAAATTAATTAAATGCAAAAATGTATCTAATTAGTATGAAAATGCACTGCAACTGCATATTACTAATTACTTTGTGGCCGTTAAACATTTTCCTATCCCAATTTGTACGTATCTCATGAAATAAAATACACTCAAATGGTTATCACTGCATAATTAATCCAATAAAGCGAAATAGACGTTGGATATGCATGTACCTTGAACATATCCTCGTTATAAACACCGGGAGACGTTTGCAAGGCTCTATAGCCGCCATCGCTGAAAGCCCAAGTCCTCGCAACGTTCATTCCGTACTTGGAAGCCTGTGTGAAAGTATCGGTCACCTTGTCCCTTGTGGTAGAGTCCGACGCCATGTACATCAACCAGTATGCATTGAAACCGTTAAAATAGAACGGCCTCCCGTTCAACACAAACTGGCTGCCCCTTGTCCCCACAAAACCACCACCACCGCCACGGGCTGGCCTGGCCTCGCCATAACGGGTCAATAGGGCTGCAATAACGAAAACGATAGCCAAACTCTTTCTGAACATTTTGTATCTTTTTATTTTTCTTAAATGTGTTTAATTGGTATTTTTGTGTACTGGTAATTACTCTTGCATGGACAAAGGGGTATATATAGATGCAAAGTGATATATATAGTCAAGTGTCACAAGTAATTAAGAATGGGAGATGCGTGTGTACATTATTGACGAGGATGGGTTTTTGCTTGCTGAGATTACCTAGTACAAACTGTTTTGATTTTTTCCCTCCCTACTTCGCTTGAGACCGTATATCACATGATAACCATCCTTAGGTGGGAACTAGAAAACTTGCTATATATGTGATTCTATTTATAAATAATTAACATAATAGTAAAATTAAGAGAAGACAAAAATAACAACTTCGAAATATAAATCGCATTTTATCTTAATTAAATTAATATCACATAAAATGTAATATAACAATTTCCTAGGTCCCTAATGCTATGTTTCCACCCAAGGCATTGGTCTTTTATGATCTTTATCGTATTAATATTTATATGTAACTATTCTTATTATTGTTTTTTAAAGAAGAAAGCAGTAACTACAATAAGTTAATCAAAATTATATTTTGTTTATATATAAACTATATAAATGAACATATTATTTTATATTTTACACATATTTTTCTTAGACATAAAGAAAATTTATTTATTATTATAATTATTTTTTATACTTTTTCATATATTTTTTTTCTCTTTAAATTACTTTAGAAAGTAAATTTAATTATCATAAGTTTATGTATTTTATTTTTTATATTAGTCTTGTATTTTTTATGTACAATATTTTTATATTTTCAATTATGTGTATATTAGTAAATTAATTTTAAATTAACTAATTTAATTAATTAATTTACTAAACACTAATCAGGCCTAAATCAACTACCAGTCATTCACCACCAATATTTTAAATCAATTCAATCAAGCAAGCCTAAAATCGAAATTAAACTATTAGTCTAATTTGAACGGTCTTAATATTGAGTCTACTCACAAACCCATTAACGAACTTTTGAGTTGAATATTATTAAATTTAAGTTTGATTCATATATAATTTAATAGACTGTTTTAAACAAACTCGAACGATCTATTATCGAGTTGATTTAACAAAGAAAACTTAAAGTTTTCGAACGTATTTATCCCATTGTTTATTTTTGTAAGAATATTCGCCCATGCATCCATAGGAGTTTAGAAGGGACAAGTTTTTAGTACTATGACGATAACCCATGATGTGCAACTGAATATAAATAACCATTTTCCATGAACACAAGGAAAGGAAAGGCAATAACTATAAATTGTTGTCTAGTGATGCATGCATAAAATTGTTGTACAACTTGGCAAGCGGGAGCGTGTGGCAGTTGACGGTTAGCTTTCAAGGAAGAAAGCAATAACTACAAAAAGTTGATCAAAATTGCTTCTAGCAATACTCGATATTTATACGATTTGCTGAACAGAAACCAAAAATTGAATCAAATTAGTATACCACGAGCATACATTAAAAAAACCGTCAACAAACTCGTCAATAAAGGGATTATTGACTTCAATTAGAGGTTAATGACCTAATTAGGATTTAATTATGTAGTTTTGATTAAAGTAGGGGTTATTTATGTAAGCACGATTGAATTAGTATTTGATTACGTAATTAAAATTCAGTTAGGGGTTAATTAATGTTAAGTTAGTGGTTAATTATTCGAATTGGGGTTATTTATGTGATTATGATTAAATTGCTTTTTGTTTATAAGTTATTGTGGTTTAAACATTTGCGGTGGTGGTTTTCAAATGTCTTGGTGATTGGCAAGTCAATTTTGTGTTTAATTAATATTTATATTATATGATCTATGGTTGATATGTACATATTGTGATTGGTAGGGGCTGACGTCGTTGATGACGTGGTGTACGACGCCAACCGAGAGGTTTCGTCCCTCAAATAACAGATTTTAGTTTTTTTTTTACAAAATGTGATGGTGATTTTAAAAAGTCTTAAAAAGTGCATGGTGGGGGTTTTCAAATGACGTGGTGATCGGCAAGTGAATGTTTTGTTTAATTAATACTTATATGTTATATGATTTGTAATTAATATATAGATGTTGTATACGTCAGTGATGATGTGGTTTACGGTGCCGGCCAGGAGGTTTTGTCCCTCCAATAACGGATTTTAGAATTTACTTTAGAATCAGTTATATTCTTTCTTTCTACACTCAAACACTTATCTTAGGGATTATTGACGGATACTACTCATCAGCATATCTGGCGTCGATATTTGAATACTGACGGGATTAATAGAACTGTCAGCAAATGCTGACGATCTGCTGACGGGTATAGCCCGTTAGCATTCCCCTGGGGTTCAGGGCTGTCAGCATATGCTGATGGGTCTATCCCGTCAACAATTTTAAATTATGCTGACGGGTCTTACCGTCAGCGTTCTCAGGATTTTGCTGACGAGTCCCACCCGTCAGCATATTATTTATTATTATTATTATTATTATTATTATTATTATTATTATTATTATTAGTTGTATCAGTGTCAGAAATTTAAAATCAAACACAAAACATAATTTGCATGTCCCAATAAAAATATATAATTAAATATAAAATATAATTAATTAACATATTCGGTAATTTATACAGTTTAAATAAAATATGAAAAATAAATATTCCGTTTCAAACACTGCTACTTTGTAGAATATGGAGAACCATCTGGAGGATCAGAGGGAGGCCCATGACGTTGCGCTCTCATCGCTACGGCGACTTTCTCCATCACCTACTGACGAAGAGTCGCCTGAATCTCGAGCTATTCACGAGCAAGCTCCTCATGCATCGCCTGAAGTTGCTCCTAATGTGCTTCTCTCCTTTCCCTGCAGCTGCTCCTGATGTGCCCGCTCGTTTGCCTCGAGCAGTGTCTCGACCTGACTATGCAACTGTGTCTGGAGCTCCGTGACACGGCTATCTGGAGTAGAGAAGGTAACGCCTCTGAAAGCTTTCGAAGCCGGAAGACCTCCTAAGCATCTCGTGCCAAATCGGTGATCCTCCTTCATTCTGACGATCTCTAGATAGACCTCGTACGCGTTAACGTCGGCAGGATCCTGTGATGAAGCACATCTCTACTTTAGACTTCTATGATACTCATGCAATATTTTGATTAATGTATAATTTACCGTTACGAGGATTAATAATGAAAGATATATATTTATATTAGTAATATCTAAAAAAGTGTTTACAAAATCTGCTGTGATACAGGATCAGTGAAAGTGTCGTCGGGCATAGTCAAGAAAAACTCAAATGCAGTGAGTTTCCTACCCATATCCTCGTGATGTATATAATATTTAAATAATATTTAAATTCATCACTAATTATGAACTAATTAATCACTTACGATCTAACTTAAACACATTTAAATTTACTTTCGAGATGACATGAATGACCAATCGCAATTTGAGACTCGCCTTTGTGCTTGGATATCCCAGTACCAGGTCCATCGGGCTCGCTCATCCTATTTCTGCTCGCTTGCTCGGACTTTTTCTTATTCTTTGACTTCTCAAACTCCACTACCCAACTCCTCCAGATGTCTTCGCCCACGCACGCGGGCATCCTCCCCTTCGTTCTCCACTTTTCCTTCTACTCGTGGAGACAACTACGCCAAGAGTGAGCCATAGAACTGTAAAAGTTATGCTATACGACCTCCTTAAAATACAAACTCGGGTCCCAATAATAGAGCCTCTGCAAAAAATAAAATAAAATAATTTAGTTAATTAAAAATATTATATATAACAACTTTAAAAAATATTATTAATTAATTATCAAAACTTGGGCCACCACATCTGACGATGAGACTGAGGAATATGCTCATACTTCCACCCATCGGGGTGTAACATGAACCTCGTGGATCAGTCGAAAAATCATCGGTTACTCCGTCGAGTGACTGCGTAGCCTAGTAAAATATATAGTTTATTAGATAAATATACTAACATAAATAATTTATTAGCAATAAAATTTAAATTAAAGTTACTTACCTCTGGGGGACGATATAGACCTCGATCATGCCAGGATGTGGTGGCATGAGGCCCCTCGATATACTAGCAGCGGACGGGGTGGCTGGAAAGGTTGGCAGAGTCCTTGCTGATAAGTCCATTATATCATTGTCTTCATCATATAAGTGATAATCAGACGAGGATGATAAACCAAGAGAATTAAAACCCGAAGATAGGCCTAGATAAGAACATCTACAACCTATACCTCTCATCTAAAAAAATATTAAAATCTAAGCACAATTGTAATGGGATAAATAAATTAATATAATTTCAAACTATATATGTATGTACCAGTTTTATAATTAACCTGAACCGACACTTTCACTATCTAAGTTATCATCAAACTCATCGTCGTTCGTATCTTCATCATCGGATAGAAACTCATCATTTGTCTCCTCCTCTGCCTCATCGACAAGTTCACCTGATTCATCAATAATAAGGTGACGTGTAATTGGAAATCTCCGTCCTCCAATTATATTAGATTGTGCATTTCTATCTACTCCTCTTGAAAGGATTGATTAGGCATCATAAGCTCGATAAGATCTATTGTCGATCTCACTTTAATTTTGCACGTTGCCAACCAATCCAACTTATCTCCTTTCAAACTTGGATACGGGCAATAGTAAACATGAAAAGCTTGAGCATCAAGTACAAAGGGCTCATAGCGATTGAATCTACGCTTATAATTGACATCAACAAGATTATATTGAGGATGAACATTTGTGCCTGCTGGAGTTGGATCAAACCACTCACAATTGAATATGAATGTGCTCTTATAAGGCAACTCTGTATAGTTGAGTTTAACAACTTCTACAAGACGACCACAGTACTCATACTCATCATCCCAATAGTTTGTTTCTTTTATATAAACGCCAGTACTCGAAGTTGATATATTTGATCCGTATGCAACTATGTGAAATCTATATCCATTCATCTTGAAACCATTATGTGTAGTCACACTTCGTGATGGACATAATACTAGACTCTTAATGTACTTTTCGCTGACATTGTTAAGAGATCTTGCGTCTATAACAACGGAAAGTAATAAACCTATTATTTATTAAGATATTTATTTAAATTGCATATATATGTCACAACTATATATAATTATTTTAGAAGAACTCACATATCTCACAAACCAATAGGTAAATTCACTTTCTAATTTTTGTTCAGTCCACCATATGTAATATTTGGTTGAGACTGTTTTACAGCCTCCGTGAAGACACTGCATATGAATAAAAACTAAAGCTATCTTAGTTTATTATATAATTAATATTTCATTAAAAAATTACTCCCTCCGTTCCTAAATAAATGTCGTTCTGCACTCTTTCTCAATTTTCATATTAAATGACGTTTAGGATATTTGTCATATTTTCTGTCAGTTTTATCCCTGTCACAGTCGTAATAAATTATTTATTTTTAACTTATCAATAATATTTTGTGAAAGATAAGTATTAAAAAATACGTAAGTATGATAGATGGATAAAGATAAGGAAGAGTTTTTTTATGTAAAAGATAATTATACATATTTAAGAGATTGATTATTTGGGGCAACTTAGTCAAATTACACATTTCTTAATTATCTCATCTTATGCCAGAACGTCATTTATTAAGAATCGGAGGGAGTATAATATTAGCATTTTTCACCTGATGAAATCTTGAACTTCTTCACAGTATAGTAAAACATAATTTCTTGCCACATCAAATTCTTCTTTGCTCAAGAGTCTTTTTCCCGATGTCGCGAACGTTTCACCATATTTTTTTAACACTGAAAAAACGTCATCATCATCGTCTTCACCAGTTTGTCCATCATCATTACGAGGAAAAATTTCCCTTTTTGTTAAGATATGATCTTCAAAACAGTACAGAGTGAAAGTTGAAGTCTCTTCGATAAGATATGCATTTACTATCGAGTCCTCAATGCTCGCCTTATTTTTCACGTTGTCCTTCAGTTTGAAAAGAAATCTCTTGAATGGATACATCCACCTATATTGCACTGGACCTGTAATTCTCACTTCGTATACTAAGTGAACTGACAAATGCTCCATGGAATAAAAGAAACTAGGCGGAAAGATCTTTTCAAGTTGACACAAAATTAAAGATTATCATGCTCTAAACAACTCATATCATCAGTGCCAACCACTCTGCAGCTTAGGTTCTTGAAAAACAAACTCAGCTCTATGAGGGCCTTCTACACATGATGGTGAAGCAGTTCTCGAAAGGTAATTGGTATCAACCTTTGCCTGAACACATGACAGTCGTGACTCTTCATCCGAACAATCTCGATTCCTTCATATCAGCACAATGCCCAAGATTTGATGCATATCCATCTGAGAATTGAAGAGCTTTTATCCACTCACACAAGGCAACTTTTGATGTCTTATCGAATGTGTAACAAGCTTTAAGATACTTTCCTACCACGTCTTGTTGTAGGCCAGGATGAAAATAATATAAGTTCAGTTCATCCCTGCATTTGGGAGTGTCTTTTATCTTAACCTTAACATCCATATCTGTATTGAACACATTATGAAACATATTTTTTTGATGTGCATAACGTCTAGATTATGCCAAAACAAATTTGTGCTCCAGTATGGCAAATCCTAAAATATGTTTCTTTTCCTCCAACCACTTGAATTTGCTATGCATCCAATGACGAACGTTGCATCTAGATTAGTAACTTTCAAAAGCCTTAAACTTTATATCTCCACCAGAATCTTCATTCCTGACCGTATGCTCGGCGGTGGAGTCTCCACCATTCTGTTTTTCTGTACATTTATTTTATTTTTTCGAAAAGGATGACCACAATCAAGAGACTTCTGATGATTATCAAAATAAGATTTTCCCCACTACACTTGAGAATAAATGTATTTTAACGTTTCATGTAATATGGACAAGCCATTCTCTCAGTCGTGCTCCACCCAGACAACATGGAGTAGGCGGAAAAATCGCTAATTGTCCACATGAGGGCTACTTGTAACTGGAAATACTATTTTTTAAAGATATCATACGAGGGTGCACCGAACGTCAACAGCTGATTCAACTTAGCAATTAGACGTTGTAGAAACACATCCAACTTATCCTTCGGGATTTTGAGCCTGGAACAAAAACACTCAGAAAAATGTATTACTCTTTCATACACATCCATGGAGGGAAGTTATATGGTGTGATTATCACTGGCCATGAGTAATATTTCACTTTAAAACTACTAAAAGGTTGAACACCATCAGTACAAAGGCCTAGTCTTATATTTCGACTTTCAGCGGCGAACTTCGAATGAGTTTGATTGAAATATTTCCAGGCCTCTGAATCTGATGGATGGTGCATCACACATCGTCAACAATGTGTTCTACATGCCACCTCATATCCTTTGTAGTTAATGCAGATGCGTATAGCCTTTGCAGACGAGGAGTTAATGGAAGATAATACATCTTCTTATACGCAATGCTGATTTTCTGTCGTTTTGCTTTTCCTTACTTAGCCGGTTTGAACCGCAAGTTCTGCAACGGGTCAAACCAGAATCGTTTCTCCAATAGATCATATAATTGTTCAAGTAACAATCGATCTTCTCGATCGATAGGCCCATGCCCTCAATAACTTCTTTCTCTTGTAGAAGTTATCTGGTAAATGATTATTCTTTAACACAACTTCTTTGATTAAATCTAGTACTTGATCATAAGACTTATGGGACATGCAATTTTCTGCCTTCAGGTTCATGAGATAGACATTTATAGACAATTGAGAATGTTTCTCACATCCGGTATACAAAGGTTGATTTTCATCACTCAACATAACGTAGAACTTCTGAGCCTCAGGATTTGGCGGTTCTTCAACATTAGGGCTTAATACAAATTTCAGACTGGCTGTATCGTGATATTGATGTAAGCATTTGAGGATTCTTCAGGAGCAGTGTAAGATGATCCTTCAACGTGAACCTTGGGGTCAACACGATGCATGCAATCAAGATTTATTTTACCAAGGAATGTCCAGATGTAGTAATCTGGTATGAATTAATTTTTAATGAGATAAGATTTTATCTCGTTTACATCGTGGTAACTATAATTCCTACATCTAGTATGACTGCAAGGACACTTCAGTTTTTCCTCGTCCTTCATTGTTGTGCAAATTGTATGAAACTCTCCACCCCATCCACGAATGAGTTAGACAAATAACTGTCCACCCTCCATTTTTACATCGGACTACGGTGGTCAAAACTCATTCTATGATATCCTAATTATGATTAATAATATAGATGAATAAATTATAGATAAGCGAGCGTTATGAGGGTGCCCTATAGAAAAAGATTGAATTTTTTGTAAGGGCCCTATCCCGTTCGAGAATGTCATGTTCAATAACAAAATTATCTTACTATATATTTTGAGAACCTGAAAATTTTGGTAGCACCTCCCCTTAATTCTCTAAGTGCATATATATCATAGTGCACCCGAGAACAAAGGAGAGATGGAAACTGAAATTCAAGAAATTCCACAAAATACATACGTAGTAAGATAACCACATTACAATATTCTCAAACTATATAAATAAGTGGACAACTCAAAATTTAGTACCAAACACTCTATTTGATACTAAGTCCCAAATGGACCTAAGATAAGTGTTTGAGTGTAGAAAGAAAGAATATAACTGATTCTAAAGTAAATTCTAAAATCCGTTATTGGAGGGACAAAACATCCTGGCCGGCACCATAAACCACATCATCACTGACGTATACAACATCTATATATTAATTACTAATCATATAACATATAAGTATTAATTAAACAAAACATTCAATTGCCGATCACCACGTCATTTGAAAACCCCCACCATGCACTTTTTAAGACTTTTTAAAATCACCATCACATTTTGAAAAAAAAAATAAAATCCGTTATTTGAGGGACGAAACCTCCCGGTCGGCGTCATCAACGACGTCAGCCCCTACCAATCACAACACCAACCAATCACAATATGTACATATCAACCATAGATCATATAATATAAATATTAATTAAACACAAAATTGACTTGCCAATCACCAAGACATTTGAAAACCACCACCGCAAATGTTTAAACCACAATAACTTATAACAAAAATTAATTTAATCATAATCACATAAATAACCCCAATTCTAATAATTAACCACTAACTTAACATTAATTAACCCCTAACCGAATTTTAATTACGTAATCAAATACTAATTCAATCGTGCTTACATAAATAACCCCTACTTTAATCAAAACTACATAATTGAATCCTAATTAGGTCATTAACCTCTAATTGAAGTCAATTATACCTAATAGAACCCTAAAAGACCTCCAAACCCTAATTAAACTTTAATTATAAATTAACCCCTTAATTAAACACTAATTATATAACTACCCCATAAATTACATAATTCTACCCTAAATTATTAATTAAACCCTAATTAACCCCTAGTTAAATCATAATTAGGTCATTAACCTCAAAATTCTAAATAAACCCTAATTAAACTTTAATTATAAGTTAAGACCTAAAGAAAATACTAATTATATAGTTACCCCATAGGTTACATAATTCTACCCCAAATTATTGATTAAATCCTAATTGAATCCTAATTAGGTCATTTACCTCAAAACCTTAAATAAACTCTAATTATATAATTACCCTTAAATTCAATAATTCTACCTTCAAATATTAATTAAATAATAATCTAATATAAATAATTTAATAAATCAAACAAAGAAATAAAAAAATTAAAAAAAATATACCTGAACGTTGGAGACGGCGGTGGCTGAGATGGAGCTGGGGTAAACGGCGGTGGCCGGAGTTGAGTGGTGACGGTCAAATGGCTGGAGATAGCGGGAAGGACGGCGGTGGATGACGGTGGACGACGAGGAGGCTGCCGAGTTTTTTTTTTTTAGGTTATGCTGAAACTGAAACAAATTGTAATGGAGGGGCAGGTTTTAATTCTACTTTGTTGATGGCCTAAATGGTCGTCAGCATTATTGTTATTTTTTTAATATTGTTGACGGGCGATAGACCCGTCAACAATTATTTATTTATTTATTTTAAATATTGCTGATAAGTTCTAACCCGTCAGCAAACTCGTCGTCTAAATAAAATGCTGACGGGTTGATGATGGCCCATGCCCATCAACATTCTTAACGGTTCTTTGGCCGTCAGCATTCGCCTGTTTTTTTATAATGATATAAGTTGAATGGTACCACTTACTCTTTCATCAAGTTCAAATTTTGTATCTTACAATTTCTTTGGTTCTTATTATCATCTTTTATCCACACATAACTATTGAAAGAATTGAATTAAATATAAAAATCTTGAGACACTAAAAATTCAATATCTGAACTGGAATTTCTAATTCACTTTTAGTAGACACTGAATTTTTTGGTCTTAAGAGCTAAAGTTTTTGAGAGCATTTGAGTCTTCATTTAGATTTTTGTTGTTGTGCTAGATGTGATATGTCACATTCTCAATCACATTTAGTTTAGGATATTCTTCACACAGGTGTGCAAGCATTGTTGGAACCGCAGAAAAAGATATTAAGAAAAAAAACTATTGCTATAATTTGATAGGAATTTTATTCTGTCAATAGTCATGCGTATAGAGTGTTTAATCTTAGAACTCAAATGACACATGAATATGTGAATGTTAAGTTTGATGATCAAATTGACATTACTGGTAATTCTATTGAGGATGACTTGTACGATGTGGTGCAGAGTCCTCAATCTGTTCTCATGCTTATTTCAAGTGATTCTGCAAGAACCTATTTCGTGAGTTCTATCGATGCTCTCAACATCCCATACTTTTGGTGAAGAAACTTCTGACTCAAAGTCTGGTCAAGATAATTATGCAGCATCGTGGTCTTCTGATCCTCTTGAAGTGGATATTCTTTTAAGATATATAAGGATCATCCCACCTCAGAAGTTATTGGAGCACTAAATGAACGAGCACTCATAAAAGCAAATTAATTTCAAGAAGATAGTATAAATAGTGTGTTTAACATCTTGTTATTCTCTAATCAAAAGGACCTTTTTTGTGTGTCTTATATAGAGCCGCGAAGAGTGGAGGAGGCTCTCAAATATGAGTTCTAAATCAATGCAATGCAGCAAGAACTATCAATCTTGCTAAGAATGATGTGTGGTGTTTGATTCCTCGACCAATTTCTGGTAATGTTAATGGTACCAAGTGGATTTCAAAAATAAAACTAACGAGTTCAGAGAAATTGTGCATAATATAGCTTGGCTAGTGGCTCAAGGATTTACTCAGGTCGAAGGTGTTGATTTCGACAAAACCTTTGCCCCATTAAAAGAGTTCGGCCAATCAGATATTACTTGAAATTACTTATCATTTAGGTATTACTCTTCACCATATGAACATAAATATTACCTTCTTGAATGGTGTTTTGAATGCGGAAGCACATGTTTTGAAGATCCCTACAAACCTCACTTTGCTTATAAACTTTAAAGGCATTATATGGGCTTAAGAAAGCCCTAAGAGCTTGGTATGACAGGCCTACTCAGTATTTACTTCAAATGAATTTCAAAAGTAGTGAAGTTGATAAAACCTTATTTATAATGAAAAACAAACATGATATGTTGGTTGATCAAATTTATGTTTATGATATTATGTTTGGATCTACTTATAATTAACTTCTTAAGAACTTTGTGCATAATATGTCTACCACATAAGAGATGAATATGGAAGGAGAAATGTCTTTTTCTCTAGGGTTACAAATTAAGTAGTTTAAAGATGGAGTCTTTGTATCTCAAGCTAACTTAGACAATTTGATCTTGATCACTCTAAGACTGTGAAGACACCTATGGGTCGATTCAAAAACTTTCTAGAGATGATGTTGGTGAGGGTATTCATCGCACTTTCATTAGAAGCATAATAGGTAATGTGTTGTACTTAACTGTAAGTCGACATGATATCATGTATAGTGTTTGTTTGTGTGATCATTGTCACAACCTAAATGCTCTTAAGTGCATCATTAGTTATGTCAGTGGTACAAGTGACTTAGTAACCTGGTATATTAAAGACACTAACATAACATTGTTGGGTATACTGACTCTCACTAGGGGGTGTTTCTATTTAGAAAATAATCTTGTGCCTGGGTATAGTAAAAGGCAAAACTATGTCTCCTTGTCAACTGCTGAAGCTGAATATGTAGCTGCAGATAGTGCGTGTGCTCAGCTGCTTTGGATGATCCAAATGATTGAGGACCACGATTTGCATAGTGGTGGGTTAATTATTATTTGCAGCAACTCTAGTGCGACACTTTCACATAAAATAAACATCATTTCGTCAGTGATTTGGTCAAGAGAAATGTTATGAGTAGTGAGCACATTTGGACAGAAAATCAACTCGCCGACATATTTACCAAAGCATTAGACTTCGAGGGATTTTCCAGACTAAGGAAATCCCATAGGCCTCGTTTGCTTTAGAGGATAGGATAGGACTATTTTATTGACCAAAAAGGGATTGCACAGTTCACATAAATTAGTCAGTTGTTTGTTTTCACTGATTGTGTTTTTGTTGAGGGTGGGATTGGTTAACACATAATGTGTTTGTTTTTATGATTACTAAAGTTTTTTTTGATAATTGACATTTTTACCCTATTGACTGTTAAAATACTAAAAATAGTTTTTGCCATTAAAACACATCTCATCACTTGTGCTTTCTTAAACTCCCATTATTTTTAATCCATGCCAAGAAAATAATACAAGTTTTGGAAGCATAAACATGCACTATAATCAGTACCAACAAAATCAGTGAATTAACTGCTTTACTTAACAAATTTAATGAACAAAGAGAAATGTATGTGTTAAAAAGCAATATTAAACCGTCTAACGATCTCAGATCTTCTTCTTCGGCCTCAACTTGTTGCTGTGTTACATTATTTCTTCATGCGGTCGACAACGCAAAGTAGCAATCGAGCCTAACATTCGCGATAAATCATCTTACTTTGGTTATAATTTCTGAGCTAATGCCTTAGGCAAATCAATTTGTGAGATCAGCATTATGATATAAACTCCATCCGATAAGTCTACACCAATAACTCTTAACTACTATATCAAACTTTTAACAATGGTCTTCTCACAGAAAGACTACATTAAGTCCAGAGAACGTTCCTCTAATGGGTCGAGGGCTTTCCTCTTTTTTTGCCTTTCTTTTTTGGATTGGTACTGCTTTCGACCTCTTTACCCGATTTTCAGCAATAAAATGGGTCATGTAAATATGACCGAGTAGGAAGAGGTTAACTATCTCTTCTATGACAACTAATAACTTCAATTCCTGCTCGGTATCCATATTTAGTCACAACAATTATGAATAAAGGAACCTAAGAACATAAATCACACTGAAAACAAATGGATCCTTAATTTACATAAAGCTATCGCATCTCGACATATAATTTTGGCCAACTAATGCAAAATACTTATTAAACGATGACATCTCAAAATCATAATACTAACCTCTCTAGATTTCTTCTTTGCGGCCGTGTAATGATTTTTAGGGCTTCTTCTAGCCGACAGAAATATTTATTGTGCCTTCATCATAATTAAATGTCCAACAGAGGGCATACTCGGCAAAAAAAGGGCCTTTCCAGCAATACGGGTGTAATTTCGTTGGATGACCAGAGCGGGAATAAACCCGAGGGGTCAAGGGTAGGATGGGTTTACAAATACCGAGCGAAAAAAAAATATAATTCATTTGTGAAAATCAACATTATGGAATGTTAAAAACTATAGCTTCAGAAAAATCACAAATTAAAATTTGTTAAAAAGAAAACGAATAAAAAGATACCAAAAAACGATAGAATTTCAACAAATATATGTGAAAGATCATGGCTGATCTGCGCTTCAACAGCAAGAAATAGAATCAAATCAGAGAAGAGGAAAAAAGTACCGTACCAAAGGCGCGAGGTCCGACGGCGAAGGGGAATGTTTGGCGTCGCCGCCACTGACTTTATTGCCACTGTCCGAGACAAGTGGGGCCGAGAATGATACGAGCAATTTGAGACAGTGAAAGAGGGTTGGGATTTCTCGAGTGCGTTTATATCCGAGGGCAAATTTATCCTCATGGTGAATACATGGTAATTTTGTCACATATTAGCAAAGATGAGGGTATAAGTTGGACAAAATTATCTCACCCCTCGGTCCCGGATTATTTATCAAAAATTAGAAGGACCTTATCATGAGCCGACTGTTATCCATTGGGCCTCAATCCATGCAACCAAATGAAGGAAATAACTGTTGGAATAGTTATAAATATTCGAGCACAAAACTGGAAAAAAAATATATAAACAGAAAATAAATATTGTCGAGTCGAGTATGCACTCTGTCCGCAAGACGAAATAGCCCCGGTAGTGCCCTTCGGTTTTGGCTATTCGTCTCCAAAGATAAAACGACTTCGTCCCGTGATATCACAGCACCGTGAGTATCAGGGTTCCGGCGAACTGAAAGAAAATGAACTGAGCCTTGTAAATGAAATGCAGAATATGTGTATGTTTGTTGTTCCAAATGTTCAGGTGTATATGCGTATGGAAAGTGGCTGGAGAATGCAGGAGTCTCACCCTTATATAGGGGTTCAGATTAGGGTTACAGCAGCTGCCAATTAAGACGACCTTAATGGCGTTCAAACAGTCAGTTTTATCTGACATGAACCTGGACGAGTTCAGCGTGCAGATACGTCTGCTGTTTGAATTTCAAAAGTTGAAACCGTCTGACTGGTCAAGAGCCAGCCGTTACGTAACGGTCAGGTGCGTGAAGGTTCAAAAATGAAACCAGGGTTGAGCCAGAACCCGAACCCCATACGGACCAACTCAATCGGACCACCCAATAAGGACCAATTGCCCAAGACCCTTCCAACTCATTCGATCGCCAGAGCCCAAACAAGGGACAACGAAGAAGTAAATTCCTCCGCTGGCGGAGGGGAAAAGTCGTCAAACCGGCGAACGAGAAGCCGTACCGCGGCGTGAGGTGGCGGTCGTGGGGGAAGTTCGCCGCGGAGATAAGGGACTTGACGAGGAACGGCGTGAGGGTGTGG
>BMAC01000517.1:659899-672632 GCA_014905375.1 Phtheirospermum japonicum | reverse complement strand
AGGACCCAGGTCCCAGGGCCCAGGCCGAGGTCCGAGGTCCGGGACCGGGCTCGGGCTCGGATCCGCTCGGCTCCGCCTTCGGCTACGCCGAAGGCGGAGTGGCGAACCCAAGTCCAAGAGCCCGCGTGAACTTCGTTTACACAAAGCCCACAACACTCTCTGGCCCACTCGATGTACATTAAAGAAATGTAATCATTTTTAAACTCTCTTCCACATTGACTAACATTCATGTGGGATAACCGATAAAGCATTAAAGCAAACCGTTCAACTTCCAAGCATCATTTCTCACTCACCAATAAATGGATTTGAGAAATTCAAAATGCTACGATTATCTACACGACACGTAGAATAATCCTATACAATTCATTAACATGAATTATCGCTGTACCATTTAATTAGAATTAATCCAATTTACAACAATCCCCCACATGAGAATAACTGTTGGAATAGTTATAAATATTCGAGCACAAAACTGGAAAAAAAATATATAAAACAGAAAATAAATATTGTCGAGTCGAGTATGCACTCTGTCCGCAAGACGAAATAGCCCCGGTAGTGCCCTTCGGTTTTGGCTATTCGTCTCCAAAGATAAAACGACTTCGTCCCGTGATATCACAGCACCGTGAGTATCAGGGTTCCGGCGAACTGAAAGAAAATGAACTGAGCCTTGTAAATGAAATGCAGAATATGTGTATGTTTGTTGTTCCAAATGTTCAGGTGTATATGCGTATGGAAAGTGGCTGGAGAATGCAGGAGTCTCACCCTTATATAGGGGTTCAGATTAGGGTTACAGCAGCTGCCAATTAAGACGACCTTAATGGCGTTCAAACAGTCAGTTTTATCTGACATGAACCTGGACGAGTTCAGCGTGCAGATACGTCTGCTGTTTGAATTTCAAAAGTTGAAACCGTCTGACTGGTCAAGAGCCAGCCGTTACGTAACGGTCAGGTGCGAGAAGGTTCAAAAATGAAATCAGGGTTGAGCCAGAACCCGAACCCCATACGGACCAACTCAATCGGACCACCCAATAAGGACCAATTGCCCAAGACCCAGGACCCAGGTCCCAGGGCCCAGGTCCGAGGTCCGAGGTCCGGGACCGGGCTCGGGCTCGGATCCGCTCGGCTCCGCCTTCGGCTACGCCGAAGGCGGAGTGGCGAACCCAAGTCCAAGAGCCCGCGTGAACTTCGTTTACACAAAGCCCACAACACTCTCTGGCCCACTCGATGTACATTAAAGAAATGTAATRATTTTTAAACTCTCTTCCACATTGACTAACATTCAATGTGGGATAACCGATAAAGCATTAAAGCAAACCGTTCAACTTCCAAGCATCATTTCTCACTCACCAATAAATGGATTTGAGAAATTCAAAATYRTADYATTATCTACACGACACGTAGAATAATCCTATACAATTCATTAACATGAATTATCGCTGTACCATTTAATTAGAATTAATCCAATTTACAACAATAACTTGATATCCGGTACTATACTATCCTATCGTCCCAAGCAAACGAAGCCTTAGATTATGTGTTATGTAGTTTGGTGTTACTGGAAATGCTGCAGCACCATTAGAAATATCAGCTGCTGCATACACTTTGCAACCTGTATTTTTATTTATTTATTTCATAACATATTTGACCTGTATTATTCTCAATTGCTAAAGGTTGTTATTTGTCAAAATGGGGTGTCAGAATATTGTAATGTTTTGAAAATTACAGTTGTGTTTGTCTTTCACAGAAACATACATTTCTCTTGGTTTACTATATAATTAAACATCTTGTGATTTATTGGACGTCCTAGCCATCCTCAATGGATGAAGAACTATTAAAATCAAATCAAGGATCGATGAGGTCTTATTAAAGAAAATGTTTGTTTTTGTTGCTATAAAGTGGAGGTAACTTTACTCTCAAACATCAAATCCATGAATACAAGTTTAAATGACTATTTTATTCAATGAGTTAAGAAATTTCTCCCCATTGACTTTGTTGACGAATGTCTGTCAAGATGTCATCCCACTAGGACCAATTGTTGTGTTGCAGTTATGAAATATACTTCTAAGATTATTTCTTTTAGGAATAAACTTTAGGACATACATGTTTTTTGAGTTTTGTCCATAACTTTTAAATGTATATGGAGGGTATGCTCATAAAAAGATCTTATTTTTCTCTTGCTCGAATCTTGGATAAATTTGAGGTTATTTTGGATTGTAGTGTTATACATGAGCTTCTTGAGTTGTTCAGTATGAAATATTGATAGCATTTTTTTATTGTGCAGTTAATATCATCACTATGTGGTAGTTATTTCTAACTTTTTATAGTTCTCTTTCTTAATTTTGTTTGTTTGTTTGTTTGTTTGTTTTGTTTTTTGATTAGGTGTCTAGTGTGCCTTCGAGTCCTAAGAGAGGTTGTTAGTGGGCTATTGACCGCTCCCAGTTTTGGGGTTGGCTAGTAATAAAAGTTGTTTGTTTATATACCTTATCTAACTAAAAGTATACGGTATAGATGTAGTGGGAAATGATCAAGGACTATTTCCACAAGGGTCATATATATATCCCAAGTTGACAAGTAATATAATCTAGATAATGTAGTTTTATCCTAAAAATAATAAAATATGGTTGGTTGTTGTGTCGTACGAACGACAAACATAAACTAACAATTATAAAACTACTTATAAATCAACAATAACAAAAGTACGATTAAAAGATACCACAAAACAAGTGTTAATAGATATTCTAAGGTTTGGATTGCAATGATTTTTAATGTTCTTCCTTTTCAAATCAATCAAGTACATCGTGATTCAATTCACTATATACCAATCACAGTTGTAGTTTAATCCTTCTATCAAAGTGATTAAACCGTGGATTGTAAATACGAGATGCATTGTCAATCACACATAGAACTACAAGAAGTTTTAAAGATTTAACAACTTCACTACTAATCTCAAACTTCTCGATTTTGTTGATTAGAATATTTTGCCGTGAAATCGGTGCACCGCATAAGGTCGACAATGGTCTTCTGCGCTTCATTGGTTTAATGGGCTCGTGGGCTTGCTCTAGTCTTAGCCCATTGATCTCTTTACTTCCTTAGTTCAGACCAAAATCTCCATTCAAATTTCTTTAAGCTATTTTCACTCGAAATAGCTCCCAAAATACTACAAAAGTAATAAAAAAATACCAAGCACATAATAACATTCAAATAATATAAACAAATTTAAAACACGTTATATATTCACAATCAGTAGTTGAAAACTAACTAAATAGCTCCCAAAAGGTGCATGAAACTGTGTTTATCAACTCCAACTTAAGAGCTTAATCGTCCTCGAAGAAATGAAATAAATAAAATATAGAAATGCATACAGGTATGGACATGGCAAAAAATGAAGATGATGTATTTTGCTTCAAAAGTATCATTTTTCAAAATATAAACACAACATCAATAACTTGATCGAAACACCTTTAATATCATTAACTTCTAATTTCAGAAATTAATGATCCTTACAAAGAAAATATCCGCGCATCACATAAGTGTATGACTAGGACATGTATACGCTTGATACCAAGTCAACGTATGCAATCTAACATAAACTTGCAATTTATTTATCTCTCTACTGCTTGGTGTGTATGAAATAAATAAATTCAAATAGGGATTTTATTAAGGTCTTAATGTATGATCTTTGGTTAGGTATGGAACATTTGGATAAAAATGACTATAATGCGAACTAACGCACAAGAATACCAAACTACCCCAATTTAACTCTTTAAATATTTTATGCTTCACCTTATCCCAAAAACCTAATATTTTTGTAGAACAAAGGCTTTATAAATTAAGCTATCAACCAAATCCCTTTTTTAGCCTTTAAGTAGGCTTTTGACCAATCCCAAAATCACAAACTTATTATATTTGATTAAAACTTTTGAAATTTCTTCTTATTCACTAATTAAAAAAAAGTGGCTCTTATTAAAATCCGTACACCCAATGTCAACCAAATCTATTTGATTTTCCAACTTTCAACTCACAAAAATAAAATTTTCCATAAGACTTCTCGAGAGCATGTGGTAAGCTCGTGGCTAACAAATATTATGAAAAATAAGTCTCAACAGGGTTGACTAGTGATAATTTTATTTAGTAGGTTTTATGTATGTATATGGCCGAAAAAGAGTTTTTTTAATTTGTTTAAATCATTTTCAAGTCAAATCGTACACTTGCAACCATGAGACAAAACTTTAGCAAGTTCTAGAGAGATATACACACAACCGATAATTCACACAAGAAAGAAAATGATTGTTTTTGTGATTTATAAGTCAAGAAGGTCCAAATCTAAAAATCATATCATTTTCTCTAAAAATTAAGAAGATAAAGGTTTTTCAGTTGGGGTATAACAACCTCGTTCAAGCATATGTTTTATAAACATAGAAAGTTTTCAAAAATCAACTCATCCTTAGCACATCATCAACATAATCACAAAAGATGTCCATACAAATTCAGTTTCATCAAAATAAAATTGAATATTATTATTACAGACCCCATCATCCACACTCTATTTATAACTCTAAAAAAAGGCAATTAAACGTGCTAAAAAAAGAGAATTGAAAATAAATTGAAAGCAACTAATGCAATCCTATATGACATGCAAAAAAAAATAAAAACATGATATACATGGCCAAGGTAATTCGTACTACATCCCCCCAAGCTTATTTGCTACAAAGTAGTAATAAGTTTGAAAGGAAGTGAGTGGCTTGCTTTCGCCTTGACTCACAAGATTCACAGCGAGTCTGGTTCGGCGGCATAGTTATTCTAAGCAATGCGAAGTTGTCCATTTGATGTATCATCCTCATCATTCTTCTCATGTCACACCGCATCTCGATTTGACTCTTTAGAATCTCGTCCACATATTCCTCCAACCAATCGATCTGGTTGCAATCATGCTCCTCCCTCGTCATCATTTTGCCTCGGCTATCCATTATCTCTTTGAAAAGCTCATATGACCTCTCGATGTTCTTATGATTCGAGAGCCCAATTATTTCTTTCCAGGAGATTTCCAGGTGAGGTGAGTGTCGGATTTGGGAGAGGAAAGTCATCCCTTACCCGTTGTTGGAATAAAAAAATTTCCCCATATGGGATGATCAGTATTGATATCTTGAAGTTCATGAGGTTTAGCTCGTTGTTCCCCAAGGCGACTCTCCAATGGTCATGATGTGGGTGTGATAAAGCCATCAATTTAAACAGGCTCTTTCTTATTATTCAATTGGGAATGAAATTGCTCAGTGAGGGCCCACACAACATTGAACGACATTCATGATAGAATACACCATAATGACAACACCTCTTGTTATATATAGGAACACTGGGTTCCGAATCTCTTAGGCATTAAACTTCTACAAATCAAGTCTTTTGCCTCTTTCTCAATCTCTCTTTTTAATATTGGCATAATATTCTTCTCTTTTGTAGTTTTCCACCAAATATTCACAAAAACCTCCCTCGGGGAAGTTGAAGAAATCTGCGGTTTGGTCCAAATTAAAGTAATGGTAGGTGTTAGTCGATCGGAAAGATATCTCTACCAAATCTCTTGTCGTCCTCACCTTCTCGAATTTGAGGATGCTCAGAAACTTCAACATCATCCCATGATATGTTGGTCATCTTTCGTTCATGAGCTCATTGTTCCACCCAATCTAAATTAATAGTCAGTTCACATCATCTTCAATTCCGAGCACTTGCATACACATCGAGTTTACATACTTTGTCGCTCGAACTCCCAACTTGCTAACAATCCCATTTTTTTCCTCTCTCAAGTGAGGGTATTTGTACTCCGAATTCATCCGGATCAGTGGCTAGATTTAGGATGTACTCTTCTTCTTCTTCTTCTTCTTCTTCTGGTGGGATATGAGATGATGGTGGTGGTGACGGGTTGGTTCCCATATTTGAAATGCTCGGGAGGGATTGTCTCCTCTTCGTGTTCCGATGCATCGTGAAGCCATTTCCTACAAACATGTTTGTTAAACTCGACTCTAACTATACAAGTAATTTTTCAGTTTATCTATCTCAAAAACAAAAGATGAACATCCAAAATCATATCAATCATTGTCGTCAAAATAAACTCACAGCGGACTTGATAAACTCACATACTCACTAAATCATAAAAATCATGCATAATTTCACGTATACTTAAAAATTCAAGCCCAATTGGTCATTGTTTCAACAATTATCCCCACAAACATCAAATGTCCCCCCCAAACATCAAATTATTCAATCTCAAGGCTGTTGTATCATGGAATTCACATTCTAATGACTCACTAATCATCAAAGCATGTTCAATCATTTCAAAATGCATAAACATTTAAGAACTAAGTATACTATCAAGTGCTTAACAAAATTTCTCAATGAGAACTCAAGTTTAAGTTCAATTTCAAGTATCCTACTTCTACAATCAAGCAAATCCATCATCATATACAAGAGTAATTATTAATTAAAAAGTGTACATATATAATTTAAATCAATTCTTCAAAAATCCAAAACTCAAAAATGAAGAACTCTAGTTGAGAATTTGAAGAATTCATACTTTGTTGTTGGATTTGTGATGATGAAATGAAGTAATCTTGATGTGTTTAAAACATAGTTTTGTTGAGAAACAAAGAAAATTTCAAAAAAATCGAAAAAGGGAGAGGAGTAGTCGTGGTCTAGTGGAGAAAAATGAAGTTGTAAAATATATTATTTTTTCTAAGTTTATACCCATTTGTCACTTGTTCGTGACCTGATTCACGTTCGCGAGTCAGGTTGCGAATGGTTGCCTTGAAAAAAACACGTAGTAGCAACCTCACTCATGACCGATAGTCTTGTCGCGAATGGTTACCTTTAAAACCGTATGTAGTAGCAGTCTAGGTATTGGTCTTTACTCGTATCATGAATAGATAAGAAAATTCAACATTTTTATAAAAGAATTAAAATTAAAATCTACTTGTGTACCTTATAATGTTTGGTTGTCTCCTAACCAGTGCTTCCTTTTTCATCTTTATCTAGATGATCTCTTTCATCAAAAGACTTGTTTACCAAACAGTGATTTTGTTATCGTCTCGTTCCTTCTCTTCCAGTTTCACCTTCATTCACTTATGTTTCCTGCATACAATCAACCATTTTTAAAACATTACAACAAGATTTAATGGAGTTGTTCGAAACTTGATTTGATGGTATAATCAAGATAGTTTTAACATTAGTGTTGAGATCTTTATCCTTTTACACTCTTCAACTCGATGCACGTTATCACATATTTTCATAGAGTTATAAATTCTAAAAATTGTATGTTCTTCATTGATAAGGAATGTGAGTTCTCCCTTTTCAAGGTCAATAATATCTCGACTCATTAGTAAAAATGGTCACCCCAATATCAACTTTACATTGTTTTCCTCTTCCATATCCAAAATTATAAAATTTACTAGGAAGAAGAGTTTATCAACTTTCACTAACACATCCTTGACTATACCTTTGGATATGTTAAGGATCTATATGCCATTTAGAGCATGATACTAGTTGGCTTGATACTTGCACTAATATTATAAAGGGTGTTTGTAACTAGACTTCCTCCGATAGTACATGGAATCTTGAAAATAAATCCGTTAATAGAGATGGTGATAAATAATCTTGAAGAAATGGTGGCCAATATCTCAAAGTTTTCGGGGTTCTTTTTGCAAATAGATCACCTTTAGAAGACATATCTACCATAACTTTTGTGTGCCCACTCAACCCATTGTAAAACAAATTTGTTGGTCTTTAAGAAAATAATTTTTAGGCACTTCTCAATAGTTCCTTAATTCTTTCCTGAGACTCGTGTAATGTCACTCTATCTGGTTGGCAAAATTAGGTCATCTCACTCTTTAACTTCAAAGTTTTGGTCAGCATAAAGAATTTGAGTAAAAACTTTTGACACATCTCGTTTCATGTGTCAATGGATCCAAAATCGAGTGTGTTGTACCAAAAATTCACTCTATCCCTTAATTAAAAGGGAATAAGCATAGTTTGATTGCGTCTTTTGGGACCCCATTCATCTTGATGGTCCCACATATTTTTAAGAAGTAAGCTGAATGTGCGTTCGGATCATCTGTAGCACTTCCTCTAAATTGGTTTTGTTGAACCATTGTTATCAAAACCATTTTCAACTCAAAGTTGTTAACTTAGATATCTGGACCATTGGATATTTGGACCATTGGCTCCTCACTATGATTGTTTAACATTGGGTTGGAACATGGTTTAGATAGCCGGTTCTGCATTTTGTTAAGGTTGTACTTGTTGTTGCATTTGTGATTGCAACACTTGAAGTTGTTGTTGGACTTGATTGACTTGGTCATTGATACTGAACCGATATCCAGCCATCTTGCATCTAGCTCTTTTGGACTTGTTTCTTCTACAAGTTGATTTGATTTCTGGATTGATTGGTTCCTAAGGTTCCCTTTTAGATCGTGTGCACATGCACCACCTACAATTTAACTAATCTCGACTCTAATAAAAAATATAAACAGTGTTTAGATTAAACTAACTTATCAATTATATTAGTACCAACTTTAACCTAATGTCCTAGCAACGCCACCAAAAACTCGACTGCTCCCAATCTTGGGGTCGATTAGTAGTAAAAACTTATTCATTTATATACTCTATCTAACCGCAAGTATATGGTGTGGATGTAGTACGAAATAAGAAAGGTCAATTTGCACAAGGAACATATATCGATTCCAAGTTGACAAGTAATATAATCTAGATGATGTACCTTTATTCTAACTATAACAAAATATGGTTGGTTACTGTGTCGTACGAATAAAAACATAAACTAACAATTATAAAACTACTTATAAATCCACAATAAGAAAAGTAGGATGAAAAGATACCACAAAACAAGTGTTAATAGATATTTTGGGGTTTGGGTTGCAAATTCTTAATGTTCTTCCTTTTCAAATCAATCAAGTATACTGTAATTCAATTCACTATAAGCCAATCGCAATTGTAGTTTAATCTGTCTCTCAAAGTGATTAAACCTTGGATTGTAAATATGAAATGCATTGTCAATCACACTTAGAACTCTAAGAAGTTTTAAATATTTACGACTTTACTACTAGAATACAGAGCAATTAGCTAGACATGTTCATAAATTCACTCAAAATAATTTTATTGAACATTTAGCATTCATACTAAAAAATAAAGATAAAGATGACTGTAGTGGTTGATGAGGATCTTTGATTCCATTATTTTTCTTGCTAAGCACTCTCACTCTTAAACTCACGAACTTAACTATTATCTCAGGTGAATGGTTCTTCCAGCTCTTGGGGGCTGAATATCATGTGTTAGACTCATTTTCAGGCCACATTTTATAGTGTAGGGATGAGTATTTGCCATTAACTCCAAGATTATAACATTCTATAATGTTTCTAACCTATTAGTAACCTCATTTACGATCGATACTCGGGTGGTCTCCGTGAAATTGGTGTGCAGTAGCGGGCTGATTATCAAGCGTAAATGGGGTTAAGAATGTTCTTCTAGGCTCCATTGGTTCAGTGGGCTCGTAGGCTTGCTCTAGACTTGACCCTGTGATATCTATTCTCCCTTAGTTCTGGCCTAAATCTCCATTCTTTTATTCTTTAAGCTCTTTTTAGTCCTAATAGCTCCCTAAATCCTACAAAAACCTCAGAAAAAATATCAAACACGTAATAATATCCCAATAATATAAAACAAGACTAAAAGGCATTATATACGCACAAACATTAGTTGAAACCTCACTAAATAAGTCCCAAAAGTGCATAAACAGTGTTTATCATCTAGTTAGAGGGAGAGTGGGCTTATTGAGTTTATGTTCACCTCTCCTATTTTATCTCTCATTGTTTTATTTTTTATTTATCCACTAACATATTAATCATTTTTTTCTAGTAAGGGTGTGTAAAAGTTCTGAAAAAGTAGTATAAGGTTTATTCTTCCATACAACCCTAATCAAAATCCCTACAAATTCTTCCTCCCTCCGCTGGCGATAATAAAATCCAAGTCTTCTAAACCATCCCAAAAAGTCTTCCCCATTGCTATCAGATTCTCTGATGTCACCAAAAACTACTATGGATCCCTCTTCCCTGCCGCGCTATGTTCCTCTAGACATTCATGGTAAACATACAACATCTTCTCCTTTTGAGACCAATGTTGGTGGATCTGCTCCAACACCATGCTTATTGGAGGCCTCTACTCGAAAAGCATCTGATTCACCTGATTTTGCGCCCAATCTAAGTTTTTTCAGTACCTTGTATCTGCTTCTGGTGACATATTATGAAGAAACTCATGCGGTCATCTTTCCTAGCGAAAAGTTAATGAATTTGATATTGAAAATCAAAATTATTTTAAGTTTATTGCTGAGACTTTTGGTAGAGTATGGAATCATCTATTCAAACGGTCTCGAAAGCTGCGTGGGGTTGAACTTGGGTGTTTACCATATTTTATGTCGAAGAGAAAAGATGGGAAGAAGAGGTGCATACCACTCCAGGGATTGAACTTTTTGAATAAGGGGTGTTTGATATGAGTGATAGCAATGACTCTGACTCAAACTTTTGTGCACCCCTTTTTAATAAATTAATTTAAAACACGTCAGTTTGCTCGCAAGAGTACGAGGTAACTGTAGGGTGATGAGTTTGACTCGAGTCGTATCTCTCGAGGAAACAACTGTTCGGTCTTATCAATGTTTTTCTCAATTACGAATAACATACATATACATTTGGGGGTTTGAATAGATTAATTCGATCATTATAAACTAAGACGATAATTAAACTAATTAAACTAATTACTAGATTATCAATTACGAACTAAGCAGTAAACTAAAGCTGATTAAATTAATTATTCTAATTTATCAACTAAGAGCAATAACTYATTATCGATTAACGCTACGAAGATTTAGAGCTAATTATTGTATCTAAAGCATGAATTTTAAGAAACTATCGCTAAGCAATTGAATCATACGAAACCAAGAACCATTAACTAAGCATAAACTAAATCGCATAAATAATTTAATTAACCAATATCCAATATCCAAGCATAAGAAACAATTAAACTAATTAAAACTAGAATTAACTAAGAATTTATCTAAACAATTAACTAGAAAATTATCTAAGAGTTCAGAAAACTTATTGAAACTAAGGGAAGCAATGAAAAGCTCTAGCTATTACGGAGTGTGAACGCTGATCTTGGTTGAAGATTGAGTTCCGAATGCYAAATTGAAGTCTCGGACTTATCGCTCTTCGATCCGTGATCTTCGTCTCCAAATCTTGTTTTAAGATGTGGAATTATTGTTGTTGTACGCTAAAATACTCTAGGATATCGTCTCTCTGGTGTCTCTCTCCCAAAACCCGAAATAATGAGGGTTTAAATACATATTAGAAGTCTTGGCGCACAAGAAACCCTATTTTCCAGATTCTGGGCCGTCGCGTCGACGGAGCGTCGACTGACGCGTGCAGGCGCTCGGCGGGACTCGGCAGACTTGGTCGGCAGCGCTCAGCAGGTCTGGTCGGCAGGTGCACGCGTCGGCTGGGCAGGTGCGTCGACGGGGTGCGTCGACATCGACGCTTCAGCAAGTTGCATCAACGTTGCGTCGACAATGGTGCGTCGACATCGACGCTTCAGAACATAATGTCGGCAGTGCGTCGACTGAGCGTCGACTGACGCGGTCATGACTTGCTGACATGGCTCGCGTCGATGGTGCGTCGACGGTCGCGTCAGTCGACGCGACTGAGCGTCGGTCTCCGTTTCTCGATCGTTTGCTACTCGTTTCACCGGAAAGCTTGTTCTTCTATTCCCGAACATCGAACTTTGTCTTTTACGCACTAAACTCTTCCGGTTACTTAGCTGTAAGGTGAAAACAACGAAACATCACCTAATTGCATCAATTAAGATCAAAATGCGATAAAATAAGCTTGAATTATAAAATTACGGAATTACGCTTAAATCATCCAACTTATACCAAAAACAAATATAAAAACGAACTAAAAAGCTAATAAAAATAAGGACAAATCTACTCTAATCAACTACCCCACGCTTTATTGGTTTGTTCGTCCTCGAACAAACGATAATTTCGAAGTATAACTAGAATGAAAATTAGTTCAAGCAAAGAGTCGTGCTATGCTACATACGTAATTTTGAAAATAAAGGTACAAGTCACGCAACGTCAAACACTTGACCATTATTACATTGTCGCTTCAAAATAAAAATCATGCTTCCTCACGAAGAATAATATATATAAGTACGCTCAAAAGCACTCAAGTATTTTCTGCATGGGACGTGTATACACTCAAATCATACAATTACATGCACAGTAAATAAGCACAGAAAATCAATCTCTTCTCAATCGCAAATTAAGTGTGCTGTCAAAACTAAGAATCAGAAAAGGTCTTTAGCGGGTTGTAATGTAAGGCTCTTTGGACGGGTATTGGAATATATAAGTCGTGTGGCTAATCGCTCACTCAACCTAATCTAATCGAGAAGCAAATTGCTTCACCTCGTTCAAAAAATAAAAACCTCACTTAACACTCATAACGTAGCCTTTAAAATATAGGCTATTCCTCAACTCAAAAACTCGTAAACCGACTGAAAGCTCAAACCACTGAAGTACAATTGAAGCTTATAGCATGCTTCTTTACACAACTCTTGCCTTCTAAACATTAGGCTTCATAAGAAAATTAAAATAAAACATCAAGCCTTTAAAAGCGCGTAGGCAATTACTA
>BMAC01000517.1:620280-648030 GCA_014905375.1 Phtheirospermum japonicum | reverse complement strand
CCTTTTACCTTCACAATAACCTGCAAACCTAGTGTATTGCTGTAAATTAAAAACTGATAACTGAGGCTAATGAATTATGCTGTAAATTAAAAATAAACCAAGTTCCTACTTGCTCCAATTAAAATACTCATCTAATTTGGGTTGAAAACACACTTCAAGTCACACATAATTCCTATGTACCCAGAAAACCCCCCACTTTAAATTAGCACTGAACAACGAAATGACTAAATGAAAATTGGAATGTTTTAGTACCTCTGGTCCAATCTTCATTGGAAGAGAAATCTTCAATCTGCTCATTCGCAACAGGCTCCACCTTCCGGGGCTCGGGTACGAGCCGGGACGTGGGTCCACGGCAGAGCCTTTTGAAGGATCGAGGTGGATAGGAAACCCTAACAGGTGATTCGAAATTGTCGTCGTCGTCTCGCTCCATAGTCCGAAAACTGGCTGTGGGTGAAGGTCCGTTTAGATGGTTGGAGTAATGGATCGGGCACAGAGGAACGTTGGGTCTCAAAATCGAGACTCAGAGAGAAAGATGGAGGCTCAGTATCGAGACCCAAAATATTGAAGGGACAGGAGCAAATATTGAAGAGCTGATTTTGGGTGGAGAGGGACGGGACTCACCAAATCTAGGGTAGTTTGCATTTTATTTTAATATAGCCACTTGTCAAAAAATCTTATCTTATACATTCTACGGCGGTTTTAAAAGAACCGCCGTAAAACTCCAACATTCTACGGCGGTTATTTGTCAACCGCCGTGAAAATCAGCTGGTCTCTTGTTTTTACGGCGGTTCTTAAATAACCGCCGTAGAATGTTGGAATTTTAACGGCGGTTCTTGTAAAACGGCCGTAGAATGTAGGATTCTACGGCGATTTTCAGAAAACTGCCGTTAACATATATATTTAACATCGGTTTTCTGGAAAACCGCCGTTAAAACATATTTAACGGCGGTTTTTCAAGAACCGCCGTTAATGAGCCGCCGTGAAAACCCCTTTCTGCAGTAGTGTGAGGATGTTGAGCTAGATGATGAGGAGGATAAGGATGGTGTTTCCCCGGTTGTTTCTACTAGATTGTGTGATCCAGAAATTTAGATAATTTTTGCAATTTCTCATTTTTACACTTCTGATGCAAGCGAGTATTTTATTGCCTTTCTCATCATTTCCCATATTCGAGGAATGTTGTTCTTGAATTCTATGCCAACATAGTTCCATCTATTTCTAATCGATAGTCTGTTAATTTTGGTCGAGTCTTCGTTCGTGAGAAAGTGTTTACTTTTACCCCTTATACTATAAATCAACTCTTTTGCAATGAGGATTATGAAGAGGGTGTCAAGTTTGATAATTAGATGAAGTTGGATGGTATATCTCCAGTAATAGGGTGCACTGGTGGCCTGAAATTGTATAGATTCTAGCTCACCTCATTATACTATGTGCTTCACATGGTGCCTATTTTCAATTGAGAACCAACACCACGGCTCTCACCAGTCTTCAAGATCGGGCATTGTATCAAATTGGGACTGTGATGCAGTTCAAATTTGGCCACATTATGTTGAGTGTATCATGAAGTATGCTTCTTCTGCTGCTGCCGCTACCAATCATGGTCTCTCATTCCCCTCCCTCATATATTCTCTTCTAGCTGACCAGGGTCTCACGCTTTGAGGAAAAGCACTTCAGTGGGGAATCTAATTTCTTTGGTCTCAGTCATAAGCATTTTGAGGGTTTGAGTCGTGTTTTTGATCTACCCTTGGTGTTTTCTGATGATGAACTTGATGATGGGCATGTTGGTGTTGATACTCTGGCAATGATGTTGCGGGTGCTGCTGACACTAGCACTAACACTCGGTCATTAGCCCTAATGCCTGATTTTCCTTTTGTTCTAATTTATTATACCGATCTGCCTTGATTGAGCAGTAGATCACAGGTGCTCAGGCTCATCTCATTGGGCTTTTGGCTTTGTAAGATTTCTACAAGACGCTCTTTTCGCATTATGGTCGGGGAGGAGATAAACGTGGTGGTGATCCTACTAATGTTGCAGCATCTGATGATACTATTGTTTTAGGCACAAAGGAAAGGAGAAGGCTGGCGAAAGTAGTGATGGTGGTGTCACAACCACTCCACGGTCTTTGCGGCAGAGGACTCTTGGTGCTGGACCTAGTAGCACCAACAGTTGATCTTACTGGATTTTGTTTCCTGGATATTAAGTATTTTCTATTTTGCTAAACACTTGTTGGTTTTTACTTGCTGGATATTTGTTATATTAGTTTGTTATCTTTGTTGGTACTTTTGTTACTGGTGTCTTACTAACATTTTTGACAGGAGTCTTATATTCAGGGGGAGCCTATTTGTTTCAATTCAGAGGGAGTTCTTTGGTTATTTTTATCCATAAAGGCAAGGAGGGATAATAATAGGAATTCCTTGTAGGTTTCTTTATTTTTACTTCATCAATATATTTTAGTGTTTGCCTTTCTTAACGTTGTGTTTGAGATATTTTAGTAATTAGATTTATTTTGTTGCCTAAGTAATTTAAGAGACAAAAGTTTTTTATCTCCTAAACTATGGTCATTTTGACACTTTACCTCCTAAACTTTCTTTCATTCAAATTACCTCTTATACTGTACGAATTTTGCACTTAACCTCCTGAACTCCCATTTTTGGTTGCGGATCTCACACGTGTGACATGCACGCTAACATATAAGGGGTAAAATTGACTCTCCATCTCCTCCTCATGACTCCCGCTCAAAATAATGGCACGTGAGCACTACGTAGGTTTCAAGTCCTGCGTGTATACATATATTAATGTGAACATTGTCTTAAAAAAGATTTAGGAGGCGAAGTGTCAAAATGGCCATAGATCAGGAGGTAAAAATGAATTTTCTCGTAATTTAATTAGAGCAACATGGTGCTATCTCCTCCCTTGTCTACGTGCAGCCTTGTCCATCTTCCCGTCTCTATCGGAATTGACGTTTGGCTTCAAATGATATTCATGTCGTGGTTTTAGCATGATCATCATGGCCCTCTGTAGAGTGAAACAGTTTGCACGTAGTAATCTCATGACCCTCAATACGACAATGTGTGCAAAATTCCGATACAATCTCGTAGCTAAGAGACATAAAAGCACAATGACTATCACTTTTTCTTGTAGGGGCTTGTTCAAATCAAGATCCACCGAAACCCGAATAAAGTGTCCCACTGATCACGATAATGATCGCTCATCGATCTGAATAGACACGCACACCCAAAGCCCGAGCAATATTCAAAATCAACGAAGGGTGCCAATATTCAATATTGAGTTCATAAATACGGATCCAGGCTTGTGAATTTGAAGTTTGGATTTTATACGGCTTCCAAGAATGCAAGCAAGGAAAAACATTGACTATAAATTGCTGTCTTATGATGCATAACATAAACTTGGCATGAGGAAAAGATGTGGAAAGTGGCAGTTACTAGGAAGAAAGCAATAACTGCATTAAGTTAATCGAAATTCGCTTCTAGCAAATAGATTACTCGATATTGATATTATTCAAAATCGAATCAAATATACCGTGAGCATATAGTTCACATGGTACAACCTATCATTTGAAAAAGTGTTCATCAAAGTCCTAACTTTGCATTATTTGGTTCTTATTATTCACTTTCATCCGCCTCGCCCATAAAAGCACTGTCGGAACCAGAGAAAATGATTAAAAAACCCACTATGCTATAATCATTTATTTAAACTCTTAATATTCTTGCACTTAATTGGAAACCATCTTGTCTATATGTAACAATAAAAACATAACTTGGTTGATTATTTCTTAATTATTGCTGCAATGTCGTGACACTAAATCGAGTTCTGAAATCATGCATGTTACATACATACATACATACATATATATAAACAATATTTGATTGAATTCATTTATCTTTTTGCTGCATAGCATTACATTGAATTGAGCTTGAAGCAGGCCATTATCTAAATTTTTAGGATAAACAATGCCAAATAAATATTATTATTTTTTCAAACTTCAAGTCAGCTAATTAATGTATTAAGTATTAAGAGAAGCAATTTGACGGGACTGCTGAGAGATAACAGAAACAGTTGAAGGGCTTTGTTGCAAGACGACTTCATAACCATCGCTCCAATTTTCCATTCCTTGAGCCATCACTTGCCAAAACAGAGCACCTCCACACGCGCCTTCGGTTCGTGCACAGCTGTAAACACTGTTGAATATGTTCCCGAAATAACTGTCTCTGGCTTTGCACATTGTAACCTGATGATCTTGAGGACTTGCCAAACTCAGTCACCAAGATTGGCTTCCTAAGGACCGATTTTGAGTCGTCTATGTGTTGCTTGGATCCATTTCTCCACAAATTCAGCCTGCCCGCCTCGTTCGAACCGGGACCCTATAAACATGCATACGACCCATTTCTCATTAGATGACACTTAAAAATGTAATAATAAGTAATTACTAAAATTGGGCTCAACATATATAGTCTGGATGTCTATTGCACAATAGAGAATGTCATAATGTCATTAATATACATTTGTGACATGCACATACATACCATTGATCCGGGTATAGATGAATAGTGGCAAAGTCGATTTGTGGGATAAGGTTATTGGAGATGAAATCAGTGCCAACTTCATAACCAGGATTGTTTTGTTTCTTTTCGGGCATCGATTCCCCGTAAAACCCTTCCATCCCAACTTCTAAAAGATGACTCTTGTCGATTGATTTTACATAAGCTGACATTTCCACCACCCAATCCTAAGATATGATCAAACAGATTGGTTCATTATATATATGTTTCTGTAACAATATTGTAAGATGAGAATTTTAAGAGAGAGAAAGAGAAGTACTTGAATAGATTTTCCAGAGAGATCGGATTGGCAACGAGGTTCATTCATGAGCTCCCATCCAAGAATGGTCGACTCATCCTTATAAGCTACCCCGGTTATTGAATTCACTCTTGTCAGCACGGACTACACTCATGACATCAATAGAAAATATATTAAGTTTTATATGATCAAAATATATGTGATTTATACAAAATTATCTCCATCCTCTCATGATTATACTCAACAATATAGGAAGTACAACAAATTACTGTAATTTTCCTCGCGTTCCTTTTCAAATTATTAGAAGGAGAAAAAGGAAGATGAGTTGATTTTTTTACCTTGACATGATTTTTGTAGTAACCTTTAGTAATAGGACTAGTGAAAAAGTCATCTTCATTGTTCAAGTACTGGCCTTGATCCCTTGCCCATTGAACATATTGCTTTTTCCTCCAAAACCTTCCCAGTTGTTCACCAAGCTCAATATCAAATATATCCCGTGCCTTTTGGCCTCAGACACCACAAAATCCAGTCCCTAGAACAGGGGAAACGATCAAATTAATTAAATGCAAAAATGTATCTAATTAGTATGAAAATGCACTGCAACTGCATATTACTAATTACTTTGTGGCCGTTAAACATTTTCCTATCCCAATTTGTACGTATCTCATGAAATAAAATACACTCAAATGGTTATCACTGCATAATTAATCCAATAAAGCGAAATAGACGTTGGATATGCATGTACCTTGAACATATCCTCGTTATAAACACCGGAGAGACGTTTGCAAGGCTCTATAGCCGCCATCGCTGAAAGCCCAAGTCCTCGCAACGTTCATTCCGTACTTGGAAGCCTGTGTGAAAGTATCGGTCACCTTGTCCCTTGTGGTAGAGTCCGACGCCATGTACATCAACCAGTATGCATTGAAACCGTTAAAATAGAACGGCCTCCCGTTCAACACAAACTGGCTGCCCTTGTCCCCACAAAACCACCCACCACCGCCACGGGCTGGCCTGGCCTCGCCATAAACGGGTCAATAGGGCTGCAATAACGAAAACGATAGCCAAACTCTTTCTGAACATTTTGTATCTTTTTATTTTTCTTAAATGTGTTTAATTGGTATTTTTGTGTACTGTAATTACTCTTGCATGGACAAAGGGTATATATAGATGCAAAGTGATATATATAGTCAAGTGTCACAAGTAATTAAGAATGGGAGATGCGTGTGTACATTATTGACCGAGGATGGGTTTTTGCTTGCTGAGATTTCCTAGTAATAATAATGTGTTTTTTTTTTTCCTTTTTTGATAATGGTTGAGATCATATCAATATGTTACGATTTTTAATATCGTTGGAAGGATGTCTGGGTTCGGCGACGGAGAGAGGGGGCAAAGGGGCAGCCCGCGCCGCCCCAAATTCTAAACTTCTTTTTATTACTAAGGACCCTTTTTAATCCTTAAAATTATTTATAATGACCATTTAGTCCCCCCAGACTATTCATAAATGTGTTTACATTCCAATCTCTAATTACATTTATTTGGCAATCTTTAGAGTAAGTGTTAACTAATTTAGGTACAATACGCGTTAAATTCACTAGGAAATATTCTTTTTCAAATCATCCTTTGGAAATATTAACTTTCTATTTACTCATTCAATTTGTCATTTAGTCAAAATTACTATATAAGATTACAAATTTGCTCTTACTAACCATTTCTTTAATTCTTTTTTTCTTACTTCCAAATTTAATTCAAATAAAATTCATATTAATTTCGTATTACTCCATGTTCATTTCATATTAACCGTCGTCACTCCCACCAACAAGCTAGACTTTGTCGCCGTCGTCGGACTACAGTTGAGTTTCATACTACATCGGAAATTTCATAATACATCGTGCACTTACTACACCTATTAAATTTCATACTGAATCGTGGCAATTTCATTACTATTCATACAGTTAGAATATCATACTACTAATCTTTTTATATAATATATGACCGAATTTCATACTACTTCGTGTAAATTCATACTACATATTCGAGTTCCATACTATATATCTTATAATTTCATATTAAATACAGCACAGTACTATACTAGTATGGAATCTAGTTAAACAATTTCTAATTTTCAGAATTACATGCTACATTTTTTTAAAATCAGGATAAACACCACAATCCAAGTCTTAAATTGGAACACCACAGCGTTAAGAATTACAAAAGGTCCTTCAATAAAACCTAAGACAAAGATAAAAAGATCATCATAATGGGATAATCTTCAAGACTGGAAAAAAACCCACCGGAAACAAGAACCCTACCAACTCTTATTGCCAACAGTTCCTAAAATCACCATAATATATAAATAACTCGTTTCTTTTTTCTATGGCAGCATCATCAGCCTTAGTCTTCTTAACACCACAAATGTTCTTAGCCATAATCTTCCTTTCCTTCATCTGCTTTTTGGACTTCACAATCTTGGTACCGAGACCATTCTTGATTAGCCTGCATCAGAATTATATGCTACATACTAACAAGTCTCATACTAACAAAATTTAGTACTAAAACATATTTCATACTAAACAAATTTATAGTTAGGTGGTCGTTCTGATTGTTCAATATGAAAGAAAATGCACGTGTCGAATGGATCATAGTTGTATCACACAGCTGCCCACCCTAGATTAACAAAACAACCGCCTCAAGTTGTATCCACCAAATCATATATCATACACCCTCAAACAACTACTGGAAACTTGAGACCCCTAGTCGAGGACATAATCGCCAGAAACCAGCCATGACCATAATCGCAAAAAAATCACCTTGGCCTAAAACTAAGAAAATAAGAAAATTGACCCAACAAGACTAATAGAGAACGACCTGATAAGTTCATATCGCCTGGTCATAATCTGCTTAGCGACCTGAAGAAGAGTGTAATGCCGGGTCGCATGGTTGGCGACCTAATGTCTAGCGACCTGGAGATGAGCGCAGTGCCAGGTCGCAAGGTTGTTAACCTCTCAGGTCGCACGATAGATCGGCCAGAGCTCGAACGTACTACTGACAAAAGGACTCAGATGAGGACAACCTACCCTACGCCAGCTAGTGTCGTCAGCCCTAATCTAGTACATTCAGCTGTTAGGATGTACTGTAGCAATGGTGACCACAGGATTTGAATTAATGTACTGTAGCAGTCTTAGCCACATATTTTAGGGTTACCTTTACTATAAATAGTGGCAACATTCCCTGATGTAATTATCAAGAAATGAATGAATGAAATCTCAGTAAAAGTTGAATACAATATGTGTTCTTTACTTTCTTTCATGGTATCAGAGCAGGTTTTTACCTGGCTCTGAACACCTCTTTTCTCGTCTACTTCTACCTTGCCCTTACATCTGATGGAGGGTATCACACCTCCACATCATGAGGCTCAAGCGAGCTCTCACTCAGTTTTTCAAAACACTTCTCTTTCTTCTCCAAACTCAAACTCAGCTATCCAGTTGCAAAATCAGCTCATCTCTATCAAACTAAATGATTCCAATTATCTGCTTTGGAAAATGCAATTTTTCACAGCCGTCAGAGGGTACGGGCTTGAAGGCTATCTCACTGGAGAAATTAGATCTCCACCCCAATTCTCCGAAGGATCAGTTAACCCAGAATTCCTGCTCTGGGTTCGGCAAGATCAACTGTTAGCATCCTGGCTTCTCTCCTCTCTTTCTGAAAGTCTACTTACCATGATGGTTGGCCTTGCATCCTCAAGAGAAATCTGGCAATCTCTGGAGGCCAACTTTTCCAGTCAAACTGCAGCTCAGAAGATGCAGTACAAAATGCAGCTCTCCTCTATCAAGAAAGGAACTATGAGCATCAGAGAATATGTTAACAAAGTCAAGAGTTGTTGTGACATGCTCGCTTTAGATAGTCAACCCGTTTCAGAAGAAGATCAAGCAATGCATGTTCTCACCGGGCTTGGAGGAGATTTTAACCCAGTGGTGGTAGCAGCTACAGCTCGGAGTGACTCACTCACCCTCACGAACATTCTTCCTATGTTATTAAGTTTTGAGAACAGACTGGAAGCTGGAAATGCATCCAACTTCATCAATACAGAAGGATCAAGCCCTACTATCAACATTGCCAATCAGTATTCTGGTCAGAAGAAGGACACCTAGACTGGTGCAGGAGCGAACAGAGGAAGAGGTCGCCACCCTGGAAGAGGTGGTCGAGGGAGTACCAACAGCTACAGAGGACGAGGTGGAAGAGGTTTCAGACCAGAAAACAGGTCGTCTTGTCAAATATGTAGTTACTCTAACCACTCTGCTGACAAATGCTATTATCGTTTTGATACTGCCTACACTGCCCAGTCCAATGCACAGAACAACCTCAACACTTCAGCGAGCTCCTACTGCGCATATCCTGTGCCTCAGTGTATTAATCCCTCTGCCTTATCACTGATGTCAGACTCAAGCAGCGATGCGAGCTGGTATGCTGACTCTGGAGCCTCTAATCATGTCACAAATAATCTTGCTAATCTCAACATTGCCTCAGAATTCTAAGGACACAACAAGGTTCAAGTAGGGAATGGATCAAGTTTGTGTATTTCTCATATTGGTAATTCACAGTTTCATTACAGCAACAAATCCTTTTTACTCAAAAAACTTCTTCATGTTCCACACATCACTAAAAACCTCATCAAAGTCTCTCAATTTGCTCAAGATAACTCTGTTTACTTTGAATTTCATCCTACCTCTTGCTATGTAAAGGACCAGGTTATACATCAAATTCTTCTCCGAGGCTCTCTTAGGAATGGTCTGTACAAATTTGACATCCAGCTCGCCAACCCCTCCAGCTCGCTCACCTCCAGCTCGCCATCGACCCCATCTACCTTCTTCATAAGACAAGACCCTAGTATCTTCATCACTGAGTCCAGTGATTCGACTAAAGAAGCTGCTTTACATTTGTGGCATCTTAGATTAGGGCATCCTGCCAATAATGTATTACAAGAAGTTCTCAGAACATGTAATCTTCTCATTTCTAATGTTAATAAAATTACCTTTTCTACTTGTTGTGCTTGTCTTCAGGGTAAAAGTCATAAACTACCCTTTTCTCCTTCAGGGACCAAATATACAAAACCCTTTGATCTGGTACATACCGATGTATGGGGTCCTGCTCCTATCAAATCCTCGAATGGATTCTCCTATTATGTTTCCTTTATTGACCATTATACTCGATATACCTGGATCTATCTGCTAAACCATAAATCTGATGTGCTCGCTGCCTTCTCTCATCTGCAAAATCTAATCCTTACTCAGTTTAATTCTAAAATCAAATCGGTACAAAGTGATGGAGGGGGGGAATTTATTGCCCTTACAAACCTATTTCACTCCTCAGGGATACACCACCGAATCTCTTGTCCCTACACACCTCAACAAAATGGCCTTGCTGAGAGAAAACATCGACACATTGTTGAAAAGGGTCTTTCTATCCTCTCTCATTCACATCTACCTATCAAATACTGGGATGATGCCTTCACCACTGCTGTCTATCTCATAAATCGATTACCCTCTAAAATCACTCAGTACAAAAGTCCTCATCAGCTTCTACTAAATCAAGTCCCCAACTACACTCATCTCAAACCCTTTGGGTGTCTCTGTTACCCTCATCTTAGACCGATCAATAAACARAAGRRTCAGTTCAGGTCGRTTCCTAGTACATTTCTTGGTTACAGTGAACACTATAAGGGTTTCAAAGTCCTACTGCCAGATAACAAAGTTATAATCACCAGACATGTGATCTTTGACGAGCTCAAATTTCCCTTCTCTAAAAACTCTGAACCTCATTCCTGATCCAACGTTCAATCATCGATCCTTGGTCCTCCACCTCTTATACCACAAGCAACCTCGCCATATGTGCCAGCGAGCTCCCCACATGTGCCAGCGAGCTCCCCTCAATCACGTGCGACCTCATCACAATCGCCTGCAATCTCCACATAATCTCATGTTCCGCCCTCCATACTTGGTCCACCTCCTTCCTTCCAAGTACCTCGGAATTCATATCACGCGACCTCACCCTCACCTCCAATGGTCCAATCTCCCAGTTCTCCCCATCAACCAGTCCCACTATCCTTCAACCAATCTAGTCCATCCACTATTCCTCTAACTATTGAATTACCAATTATGGGCTCTCCGCATGCCTTTCCTTTTCCTCGAACTAACTCTCTTGCAGGTACACACCATATGGTCACATGGGCTAAGGCAGGAATTTACAAGCCCCGGGTGCTCAGTGCTTGGCTTCTTGACTTTAAGGAGCCCTCCTCCTATGTTGAAGCTTTAGCTCATCCCAAGTGGAAAGCAGCTATGAATGAAGAGTATGCAGCTCTTCTTAAAAATCAGACATGGTCTCTTTCTGAGCTACCTCCGGGCAAGTCCTTGATCGGTTGCAAGTGGGTATTCAAATTAAAAACTCATGCTGATGGTTCTATTGCTCGTTATAAGGCCAGATTGGTTGCCAAGGGATAAAGTCAGGTGCCCGGTTTTGATTTTTCTAACACTTTCAGCCCGGTTGTTAAAGCTGCAACTATCCGAGTTGTGCTCTCCATCGCAGTCAACTGCAATTGGTCGGTCCAGCAATTAGACGTCAATAATGCCTTTCTGCATGGCGAGCTGGACCAAGAAATCTTCATGGCTCAACCACCTGGTTTTGAAATGGAGGGTCCCAATCTTCTGGTGTGTAGATTGTCAAAAGCTATTTACGGGCTTAAACAAGCTCCTCGCGCTAGGTTTGGAGAATTACGAGCTGTTCTTATTGGTTTTGGTTTCTCTGCTTCCCGAGATGATATCTCTCTCTTCTACTCAAACAGTTCCTCGGGCTATATCTGGGTCTTAGTATATGTGGACGACATTCTTTTCACTGGCAGCGACAAGGTCAGAATTTCGCGACTTATCAATCATCTTGATTCCACCTTCTCTTTAAAGAATCTCGGTGAACTGCATCATTTTCTTGGCATTGAGGTCTCGCACATTGCTCAAGGTCTACATTTGAATCAAGGCAAGTACATTTACACTCTTCTTGAAAGAGCAGGTATGTCTGGAGCTAAAGCTACACCTACACCAATGGTTGTCTCTCCTATTCTCTCTAAGTCCCAAGGGGAGCCTACTGTTGATCCAACCTTCTACCGGAGTATTGTTGGAGCACTTCAGTATATCACAATTACACGCCCTGATATCTCTTACAGTGTGAACAAAGTGTGCCAATATATGCACTGTCCCCTCAGCACTCACTGGCAGGCTGTCAAGCGAATTCTGCGATATCTTGCTGGTACCACTTCTTATGGGCTCACCTACACTAAAACTTCATTCTTTGCTCTGACAGATTTTTCAGACTCCGACTGGTTTGGTGACCTGGATGACAGAAAATCCATCACTGGTTTTTGTATTTTTCTAGGTCGCAATATTGTCTCATGGTGTTCTAAAAAGCAGACCTCCGTTTCCAGGTCCAGCACTGACGCTGAATATCGCAATCTTGCTCATGCCACTGCTGACTTGGTTTGGATCCGCTCCTTACTCAGCGAGCTTCAGGTCACTCTTCCCGCTGTTCCCACAATTTGGGTCAATAATCAGAGTGTTATTGTTGTCGCCTCCAATCTTGTTCTCCATGCTCGTACGAAGCACTTTGAATTGGATCTTCACTTAGTTCGCGACCTCATTGCCAAGAAATCGCTGCAAGTTCGGTTTGTCCCTTCCATTGATCAGACTGCCGATGTCTTCACCAAACCACTATCGCATCAATTCTTTGCTCGGCTTCGGAACAAGCTCTCTGTTGTTCCTATCACCGCCCTCGAATTGAGGGGGGATAATAGAGAACGACCTGACAAGTTCAGATCCCCTGGTCATAATCTGCTTAGCGACCTGAAGAAGAGTGTAATGCCAGGTCGCATGGTTGGAGACCTAATGTCTAGCGATCTGGAGATGAGCGCAGTGCCAGGTCGCAAGGTTGTTAACCTCTCAGGTCGCATGATAGCTCGGCTAGAGCTCAAACGTACTATTGACAAAAGGACTCAGATCGGGACAACCTACCCTACGCCAGCCAGTGTCGTCAGCCCTAATCTAGTACATCCAACTGTTAGGATGTACTGTAGTAATGGTGACCACAGGATTTGAATTAATGTACTGTAGCAGTCTTAGCCACATATTTTAGGGTTACCTTTACTATAAATAGTGGCAACATTCCCTGATGTAATTATCAAGAAATGAATGAATGAAATTTTAGTAAAAGTTGAATACAATATGTGTTCTTTACTTTCTTTCAAAGCCCTCATATTTGAACAAGAACGAGCCTAGGTTGACTCACCTTTACCTCTACCTCTTTTAGCTGGCATGAATCCAGAATACTCAGCTAAACGGCGATGAGAACCTCAGACCTTCGCCGCACAAACCTACATAACCAGACACCTTAAAAACCAACTGCCATTATTTCGTCGAAACTTGCGGCCAGCCACCACACAAACTCATATCCACGTTGTCTCTTCATATTGGACACACAAGGGCGTGAACCTTGCCGATCAATCTGACATTTGCTTGTGCTTTCCTAGATTTCGCCTTACCATCACTTGCCGTTTTCCATTTGCCGGAGGGAGTGCCCAGGCGTGGTGTTTTATGGTTATTCATCAGATAAAATTAATTAGGTAAAATTAATTACTTTTCTAATTTCATTTACTCATTTATCATTTATTAATGGTTATGGATAGAAATCTGATATATCTTTTTATGTATGGAAGACAAAGTTAAAGTAAACAATTAAAAATATTCAAGTATACTCAAATAGATTTTCTCCTAATTGTACTCTCATTCACTTTCTTTGTCTTTCTTTTTTTAAGGACATTTTTTTATTAATATTCTTGAGTTTATTTGTCTTTATTTTCATTTTTTTTAAAGAAAATATTGTTGAGAAAACGAATCATTTGTACTTGTGAACTTATATTCAAATGTTTTCAACTTAATTAAATAATATAATATATTAAGATCATTTACTATTTATTTTACTTTGAAATTGATAATTAACTTTTACTAACAGTCTACCATAACTACTATAAAATATTAATTTATTTTAAAATCTAGTGTTAAAAATATTTTTTTTAATTTGGATTTTATTGAAAATATATAAAATATCCATAGTTTATTTATCATTATTAAAAAACTATGCCATGACATTTTTGTCGAAATAAATAGGGGGAAAAAAAGGTATCGGCCAAATGTCACGCTAGGCTAGGCAGCTTTAGCACCTTAGGTGGGCAAAAATCGAATTGGATATAAAGATTTTATAAGTATTTCTAAGCTTAATATATCATAATTTTATTTATTTATTTAAATATTCTTTGATTTTAATTGATTATTTTCACATTCTTAAAAAATACATGAATTACCTTGGGAAAAATTTAACAAGAAATTAAAATTTTGATAAATCGGAATTCTATTAATATATTTGTGTTCGTCAATTTGTAAAAATACAATTGAAAGTTGCTCTTTTCATTGTAAATTCGAGCAAACGAAGGATATGGTTACAAAAATATAATCCTTAAAATTAGTTATAATAACCATTTAGTCCTCCCCAAACTATTCATAAATGTGTTTACATTCCAAMCTCTAATTACATTTATTTGGCAATATTTAGAGTAAGTGTTAATTAATTTAGGAACAATTCTCATCTGATTCATTAGGAAAATATTCTTTTTCAAGTAATTCAATATTAACTTTCCATTAACTCATTCAACTTATTATTTAATCAAAATTACTACATAAGAGTATAGATTTGTTCTTACTGACCACTTTTTTGATTCTTTTTTTTCCTTCAAAATTTAATTCAATAAAATTCATATTAATTTTGTACTACTCATGTTAATTTCATATTGATCGTTGTCGCTCCCACCAACTGCTGGACTCTGTTCGTCGTCACCTGACTATGGTTTCGGATTTCATACTACATCGAAAAATCTCATACTACATCGTGCATTTCATACTACATCTATTAAATTTCATACTGAATTGTGAAATTTCATATTGTTCATATAGTTAGAATTCAATACTACTAATCTTTTACATGAGAATTCCATGCTATATTTTCGAATCTCATACTACTTCATGTAAATTCAGACTATATATTCAAATTCCTTATTATATAAAACTTATAATTTCATATAAATATAATAGAGTTCCATACTAGTATGGGATCCAGTTAAACAATTTCTAATTTACCGAATTACATACTACATTTTTCTTAATCTTAAATTGGAACCACCACAAAACTTTAGGCAGCGTTAAGAATTACAAAAGGTCCTTCAGTAAAACCTAAGACAAAGCTAAAAAGATAATCATAATATCAAGAACTCTACCAACTCTTATCGCCAACAGTTCCTAAAATTACCATAATATATAAATAACTCATTTCTTTTTTTCAGTATTGGCAACATTACCAGCCTTAGTCTTCTTAACACCACAGATCTTCTTAGCCATATTCTTCTTTTTCTTCATCTACTTTTGGACTTCACAGTCTTGCTATCGAGACCATTCATGATTAGCCTGCATTAAAATTACATGCTACATACTAACAAGTCTCATTGATTTATATATATATATATATATATATATATATATATATATATATATATATATATATTATATATATATATAGGGGTGGGTTCAAATAGAACCATGTCATTATATGCGAACCTGCGAACTAGTGCTTTTATTATATACCAGCAGTGCTTTTATTATACAATCACAGTGCATTATTAATATTTTCAGTTATATACACCAGAAGTGCTTTTATTAAACAATTCTAATGCTTTTAATCAAATAAGAAAATACACAGAAAATCTGATCCATCCATTTAATTAGATCTAAGGCCTATAATTGACCCTAGGTTAACATATAATGACATGGTTCTCATTTGAACCTAATCATATATATATATATATATATATATATATATATATATATATATATATGTGTGTGTGTGTGTGTGTGTGTTGTGTGTGTGTGTGTGTGTGTGTGTGTGGTGTGTGTGTGAGAGAGAGAGACAAATCATACTAACAATATCATTCTGCTAATCAAACTAACCAACTAAGATTTCATAAAAAAAACAAAACGCAAACCATAATTGCAAAGCAAAATTCATATTAACAAAATTTAATACTGTAAAAGTCCACAAATAGGCAAATAAAGACTGCATTCCATGCAGTCTAACCATTTACTCATTCAATTTGTCATTTAGACAAAATTACTATATAAGATTACAAATTTGCTCTTACTAACCATTTTCTTTAATTCTTTTTTTCTTTCTTCCAAATTTAATTCAAATAGAATTCATAATAATTTCTTACTACTCATGTTCATTTCATATTAACCGTCGTCACTCCCACCAACAGCTAGACTTTGTCGCAGTCGTCGGACTACGGTTGAATTTCATAATACATCGTGCACTTACTACACCTATTAAATTTCATACTGAATCTTGCAATTTCATACTATTCATACAGTTAGAATATCATATATGCTACTAATCTTTTTATATAATATATGAACGAATTTCATACTACTTCGTGTAAATTCATACTACATATTCGAATTACATACTATATATCTTATAATTTCATATTAAATACAGCACAGTACTATACTAGTATGGAATCTAGTTAAACAATTTCTAATTTTCAGAATTACATGCTACATTTTTTTATTATTAATATTTTCAGTTATATACACCAGAAGTGCTTTTATTAAACAATTCTAATGCTTTTAATCAAATAAGAAAATACACAAAAAATCTGATCCATCCATTTAATTAGATCTAAGGCCTATAATTGACCCTAGGTTCACATATAATGACATGGTTCTCATTTGAACCTAATCCTATATATATATATATATATATATATATATATATATATATATATATATATATATATATATATATATATATATATATATATATATATATATATATATATATATACCATTCATGATTGGCCTGCATTAGAATTAAATGCTACATACTAACAAGTCTCATCGATTATATATATATATATATATATATATATGTGTGTGTGTGTGTGTGTGTGTGTGTGTGAGAGAGAGAGAGAGAGAAATCATACTAACAAATTCATCCTACTAATTAAACTAACCAACTAAGATTTCATAAAAAAAACAAAACGCTAACCATAATTGCAAGCAAAATTCATATTAACAAAATTTAATACTATAAAAGTCCACAAATAGGCCAATAAAGACTGCATTCCATGCAGTCTACAGTGCACATGCACACACATAGTTAAATCCCGCTGTACACACACACACACACTGGCAGGAGAAAAGTGGTTAGAGCCACATGTATAAAACGCACAAATACACATAACAAATCACCAACTTTGTAATTTTTCTCCTTCAACAAGAAATACAATGTTCAGCTCCCAGATTTCACGTCTTCAATTTTTCATATATTCAACATGGTATCAGTTTGAGATTCAAATCGCTGCAATTTCTCAGATTTCTCAGATATTTTTTCTGTTATTCTGCTTATCAATTGGCTTCTATGGCTAATTCTGGTGGCACCTCCGGGGTTTTTTCTGGCAATCCGGCGGATGACTACACATCGCCCTACTATCTCCATCCGAGCGACAATCCAGGCGCAGTCATCGTTTACGAACAATTCGATGGTGATAATTATGCTTCTTGGAGCCGATCTGTTCTTATGGCACTCAATGTCAAAAATAAGTCAGGTTTTATCGATGGCTCAGTTTCAATCCCTTCTGATTCTTCGTCTCTGTTGTTTGCTTGTTGGAAACGTGCAAGTAATCTTGTTCTTTGTTGGATTCTGAATTCAATTTCCAAAGAAATTAGACAGAGCTTGCTTTATTTCAATTCTGCGAAAGAGGTCTGGGATGAGCTTAAAATTAGATATGTTCGTAGTGATGGACCTAGGGTTTTTCAATTGGAACGATCGCTTAGTTCAATTCCCCAAGGATCTAATTCAATCACAGCCTACTATAATCAATTCAAAGCTCTGTGGGATGAATATGTGAATTTCAGACCAGTTTCAAAATGTTCTTGTGGTCTCTGCACTTGCAATATATCTGGTTTAATGGCCGATTTTCAACACTCTGACTCTGTGATCAAATTTCTCATTGGTCTGCATGAATCTTATGCTCCAATACACAGTCAATTTCTTCTTGTGTCTCCTTTACCATCTTTGGCCAAGGTTTGTTCTCTTCTACTTCAAGAAGAAAGTCAAAGAAATCTGCATGGTTCCTCAAACCCTAATGTGCATGCTGATCCAATGGCTATGTTGGTCAGAGGAAATTCTTTTCCCCAGCAGACCTATAAAGTTCCATACAACAAAAACAAGAGGAAGCCAGAATGTTCTCATTGTGGTTTTACTAGTCATACTGTGGATAAGTGCTTCCAGATAATTGGATATCCTCCAGGATGGAAAGGACCAAAAGTACCTCGCATGGCTAAGGACTCTGGCTCTGCAAATGCTGCAATTAACAATGAACCAGCTCATGAGTTAAATGAAGATCATCATCCTCTATTCTCCACTGAAATGGTTGAACAGTTTCTGGCTTTTGCTCAGACACATAAGCAAGAAAAGGAGAATAGACAGAACTCTGGCTCTCATTATATGGCTGCTTCAATCTCAGGTAACACTATATGTTCTAATGTTACTACCACTCAACATAAATGGATTTTGGACACAGATGCAACTGATCATATGGTGTGTGATCAATCCTATTTTAATAAATCAGCAATTCAAGTAGACATTCCAATCCATCTTCCTAATGGTCAAATCACAAAAGCAACACACATGGGAAATATTACTTTTTCTGAAAACCTTACTTTATACAATGCTTTATGTGTGCCTTCTTTTTCTTTTAATCTAATATATGTATCACAACTAGAAAGGACATCAAACTGCTCTTTGCAATTTATGTCCTCTCATTGTGTTTTACAGGATTTGACCACACAGAAAATGATTGGTATTGCTAACCAACAAGGTGGCATATATCATTTGTCTATTGCTACATCTGCTTCTGCAAAAGTTGGTCATTCAGATTCAAGGTTATGGCATGCTAGGTTAGGTCACATACCTGCTAAGAAAATGAATTTCATTCCCCATGTAACAGCTGATACATCTGAGTTTATATCATGTGATATCTGTCATTTAGCTAAACAAAAGAAAATCCCATTTCCAGTTAGTAAAACATCTTCACATACTATTTTTGAATTAATACACTGTGATGTATGGGGACCCTTTTCAATAACATCTCATAATGGTTTCAAATATTTTTTAACTATTGTTGATGATTATTCTAGATGCACATGGATATATATGCTTAAACATAAGTCTGATACAAAAGCTCATCTTGAGTCTTTCTATAATATGGCTCATACTCAGTTTGACAAGAAAATAAAAGTATTAAGAAGTGACAATGGCACTGAATTCATATTATCTTCATTCTATGCATCGAAAGGAATAATTCATCAAACTAGTTGTGTAGAAACACCACAACAGAATGGCCTTGTAGAAAGAAAACATCAGCATTTACTACAGGTAGCTAGAGCAATCATGTTCCAATCAAGTATTCCACTAGTTTTCTGGGATGATTGTATACTAAATGCTGCTCACCTGATAAACAGAATGCCTACTCCTCTTTTAGGAAACAAAAGTCCTTTTGAAAAACTTTTTAACAAAAAGCAAGACTAATCTCATTTGAAAATTTTTGGATGTCTAGCTTATGCTTCAACCTTAGAAAGAAACAGACACAAATTTCAACCAAAAGTTTCAAAATATGTCTTTATTGGTTATGCATTTGGATATAAAGGACACAAACTTTATGATTTAAAAAGCAAAATATCCTTTATATCCAGAAATGTTTAATTTTGTGAAGATATATTCCCTTTTCAAAGAACAATGATATCTGCTGAAATATCTTCACCCCTTTTCAACAATACATCCAATGATGACATCTTTAAAGAACAAACTTCACATATTCATATTAGACAAAACTGTTCTGCACCTCGGAGTACAAACAACATTGGTTTACCATCCACTACACCTCAAATACAGAACACAGAAACTACAACATCACCCAACCCTACTATTACTCCTCCCCATCCTCAGACCTCTTCTCAAACAAATTCTCCTCCACAAATAAGAAAATCTACCAGACAAAAGGCCAAACCTTCTTATCTTCAAGCATACCAATATACATTACCACAAACCAGAAACAAACAAAGTGCAAATGCATCTGAAGCAACTCTCAAAACAAAATACCCTATCTCCCATTTCATATCCACACACAATCTAGCTGACAAGCATAAGGCTTTTGCTGCTAGTATTCTCCAAATACCTGAACCAAAAACATACACACAAGCAAGCAAAATTCCAGAATGGCAACAAGCCATGCAAACTGAGATTAATGCTCTAGAAAAGAACAACACATGGATTATAACTGACTTACCTCCTGATAAAAACAGCATAGGATGTAAATGGGTATATAAAGTCAAATATAAATCTGATGGCTCACTAGAAAGGTATAAAGCAAGACTTGTAGCAAAAGGCTACACACAGGAAGAGGGGTTAGATTATTTTGAAACTTTTTCTCCTGTAACCAAGATAGCCACTGTAAGATTAGTCCTAGCAATTGCTACAATCAGAGGATGGCATCTTCATCAACTAGATGTCAACAATGCGTTTCTACATGGAGATCTACATGAAGAAGTATTTATGAAACCTCCACCAGGCTACAATTCTCAACCTGGAAAAGTTTGCAAGCTAATCAAAAGTCTCTATGGTCTAAAACAAGCTTCAAGACAATGGTTTCAGAAGTTACACTCTTGCCTTATAAACTATGGATTCACTCAGTCCAGGTCAGGTCATTCTTTCTTTATCAAAAATAATGCAGAGTCAATTACAGTATTATGTGTGTATGTAGATGATATCATCCTTGCTGGCAAGAATATGACAGAAATCCAAGATCTAAGATCTCATTTACACTCAAAATTTACAATAAAAGATCTTGGAATTCTAAAATACATCTTGGGAATAGAAGTATCTAGAAACAATAAGGGAATAACTCTATGTCAGAGAAAATATGCACTAGACATATTATCTGAAACTGGTTATCTAGCATGCAAACCTAGCTCTACCCCTATGGATAACAAAATTGATTTAACTAGCAAAGATGGTACATCACTTTCTGACCCTTCACTTTATAAAAGGCTAGTAGGCAGGTTATTATACCTGACAATTACTAGACCAGAAATATCATACAGTATACAGGCCCTCAGTCAATTCATGGCAAATCCAACAACAACACACCTTGCTGCTGCTCATAGAGTGCTGAGATATATCAAGTCAAGTCCAGGAAAAGGATTATTTCTACCTAATAACTCAGAACTACACCTGAAAGGTTTTGGTGATGCTGATTGGGCCAAGTGTACTGAAACCAGAAGAAGCATCAGTGGCTTTGTTGTCTACCTAGGTAATTCACTCATATCATGGAAGGCAAAGAAACAACCAACAGTAAGCAGATCATCAGCTAAAGCAGAATACAGAGCCATAGCTCTCATCACATGAGCTTCAGTGGCTAACATATCTTATGCAAGACATGCAACTCCATTCCAACAAGCCTGCAATTGTATACACAGATAGCAGATCAGCATATTGCATAGCTCAGAATGCCTGTCATCATGAAAGAACAAAACACATACAGCTAGACTGCCACTTTGTTAGAGAGAAAATTCAAGAAGGCCTGCTCAAGCTCACTCATATCCCTTCACAAGAACAGACAGCAGACATAATGATAAAACCATTACCTGTAAATCAATTTGAACATTTTACTCTCAAGTTGGGCATGATAAATATACATGCTCCACTTGCGGGGGGTGTAAAAGACCACAAATAGGCAAATAAAGACTGCATTCCATGCAGTCTACAGTGCACATGAACACACATAGTTAAATCCCGCTGTACACACACACACACACTGGCAGGAGAAAAGTGGTTAGAGCCACATGTATAAAACGCACAAATACACATAACAAATCACCAACTCTATAATTTTTCTCCTTCAACAAGAAATACAATGTTCAGCTCCCAGATTTTCACATCATCAATTTTTCATATATTCAACAATTACTAAAACATATTTCATACTAAATGGATTTACAATCCAGTGGTCGTTCCGATCATTTAATATGAAAGAAATTGCACGTGTCACATGGATCAGAGTCGTATCACACTGCTGCCCCACCCTAGATTATAAAAACAATCGCCTCAAGTTTCATATCCACCAAATCATATATCTCACACCCTCAAATCACTACTGGAAACTCGAAACCCCCAGCCAACAACATAATCGTTAGAAATCAGCCATGATCGTAATCGCCAGAACTCAGCCATGGCCATAATCGCAAAAAATCACCATGGCCTCAAACTAAGAAAATAAGAAAATTGACCCAACAAGCCCTTAAATTCGAGCCAAAATGATCCTGAGTCGAATCACCTTTACCTCTGCCTCTGTTCGCCAGCCTGAAGCCAGAAAACTCAGCCGAACAGGGATGAGAACCTTAGTCCTTCGCCACACAAACCCACATAACCAGATACCTTAAAAACCAACTACGCTATTCCGTCAAAACCCGCAGCCAGCCGCCACACAAACCCAAATCCACGCCGTCTCTTCATATTGGACACACAAGGGTGTGAACCCTTCCAATCAATCTGCAATTCGCTTGCGCTTTCCTAGGCTTCGCATTGCCATCACCTGACGTTTCCATTTATCGGAAGGAGCGCCCCTGTGTGGTGCATATTTGAAGGTTGAAGACTAGAAGGAGACGATGAGGAGGGGTCAATTCTTCTTCCATGAAACTCTAATGGATGAGGAAAGGAAATAAATTAAAAATGAAATAAAAAAGGTATTTTGGATAATTTAAATAGTAAATAATAATTAATTTATGTATATTTGGCTGAGATGGGAAACATAAGTGTAAAGTGACTAAATGGTATACAATGTTTTTCAAATGACACTAAACCAGAAATTTTCCATTAATTTACATGCGATATTAGAAGCACTCGTTAATATTCCAGAATCAAGCTCAGAACAATAAGCCTCCATGGAGCAATTTCCTCCTAAGAAATATGGATAAAAAATACAATTTTACATGTTTAATGAATGATTTTTAGGCAAGATTAATTACTTTACTAATTTTATTTACTTATTTGTCATTTATTAATGGTTATGGATAGAAATCTAATAGTATATCTTTTTATGTATGGAAGACAAAGTTAAAGGAAACAATTAAAAATATCAAAATATACTCAAAGTAATAGATTTTCTCCTAATTGAACTCCCATTCATTTTCTTTGTCTCTCATTTTCTTAAGGACATTTTTATTAATATTGTTGAGTTTCTTTATCATTATTTTTATTTTTTAAAGATAATATTATTTAGAAAACACATGGTGTGAACTTATGAACTTATATTCATATGTTTTCAACTTAATTAAATAATATCATATATTAAGATGTTTTAATATTTATTTTACTTTTTTAAATCGATAGTTAGATTTTACTAACAGTCTACCATAGCTACTATAAAATATTAATTTATTTTAAAATCTATTGTTAAAAATATTTTTTTTAGTTTGTGTTTTATGGAAAATATATAAGATATTCATAGTTTATTTCTCATTATAATAATCTATGTCAAGACAATTTTGTCAAAATAAATAGGAAAAAAAGGCATCGGTCTAATGTCACGTTAGGCTAGGCAGCTTTATGACCTTAGGTAGACAAAAATATAAATTGATATAAAAGATTATAAGTGTTTCTATGCGTAATATAATCATAATTTTATTTATTTATTTAAATAGTCTTTGATTTTAATTGATTTATTTTCACATTCTTAAAAAAATAAATGAATTACTTTAGGTAATAATTTAACAAGATATTAAATTTGATGAATCAATATTCTATTAATATATTTTTGTTCACCAATTTGTACACATACAATTGCAAATTGTTCTTGTCATTGTAAATTCGAGTAAAAGAAGGATATGGTCACAAGAAAATAAAAATATAGATGAATGGTAAAGTACGATTATTAGACAATAACTTTGAACGTAACATAAATTTTATTGGGATTATATTAAATTCAACTGCATGGAAAGATTATTATGCTAATAATAACCTTATAGTATATCCAGTGTTAAAAATAAAATTATTAACAACGCTTTATTAAATATATAAATATCAATAATTTATTTTTAATATTAACAGTGTTTGTCATAAAGTTAATATATAATAGTTTAGAAGTAACCACGTTCAATTTAGTATTATATATATAATTAATAAATGGTTACATAAATATGAAAACTCTAAACAATGAGTTAATAAGTTTGATAATAAATAAATAATTATCAATAGTAAATTATGAGCTAATCCAAATAAAATTACATTTATACACTTGTTTGATGTATGGAAATAATCAAACTTTCATGAGGAAATAATGAAAATAAATTATAAATCGTCTAATGTGATAGTTTTATAGAATTTTTTTATTTCTTGACTAAATAATTATCAATGAACATTGTGTTGATTATAAATTCATTCAATTGTATTCTCAATTTTGAATTCTACAAGTTTTTTATAGTATATTATATTTTTATTTGGTTTCCGAACATTCTTTATATCATTTTATAAAAGTTTCCTTTGTTTTAAGGGTATATTTTCATTTTAAAATATATTGAATTATTATTTAGAATTAAATATAACTTTTACTTATCTAACTTCTTGATTCTTATATTTATGGGAAAATTCTCATTTGATGCACTTCTTAAAACATAATATCCCATATAATTCATTCAAGTTTTATATTCCCATTTAGGTTATATTAATCCCATTATAATATAAATTAATATGTATTTCTCAATTATACTCATATCTATGATTGGTAAGATGACAATCACTCTCCAATCTCTCTCTTCAAATCTCCTCACACTATGCTTGACTTTTCTACAAATCAACACAAGTACTTTCCTTCTTAATTGCAATTACAATTCATTCTTTCTTTAAATTACTTTCTTTCTTTAATTCATTTAATTACAATTCCTTCTTCAATTTATTTTTCCTAACTTGAAGTAAGTTTTTGAAATGGCAATATTTTTTTTATGATAGCATGTACTAAAACCTACACATTTCAAACTACCAAATTTACACTAGTATGACCTTTTTCATGAAATAGTTTCACGATATAGTACAAAATTATACAATTTAGTATGAAATTATGACAATATATGAATAGTAGAAATTTCACTATGTAGTATGCAATTTCATTTTATAGTAGTTTGAGATTTGACTGTTGGCAAACGATGACAGTTGGTGTAAAATTTCTTGATGTAGTACACTTACAATATAGTATTAAATTTATTGATATAGTATGAAGTTTAGTATGAAATTTATTGATGTAGTATCAAGTTAGACCGGCGGTGGTAGTATGCAATTAATATATAGTAGTTTGGATTTTATTGGATTAAAGAAAGATTTGAAAAAAAAGAAGTTAATAAGGATAATTTAGTACAGTGATAGTATGCAATTAATATATAGTAGTTTGGGTTTTATTGGATTAAATTGGGAAAGATTTGAAAAATAAAAAAGTTAATAAGGATAATTTAGTATGTAGTATCTTGGATTAAGTGGGAAGTTGAGATTTTAATGGTTTATCTGGGAATATTTCCCTAATGATCTATACAAGAATTCTCTCTATATTTATTTTGTTATTTTATAATATTTCTAAGTTTTTTAATTTTTAATTTATTAGATAAATTTTAATAAAATTGCCAATATTTATAATTTGGAGAAAAAATAAAAATATTCAGTTTTACTTTTCATTTTATATTTCAAATTTTTTAAAATAAATATTTAGATATTATAATATTACAATACATATAATAAAATTTCTAAAAATATATATGGTTGGATATGGATAGAAAATAATATTTTTATTGAATAATTATATAGTTATTTATTATAATAAAATTACAATTATCATAAGATAATATTTATCTTATCAATACTCTATTGATTGCTCCATGTATATCATCACTTCTCAAAGAATAACATGTGTTCGTCTTTTATTTATCTCATATCTACTTTCCTTACTACTTATATATTGGATTCCTTCAATCGAATAGAAAATTATGAAAAATGAAAAGAAGATCTACACTTAATAATAATTAAATTATCATATATATTAATGCAAAATTCTTCTAACTTTGTGTTTGTTTTGTATGCTTTGCTTGGCAAATAAAAATTTATGGTGATTTAGTTGTTTTTGTGTTATTCGAACCTAATATATAAAAATATCTTCTTTTTATTGTATTTTGCCTAATTTAATTTTTATTATATTTAGTCTAATTTAATAATTTAATTTTTATTATATTTTGCCTAATCAATAATTTTTTTTTTATTTTCCTTACAAAAATATAAACAAGTCATATAATTAGTAGAAAGTTCATAATTAGTTGTTTTAATCAAAAGACAAATTACATATGAAATAATATTAAATGCAAGAAAAATTTTATCATTAAAATAATTAAATAAGTTTTATTTATAATAAAAGTTGAAATAATTTATTTTTGGAAGCTTAAATATTCCATATAGGTAAATTACGGCTTATTTGCAATAATATGAGTATGTACGGAGAGGGTATACCATGCACCCAGGTGCATCATGTAGGATGCACCTGGTCCCACATAAAATGTGAAAGAGTCCCAGCAGATTTTTGCAGAGCCTCAATTCCACGCGCCTACGCAGAACCCCAATTGTATTTTTTCCATTCTCAATTTCTTTCGTATTTTCAATCACATCTCCGGAGAAATCCTGTCTCGCCAGCCAGCCATAACATGGCCTTCGTCGTCTTCCCCGCCGCAACTCAGCACCTTGGCCTCACAAACTCCGCTAATGATGAGAAATCAAAAGACACCTCTTCGCGGTCGAATTCGATGTTTTCCACAATTTGGAGTTGAATGTCGATTTTGAATTTTATTTTTCTGGATTTGTTCAGAGTTTTCGCATCTGAAGTGGTTTGAATTGTTGTTGTCACTGAAATTTTTTCTCCATGAAGCTTTAATATGTTGGCCTACAAAATTACATTATTGCATATCAACTGTTTGTAAAAATGCCTGAATGAAAATTTTATATTAGTTAAGATCTTATTATCTTAAAATCATGAATATGTAATTTGTGATGATATGTGCATGTTATGTGTGATGATATGTGCATGATATGTGTAATGATATGTGAATATCTTATTCGTTTTCCCTGGGACTGACGATGAATATATATGTAGTTTGTGATGATATGTGCATGTTTTGTGTGATGATATGTGCATGTTTTATGTGATGATATGTGCATGATCCGTGTGATGATCATGTTGTATGATAATATGTGCATGATCTGTGTGATGATATGTGAATATCTTATTCGTTTTCCCTGGGACTGGTGATGAATATATGTAGTTTGTGATTATATGTGCATGTTTTGTGTGATGATATGTGCGTGTTCTATGTGATGATATGTGCATGATTTGTGTGATGGTATATGATATCTTATTCTTTTTTTCTTAGGACCGATGTATTTTCATGTTATGTGTGATGATATATCATGATTTGTGTGATGATATATAGATATCTTTTTTGGGGGGTTGGTGGGGGAGGATTATAGATGAATATATATATATATATATATATATATATATATATATGTGTGTGTGTGTGTGTGTGTGTGGTGTGTGTGTGGTGTGTGTGTGTGTGTTGTGTGTGTGTGCGCATCATTTTATCTCAGGACTTAATTATCCTTAATCTAAATTGTTTATTATTCGTGTTATTTGTATTTGACTCCAGATTT
>BMAC01000517.1:544568-619866 GCA_014905375.1 Phtheirospermum japonicum | reverse complement strand
AACAATAGAATTCACCACATAAAATAAAAATAAAACAAACCAAAAATATGTGATTAATACAAATATTAATCACATATTAATACCACATATCATCACATAATACTAAGACATATCATCATTTATTACTTTCACATATCATCACATTTAAAAATCACATAGTACAGATTATTACTCGTATATCATCACATACAGATTTTGCATATCATCAGATCTAACTACACATATCATCACAATTCTGCTTTCACATATCATCATATATTGCTTTGAAATATCATCGCATACAGATCTCACATATCATCACATCTAACTACACATATCATCACATTTAAAAATCACATAGTACAGATTATTACTCGTATATCATCACATACAGATTTCGCATATCATCACATCTAACTACACATATCATCACATTCTGCTTTCACATATCATCATATATTGCTTTGACATATCATCAAGTATTATTTCTCGTATATCATCGCATACAGATTTCACATATCATCACATCTAACTACACATATCATCACATTCTACTTTCACATACCATCATATATTGCTTCCATATACCATCACATATTACTGCTTGTATATCATCACATACAGGTATCATCACATGTTCCCTTTCATGAATCGTAAAAGGAGAAATCTTAAACCTGTAAAACTATTTTTATGAATGTTCGAACTCGCATCAGAAACTGGAATATTTGCAGGAGAGACACAAATCGGAAGAGCTGCATCAACAAAAATAGAAATAACGTAGACCTAGTTGAATACAAAAATAAATCAACTTTAAAAATAACTTATCCTCGAACCGATTCACGTCCATTGGAACCTCTAACAGATTCATGTCCATTGGAATTGAAAGGGTTTGTTTGTTAGCGGTGGAGCAGCGATTGTTTTGGCGGTATACGTGCAGTTGGGACAAACTTGCTGCGCTGCTATCTTAAATCGGCTCAGGACAACAAAGGAAATGGTGATTAGATGGTCTAAACTTTAACAATTGTGTTTTTTCTCTCATATGCAGGAATAACTGGATGGCCAAGGCATGTCCTCGGAGTTTTAATTTATTTCTGTTCATCAAATAAACTTTATTCTCATGAGAATGATTAAGTAATTATGAATGTACATAAACAAAAGGATAAATGAAATAAGAATGGTCCTTGTTATGCTTGTGCTGAGTGCTGACAAGAGAACTGCAAAAGATACTAGTTATATTTATGCTTGTTGATGAAGTTCAATATATAAAATTTAGAGAATTATAACTTTTATCAAAAGACAGAGGGGAGATAATTAAAGAAGATAATTGAGTAATAAAATGCAAATGCATGTATTATTATAATTACAATATAAGTATATTATATTTTGGTCAATAAAAATATTAGAACCTAAATCAGAACCAATTTGCATCAGTAATCCAGAAACCGGTACTCAAAATCATTTTACAACCAACCCCCCAAAAATCAGATACATTGGATATCATCCAAAAAGCAACAACAATTTCTTGTTTTTCTACGAGATCTCTTATAAAAACCCCTGAAAAGGAGAATAGAAAAATAAAAATAAAAATAAACTATTTACCTTGCTAAGCATTCAAGCTTGGGCTGCAAAAAGCTCTTAATTTGAAGCCAATTCGATGAAAATCGAAGAAAAACTTACAATTATTTATTGTTAAAATCGATGGGGATCGTTGGTGCTGTTAAATTCGATGGGGATCACCGGTGATGGATTTTTATTTAGACGAAATCGATGGAGGTTTTGCCGATTTGGATCGTCGGTGATGGAATTGCTGGAGAAGAGAATTTTCTTGGCGATGGGTTGCTGGAGAAACAACGAGAAAAGGATTTAAGGCGCGTGAGAAAATTCTAAAGATGGACAGAGGAGCGTGGAAATTCTTAAAATTAATTTTATATGGGGACAGGGTGCACCTTGTAAGTTGCACCTGGGTCCATCTAATAATTTGTCGTATGTACGAATATAAAATTATATAATAATAATTAATAAATATTTATTAGACAATGGCACAATGCGACATAGTTTGAAGGTATGACATCTTTTGAGTTTTTTAAAGTATGTAACTAATAATTATTAACGAATTTAATCTAAATATTAAAATATAAAATGAGATGATAATATTATTAATTAATATAAATTAAGCACGGTTTGAAAATGCAACATCTTTTGAATTCTTCTAAATATGCAAATAAAACTATTAACAAATTTAATTAAATATTAATTAATAAAATTATTTAATAATTATAATAATTAATGAATAGATTAAACATGTACAAGACACGGGTTGAGAATACATCCTTTAAGTTTTTTATTTTAAATTTAAAACTCTGGAATTGTTTCAAATATTTTTTATATTTAATTTTTTATATTTTTTTATTTTAAATTTAAAACTATGTAACTGTCTCATTTATTCTTTATATTTAATTTTTTTATAAATCCCGTGTAATACACGAGTGTTAAACTAGTAAAAGATTATATCTATGTTTTGAATTCAATCAATTTGGGCTCTCGAACTTTCTTTTGGCAATAGAAGGATTATGACAAACTTGAACTAAAGTCTTTTGGCACTCCCAATTTTATTTTTATAAAAATATAAATAGAAGAATTGTCGATACCATTGAAGAAATTAGAAGGCGCACATGTGAAACGGTTGTACGCGTGTAAATATTTATTACTCTCTCCGTTTTTTAGCACAGGTGAAACGGTTGTACGCACGTAATATTTATTACTCTCTCTCGTTTTTTAATAAATATCGTTTTAGAATTTTTGTTCAAATTAATGAATATAATATTTGACAAATACACTCTCAATCAATTAATAACATTTTCATTTAACTCCTTCATTTTCCTTTAATTATTCTAAAACGACACTTAATTTGTGATAAAATTGAGTTTCTAAAACGACATTTACTTTAAAGCGGAATGGAGTAATAAATTTTCAAATTACAATAATATTTTTGTTGGTGAATTATTAAATTATTGATGATTTACCAGTTATTATTCGGTACAGTTTGGCAGGAAGTTTTTTATTTTATTTTATTGACAAGGGGAGGGTTTTCGGACGAGGAATAATTTGAGCAGATAATTTGTGGGTTGTTATATTTTCATTGATCAAATTAATTTTTCCTCATAACTCAGAATTAAATTATTAATTGTAGTTTTTTATTTGAGTTTAACTAAATCAAATCAAACTAGAATTTAACTATTGCCCCTAATATCGTATCCTGGGTCGTCCATACTAATATAGACCCATCTAAAGAAAGCGTACACACGGGGAATTATAAAGTTTTGGAATGTATTTAATGAATCCTCACCCCACATAGTTTATTTTTCTAACTATATTGCCCATGCATGCATCTACAAATTGGGTTTATATCAAATGGAGTTCAAATTGGACGAGTTTTTAGTACTATGACGATAACCCATGATATATAACCGAATATATAACCATTTTCCAAGTACACAAGTAAAGAAAAGCAATAACAATAATTTGGTGTCGTAAGATGCATACATAAACTGTTGTACAACTTGGCAAGGGGGAGATGTGTCGGTTGAAAGTTAGCTTTCAAAGAAGAAAGCAATAACTACCAAGTAAATCACAATTGCTTCTAACAAAAAGGATTAATAGATACATATTGCTACGATTCGCTAAACCAGAATCGAATCAAATACACCATCCATAAATATATGTAGTTTAAATGGTAGCACTTGTACAATTTATTTAGCTTTTATTATTCTCTCTCATCCACTCAACTTATGATATGAAAATCGAATCAAATACTGAAAATCAAATACCTGAACTGGGATTTCACTTTTAGTATACTTATGTCGATCGAATTACCTAACTATTACGATGGTGATGGATAAGCCGAAATATATTCATATAGAGAAATTGTTGAGATAAACTCGCTTGGCTTTTGTTACTGAAAATATTCTATGAAAAACAGAAATTCGTAAGCAAAATAAAAAAATCGAGGCCTGTGAATTTTACAATTTTATTAAAACAAATTCACTTCATATTGAGCGTTTATTTTCCAAGATACAATGGAGGTAATCGAGTTTTTATTCCGGGAAACTGAAAGCAAGAAGCCTGAAAATTAACACGAAAAGGAGCAGCTAGAAATGAAAAAGATTGTTCGTTTTTGGTGTATTAAACTTGTGGAAATGAACCTATATCTATATGCTGAAGATGAGTCTCTCAACTCAGGTTCATTCTGCATATAACTTATGAAAGTTACAAATGAATTGAAAGCAAAAATTAATTCTTTTGTTTCAAGTTCAAAATTTAAAAGTTGCAGTATTTTTAAGTGTTAAAATAATTTATTTCAGAAAATTGCAAAACTTGGGTTTTACTAATGAGCTCGATGATTTCGGTCTGGCATTTGTGTATGCAGGTCGCGCTCGCACACGAGTCCATGGTTCGAACCACGAATCTGACCGTGATCGCGCACGTGGAGAGAGCATTCAAGCTTACTAGAGTATTCCTAACTAAGAAGGTGATACTCTATAAGCTAGCCCATTTTCTCTTGTTTTTCCTATGTGGGACAAGCAACTTTGAAAAAAAGAGAAATATCATTTCAACACTTACACTTTGAGACTTAATATATTTATCTTCCAGAATCCATTTTGGCCAAATAAATATATCATATCGATGTTCTCACAACATAGAATACGATTTCACATTCAAACTTGTCATTCGACAAATGAGACAAAAAGAAATTGGTGTCTAAAGTTCACCCAAATTTTCTTCATATTTTTTCAACAATCCCCCACAGAAGGAAATTGACAATATTTCATATTAAAGTCCAATAGTCGAAACTTGCATAGGATATGTAGGTGTTACCCTTGAAAATATTCTCTTGTAGGAATTTGAGTACAACCTTGGCATCGCACGTCCTCGTGGGGATGGCTTCGACCCATTTGGACACGTAGTCGACGGCGACCAAGATGTACTCGTACCCAAAGGATGTTGGAAACGGTCCCATGAAGTCAATGCCCCACACGTCAAAGATTTCCACCACAAGATTGCTTGTCTGTGGCATTTCATTCCTCTTGCCGATATTTCCCGTCCGTTGGCATCGATTGCAGGACTTGAAAAGCTCGTGAGCATCCTTGAATAGCGTCGACCAATAGAATCCCGACTGGAGGACCTTGAAAGTAGTCTTTTGTCCTCCGAAGTGGCCGCCACATTGTTGATCGTGGCAAAATGACAATATGCTCTTTTGCTCGTCCTCGGGAATGCATCTTCGAATGATGCTGTCTTTCCCGAACCAGAAAAGCAACGGGTCCTCCCAAAAGTGATTCCTGCAAATAGAAAGAAATCTCTTCCATTATTGGAAGGATAATTTGGCCCTTAAATGGACACAATCAAGGTAACTAACAATATTAGCAAACCAAGGGGTGGGTTGAGAAGAAATAGCATAAGTTAATTCATAAGGAAATGCATCATTTATACGTTCATGCTCATTCACATTTCCCTCAACACTCAAACGGGACAAATGATCCGCCACCACATTCTCACAACCTTTTCTATCTTTAATTTCGACATCGAATTCCTGAAGCAAGAGTATTCATCGGATCAAACGCGGTTTACTTTGAGTTTTATTAAAAAGGTGACGGAGAGCCGCATGATCGCTATGGACAATGACTTTGGACCCAATTATATACGACCGAAATTTTTCCAGTGAAAACACCACGAGTACAAGTTCTTTTTCAGTGGTGGTATAGTTTCTCTGAGCCTCATTCAACATAAGACTCGAATAATAAATCACACGGAGAAAATTATCCACTCGTTGACCCAAAATGGCCCCCACCGCATCGTTCGATGCATCACACATAATTTCAAAAGGGAGGGACCAATTCGGGGCAACGACCACCGGAGCCGTGGTCAGCCTTTCCTTAAGAAAATTGAACGCTTTTAAACATGACTCATAGAAAATAAAAGGCACATCAAAACCAAGAAATTGACACAACAGGCGACTAATTTTGGAAAAATCTTTTATAAATCGCCTATAAAACCCCGCGTGCTCTAAGAGACTTCTAATGCCCTTCACATTCGTGGGAGGGTAGACTCTCAATAACATCAAATTTTGCTTTATCAACCTCTAAACCCCTACTAGACATAACATGACCAAGAACAATACTGCCCTTGACCATAAAATGACTTTTCTCCCAACTCGAAGTCAGATTACTATCAACACAACGTTCAAGCACTTTGGACAAGTTATTAAGACAAGAGGTAAAGTATGAGCCAAATACCGAATAGTCGTCCATGAAGACCTCGAGGAAGTCGTCGATCATGTGTGTGAAGATGGACAGCATGCAATGTTGGAAAGTTGTTGGCGCATTGCAAAGGCCGAATGGCATCCTTCGGAAGGGAAATGTCCCTAATGGGCAAGTGAACGTCATTTTCTGATCTTCTTGGGCTATCGCAACTTGGTAATACCCGGACAGGTCATCGAGGAAACAATAGTACTGATGTCCGGCCAACTTATCGAGCAATTGATCGATGAACGGGAGTGAGATATGGTCTTTCCTTGTGGCGGCATTCAATTTCCTGTAGTCAATGCACATGCACCACCCGGTGGTCAACCTTGTCAGCACGATCTCTCCCTTATCATTTTCTATGATCGTGATCCCACCTTTCTTCGGAACCACATGAACGGGACTCACCCATTCACTATCGGGCACCGGGGAGATAATTCCATCATCGATCAATTTGAAGATCTCTTTCTTCACCACCTCCGTCAAATTTGGATTCAAACGGCTTTGACCGTCTCGAACTGGCTTCGTACCCTCTTCCAACACAAACGGTGCATGCATGTGGCTGGACTTATCCCCTTAATGTCCCCCAAGCTCCACCCGATAGCTCCTTGAAACTTTTTGAGAACAACAATCAAGGCCTCCTCTTCTTCCCTTGAGAGTTCGGCGACAATGATAACGGGCTTCTTCTCGCCTTCTTCAAGAAACACATACTTCAGGTGACTCGAAAGGGGTTTAAGTTCGGACTTTGGTTCGATGTCTGGTTTCTCACCTCCAAGCTCACAAAGGTCAATCACCCCCTCGGAATTGGGCTCAAGCCAATCTTCATCCTCAGCGAGCCATGAGTTGCCGTCTTGAATGAGAAAATCACGGATGACGAATTCTTCTTCCAGTTTTTCTTGCACGAGAGGGGTGATTAACATGAATTTATCTTGATTTTAGTTAGTATTTTAGTTCGTTTTTATGATTGTTTTAATGAAAGTTGGATAGATTGAGCATATTTTCGTATTTTCTTATCTCCAACTTAATTTATCGTATTTTAATTATAATTAATTAATTTTATGTTTATTTTAGGTATTTTGAGGTATTTAGTATTTTACGTAGTCAAGGATGGGCCGACGATTGGAGTTTCAGCGAAAACGGGCCGCGATTTGAAGAATTTGAAGCTGCCGACTTTCTATAATGGTTTTTCATCTGTAACCGTTATAGTATCCCTGCCGACCGCTGCCTGCCGTGTGCTGCCGAGCCATGCCGACCATTACCTGCCGACACTGCCGAGCCATTCCTACACTGATATTCTATAACGGATTTATTATGGAACCGTTATAGAATCCCTGATCGACACCAATGCCCCCAAACTCTCTGTTGCGTCGATCCGAAATGCGTCGGTCGATGCGACTGCCCAGTAAATGCGTTTTTTGGGTTTCTTACTGCCCAAGACTTCCCACAACTATAAATACCCTATGTATTTCGTTTTTTTTACATACACAATCATATTCCTAGGGTTTCCAAGGCCTCTTAGGGACTGACAACCCCAACGAGTGTCATTTATTTTCTTAGTTACTCTTCAAATTTCTTAGTGTTAAATCTCTAGTTTTTAGAATAGTTAGATTAACTTTTAGATAATTTAGATTCAAGATTTCGTCGTGGAACGCTTCAACTTTCTTCGTTTAATTAGTAAGTACTTATCTCTTATACTCTTTAATTTAGTTCACATGCTTTCAATTAGTTTAATTAAATCTCTTAGAATAATTATTATTTCCATGACGAATTGTGATTATGATTGTGTTGAGATTGTGATGTTGAGATTGATGATTATTGTTAGCTAGATCTTATGGGTCTAGAGCCTAGATTCGTTGTGAACCATCAATTGGGACTTCTCAAGCGATCGTGGAGATGAATCAAAGCTCTAGAACCCTAGTTTTCTTAAAATCATTTTTAGAGTCTTTTAATTAATTCATAGTTAAATTAATGTTAGATCTTAGATAATTAATTCTTAGTTAAAATAATATTTATTTTTAATTAATTAGTTCTTAGTTTAAATAGTTATATATTTAATTAATTAGTTCATAGTTTAATTAATCATTAGATTTAATTTATTGCTCTTAGTTTAATCTAGTTCTTAAAACATCAAACAAAAACCCCCTTGTCCGCGTGTTTAGATTAGTTCTTTTTTTATTTTTTTATTCGTAAAAACAAATACAAAATGAACTTCCGAATCTAGCTTTCCTCTGAGATCGACACGAGTCAACTTACCCACCTACAAGTGATCCCGTTCTCTTGCGGGCGGACTTTTTAAAATTGACAACTTTAAATAAAAATAGGTGCGGAAAAGTTCGAATCAAAATTTTGGCGCCGTTGCCGGGGAAGGCTAAGTAGGTCGTGAATTTTGTGTTTGCCCTTCATGATCTCTATTTTTATTTGTTTCGTTTATATTTAATATTTTATTTTGAGTTTTTATTTTTATCTGGTACGTTTAATCGTGTGCATTGAGTGTTGTGTATGCAAGGTAAATCTCTTGAAGCCTCGATTCAGTGCCCGAAATAATTAAAAAAATAGTAAAAGAAAAAAAAAGATGTCGAGAAGTCGAGGATTTCAATCGACAGTCGAACAATGGTATGACAATCCATTCGATTTTCCTGTTCCTGGACCGGCCATACTAATAAGCCCTTCGATGAAAGAATATGGAATAGATAATTGGTACTATGAGCAACTACCGGAATTTCATGGGCATCCGAGCGAGGATCCGGTGAAATTCATCCAAGAATACGAAGACATCACCCAGACTTTTCCTCTCCTCGGCCTTACACGAGAACAAATTAGGAGGCATCACTTTCTATTGCAACTAAATGGTAAATCATGGCGATGGTTGATAAAGTTGGAGCCCGATTCCCGGCCAACGTGGGAGGACGTGTACGAAGAATTCATGTTGAAGTTTTACACTCCTAGATGGAAACAATGCTACTCAAGCCAAGACGACGTTCCGTATGCCCCACATGTTTATGATGACGAGTCTTATGCTTCTTACAACCAATTTCCATACTATCCTAGCTGTGTAGATTACGAGCAAGACAATCAATTTTTGGCACAGCAAAAGGATCAAGAAGCTGAGACCATGAGTTTTCAAGACGAACTCGAAGATGACCCGTTTGAGTCTGTGAATCAAAGTTATGAGTCTATGAAACAAAGTATGGCAAATATGGAGAGGTTGTGTGCCCAAATAATGTCTTATTTGGAGAAATTGTCGAAAGAAGGGGATGAGGTACCAATTCTTGGTGTTGTGGAGCCCATCGTAGAGATAGAGAATCCGAGCCCAACTACTTGCTTAGAGGAGGAATGTAACGATGAGGTTATGGAAAATTTAGATGAATTTGTTTCTCTTGTGCATGTTGATGTCGTGTTAGGTGATGGTGTGAAGATGTTGCCCTTGGAGAATCCGGAGGTTGATGTAGTAATGGATTTGCTTGAGTTTTGCATGAAAGAAGACGACATGGTGCCGATTTTGGAGGATGAGCCCCACGTCATGCCGATAGAGATTTTGGTGGTTGCTGCAAATTCAAGTTTGATTGAGGATGATGTCGAGGATGATTCGATTTTAGAAGATGAATTTACTCCTCTTGTGCTGGATGCTTTAGACGTCGAGGACAACGACGAATTTTTAAAACGGGCGGCGGCAATTTTGGGAATAGATTTGAATGACGTTGTTATGGACGGTGTCAATTTTGATGAAGTGTTGGAGAGGGAATTTATTGAGCCTCTTGTTATGCCACCCGAGCCATTAATGGATTTTAATTTTTAGATGGTGGACGAATTAATCAAGGAGGATGCGCAGGCCGAGTCTATTCTTGAGCCACCCAAAGCTTTCAACAATTTAGAGATGGAGATGGTGGATGATAAAGTAAAGGAAAATGGATTGGCGGATGATAAATTCTTATGTTCAAAGGATTTCCTCGTTTATCCAAAGGATGTGGATCACCATGTGGCCGAATTGATTGTTGATATGTTTATGGTGATAGATTATTCGCTTTTTCGACCACCGAAGTGAATTGGGGTTTTAGTTCTGCGAATTGCTTACCATGCGCGCCTTGGAAATTTACATTGCATATGCTTACTTTTGGAGAATACTAAGGCGTGGCACGATCGTCACCTTTTCTTAGATCCAGGATAGCAACGTTCGTAGAAGGCGTCGAGCTTTCGACGTTAAACAAGCGCTTCTTGGGAGACAACCCAAGCTATTTTTTTTTTCTATCCTTTGTATTTATTTTTAGTTTGTTTCTTTTTTTTTTCTATTTTACGTTTAGGTTATGTTTCTGAAACAGGAAGAAGTGTTATCAAGGATGGATTAATCATTAGAACAAAGAAATCAAAATGGTCGATGGTTCACAGATCGCGTCGATCGATGCCAGCACCGACGCAGCGTCGACGCCCACCACCGCCCGCGTCGATCGACGCCCTGTCGACGCGACGCCCAGCCCATCTCGGCTTGTGAGTTTGTGCGGAATTCTCTTCGAACCGACAATGTTCCCGCCTACGATGACTGCTTCCGCAAGTTTTAGATTTTGTTCAAGACATTTTCGTTCACGCGTTTGGATATGAAAGATGATTGCACAAGCGCTTTTTGGTGTCGCTCGACTATTTTTCAGGGACGTTCCCTTATCCCTTTCCTCGTTTGAATTGTTTTTCTTTATATTTATGGCAATCAGGGGATTGCCGAATTTTTAGAGGGGGGGGTGGTTGAGTATAAATTATAATTGAGAAATTGTGCAATTTGAAAATTTTTACGTGATTGATTGCTACTTCTGCGCTGAATTTTGTTTGTATGGCTTGCCTGTCGAAGTTAACTATGTTTGATTCGATGTTCTTGTCTTTGAGCGTGTATAGGTGCATAAAATTTTTCAAAATTATTATTTATATATTGTAAAGTGGTACTTTGACGCAAACGATTTCGCAAAACCTTAAAAGCAGTGTCAATTCAAAACTTTTTCATGCAAAAAGCCAGTGAGTAGCCTGAGTGATTATCATCTTTGCATGTACTTGAATGAGTTTTGATTTGAGATCTCTTTCAAACCGCTGTGTGTAGTTGACTTTGAAAATGAGGTTGAGGCACAGAAAAAACCCTATTTCCGGCCATATCCATATATATTAGCCACTATAAATTTCGAATGAGCCAATCATAGCCAAATAATCCATGCCTATAGCCATGAGTATTCTTGAGTCGACCCCTACAACCCATTAAAAGCGTGGGGTAGGAGTTCGTTATTTTTATTGGTTATTAGAGTTTTTGAATTTTTATTAGAAGTTTATGATTTTTGTAATAAAAGACCACCATCCGAAAAAAAAAAGAAAAAACTAGAAAAAAAAAGAAAGAAAAAGATCCCATAAAATTAGAAAAGGGACAATATTAAAAAAAACGAAGGATGGTGTGTCTAGTTGAATTGTGTTAGTAATTGCCTACGCGCTAATAAAGGTTTGTGTTTTATTGTTTATTTTCTTATGAAGCCTAATGTTTAAGAGGCAAGAGTTGTGTTTGAAAAAGAAGCGAATCATAAGCTTCTAGATTATTTAAGTGGTTCGCGCTACAAGTCGGTTTTACGGTTTACGAGTTGAGGAAAAGCCTATGTTTAAAGGCTACGATATGAGTGTTTAGTGAGGTTTTTATTTTTGAACGAGGTGAAGCGCACTGCTTCGTGATTAGATTGGGTTTGGTGAGTTATTGATCGCGTTAGATCATGATTTAGCCACACGACTTATATATTCCATACCCGTCCAAAGAGCCTTACATTACAACCCCAAAAGACCTTTTCCGATTCTTTGTTGATAATACACTTAATTTGCGATTGAAAAGAGATTGATTTTCGGTTCTTGTTTATTGTGTTTGTATTTGAATGATTTGAGCATATACACGTCCCATGCAGAAAATTCTTGAGTGCTTTGAGCGAACACCCATATATATTTTCCTTTTGAGAGGATGCATGAATTTTGATTTTGGAGAGACAAATAAGGTTTGAGTGTTTGAAGTTGCATGACTTGTATCTATATTTTCAAAATTATCTATATAGCACGACACGACTCTTTGCTTGAGCTTATTTTCTTTCTTGTTATACTTTGAAATTATCGTTTGTTCGAGGACGATAATTTTGTACTCTTGCGGGCGAACTTTTTAAAATTGACAACTTTAAATAAAAGTAGGTGCAAAAAGTTCGAATCACGGGGCAATGGGATCCACGAATGAATAATAAGCATTCCTAGATGAAGATGGTGTCGCTTAGAAGTCGTGGATGGAGAAAGTGATAGACTCGTCCAAAATGAACAAGGTCATGCTCCCTTTTTTCACGTTTATGAGTGTGTTGGTCGTGGCCATGAAGGGTCGGCCTAACAGAATAGTGTGCTCCTGGCTATCGTCTTGCACTTCCCCTACATCCAATATCATAAAATCAATGTGGACAATGAGGTTTCCGACTTGCACGAGGACGTCCTTGACAATCTTCTTTGGGTACCGGACTGACCGATCCTCTAATTGAAGTCTCATCTTGGTCGGTTTGAGCACACCTAGATCAAACTGCTCATAGATAGAAAAAGGCATTAAATTGATCCCCGCCCCAAGGTCGAGCATACCCCGAGTCTATTTACCATTTCCCAAAGTTATTTTTATATAAAAACTTCTGGGGTTGCTTTCCTTAGGGGGAAAGGGTTGCGAAAGATAACGCTCACCGCATTTGAAAAATAATTTTTTTTCATTTTCAGAAAACTGTCTCTTTTCTGATGCTAAGTCTTTGAAAAACTTAACATAGGCAGGAACATTTCTTATCACATAAAGCAACGGCATATTCACATTAACTTAAGAAAGCATATTATATAGATCAAGGAGTTGCTTATCTTGCTTTTCCGGTTGAAGGCGGATCGGATATGGATTGGATGCTTTGTGGAGAATCGTCGTAGGCTCGACCTCCTTTTCAACACTTTCCGAGGACAGGGCGGTGTTCGTCTTCTCCCCATCGTTTTGAACATGTGGTTGTGTAGAGCTCTCTTCGGGTGAGGAAATTTTGTTGTCCACGACTCGACCACTCTTAAGCACGTTGTTGGCTTGTGCTTGTGATGGTTGACTCAGCAACTTTCCCGGCTCGCTCTTCCCGATTTGCGCAGTGAGTTGGCCAATGGTCGTCTCAAGCTTATCCATCTGTTTCTCAGTGCGTTGCATGAATTACGTAACTGTACGCATTATCTCTTCGAGCGTTGGTGGAATGGGTGCTTAAGTAGGTGGAGGTGGTTGGAACGATGATTAGCCTTGAGGTGCCAGTTAGTGAGGTGTCCGCGTTTGGAATGAAACTTGCCCCCTCGGTTGTTGATATAGTTATTGGGGGGGCAAAATTGTCTTGTTACCTAGAGTTGGACGCTTTGTTAACCACGTTTGAATTGTTTAACCACAAGAAATTATGGTGATTCCTCCAACCTGGATTGTAAGTCTGCGAGTACGAGTCATTGTTGCATGGGAAATGATTTTGATATCCCTGCTCGGCTTGATTCGCTTGAAAGCCTTGAACGACTTGAGCTTTCTCGTCGGTTTCTTCGGTCGGCTCGAAGGTCGCTTGGAAAGGATTAGCACCATGCCCGTACACTCCATAAACTCCACAAGTTTTAGTCGGCATCGATGATTGGGGCACGCTTTGAGAGAGAAGCGTGTTTTGAGTTTACAACGAGGCCACTTGCCTCATCAACTCGGCAATCTTTTTTGTGTCGTCATGAAACTCTCGCGACACCTCAACTTCATGAACGGTCACTTTCTTCGATCGCGAGCTCTTCTATTGGGAATTGTAGCTTATTGACTCGCAAATGTCGTAAACTTCTTGGGCCGTTCGTGATCCGATATCCCCCCCGGCAGCATTATCAACCATACACTGAAATGTAAGGATGAGCCCATCGTAGAAAAGTTGGTTGACAAGTTCGGGCAAGTAGTGGTGATGCGGGCATTGCGTCAAAAGTTCTTTGAAACGTTCCCAAGACTCGTGGAACATTTCCCCATCATCTTGATTGAATGAAGCCATCTTCACTCGGAGCTGAGCCATCATTTGGTTCGAATAATACTTCCCCATAAAATGGTCGTAAACCATATCCCAATTCGTAAGAGAATCAGGCTCCAATGACATGAGCCAAGTTTTTTGCTCGCTCCTTCAAGGTGTATGGGAAACACCGCATTTTCAATTGGTCTTCACGAAGGCCTTGGAGAGGAAACGTTTGAATGACGGAATAAAATTCCCGAATGAAGTTGAGCGGGTCTTCGTTTGGGAGATCGTAGAAGGAAATCAATAGGTTGAAGTGAGTCAGCTTGAGTTCTTAGTCTCGGGCCACGTGGCCCAAGCGGATGCATGACGTAGACGGGCCGATCACGGGCTGAGCAATTTCTCGCATTTGGGTCGGTTGAGGCTCTTGTTGGAAGTACGATTGGTGTTGTTGATGACTGTATGGTGTTTGTTGTTGTTGGTTGTACGGTGGTTGATGCGGATCGTGTTGAAGATGTGGGATGTGTTGGTGCGGTGGTTAATGCAGTTGCGTGCCTTGATTATACGTTTGTTGATTGTAAAGATCTTGGTTGTATGGTGGAGCATCACGATGCCCTTGATTGTATGGTAGAGGATCAGGTGGGCCTTGGTTGTTGTTGACGTACGGCATTCGCTCGTCGGCTTGATTAGCATTCACGTTAGGATTCACATGCAAAGGTATAGTGAGGATTTTTAGTGGTGTAGTATATAGGGGTTCATGTGGCTTGGTATTATCGAAAATTCGAGCAATTGTATGAATCAACGAGTTTTTAACTTAATGAAACAAAAAGAAAACAAAATAAACGAAAGTAAAGCAAGTATTTCGAGTGCCTCATGCGTCTGCCATATTGAAAGTGCAAGAAATAATCGAAATAAGCAATAAAAAGCAAAGAAACAACAAAGTACAATCATAAAAACCTAAGGTACAACTATGTATGCATGATCATGAAATTTAAACAATGCAAATCAACGGAATTGAAAGAGAAATAAAAGTAGATGAAAGTTAAAATCTTTTTGAAAAAATAACTAGAAACAAAGAGTAGATCTAGGAATCAACATAAAACCATGCATGAAAATAAAAACCAAAATAAAGCATAAGGAACACTTAAAATAAAAACGATCAAGGACCCAATCTATAATCAAGGTGTGTCACTCACCTAGATTCCATAAACCAAATCTTAAATCTAAAAACAAATCTAAGAGCTAAGACAAAATGCATAAATTGAAGAACAAGCTTGAGATTGAAGAACAAGGAAGAAATTAAGAAAAACTTACTTAAATTAAGAAAGAGAAACTCAAACTTGATGAAATTACAATTCGAATTAAATCCAAGTGATGGCTTGAATTCTTCTTGAGCTTACAAACCCAAGGAAAAGCTTAAAAATAATATCTAAGAACTAGAGAGAGAAATTAGATCCAAACCCATGCATGAGTTGGGAGAACGGGTGATTTTTGAGCTAATGAGAGATCTCCTATTTATACTAGGTTTTATTGGGGATAAATGGGTCAAATAAGCCTTAAAAGCTTGGATTTCCCAGGTTTGACCAAGTTTGACCCAAAATGACCTTGATATGTACTTGGCTTGACGCTTGGCACGGCATGGCTCGAGTATGTGTGAGTTTGGCTCTGCAGTTGACAAGTGTGCGCGCGGGCTTGGCCGAGTGCTGCTGGGCATTGGCTGGCTATGTGTACGAGGTTGAGCTGGCGGGCGGCGCGGCATCGGCAACTGGCATGCACTGGCTTCCCTTGGAGCGCGGGCGGGCCAGCATCGATGCTGGCATGCGCTGGCTTTCCTTGGCGCGCAGCATCTTGCACCAAGGCTCGGTTGGCGAGTCTTGGCGCGGCTCGGCACGTCCTGGCGGCCATTCCAAAATGTTTTTTTCATTTTGGAGCTAGTTTATGATGCAAATTTAGGCACGACTTGGCGGGGATCTTAGGCCTCCATGACTTGGCTCGAATCTAGGCGCCTCCTGGCACGGATTTAATCATTAAACCACCTATGAACTAAGAATTTCGAACATAAAAACTCAAGAATCACCCAAACCTCACAAACGACGCACACATAAGGTTCAAAACAAGAAAACAACCTAATCACTTAACGAAACTTGACTCAAAACTACTATAAACAAAACTAACCTCTAATTAAAAATACGAGAAAAATACCATAATTACATGCAAAACAAAAGGTGGTACGCCATTTTGTTCATCTTGATTTTTCGGATGATTTAGGTTCGTCCCGGGAGGATTGTTTTGTAGTTTTTAGTGGTTTTGAAAATAAAGGTACTTTTGGCTTGATATTATCGGAGATCGATTCGATTGAGGAATCAAGGTGTTTATAGCTTTGGAAATTGAAAGAAAATAAAAATTAAGCAAATAAACTAACTAAACTAGGAAATGAAATTGCAAGTTGGTAGAATGCCTCGGTCGTGTGCCTTAATTGAAAATGCAAGCAACAATGAAATTAAGCAGAAACAAGCAATGTTTCACCAAGTACAAGCATGAAAGCTCAAGGTACAACCATGCTTGCATGAACATAAAATCCTAAATAATTCAAATTAACACAAATTGAAAGCATCAATGGAAAGAGGAAGAAAAGTTGATGTCAAAGTTTGAAACTTTACGTAAAATAACAAGTAACAAGAAGTAGATCTAGGATTTAGCATGAAACAATGCATGAAAATAAGATCCTAAAAAGCATATGAAATACTTAAAATAAAAATGATCCAAGACTCGATCTATGATCTAGTCTTGTCACTCATCTATATTTCATGGACGATTCATAAGATCTAACAAGAAATAAAGGAGCTAAGGTAAAAGGCATAAAATTGAAGAACATGCATGAAATTGAAGAACAAAGCATGAAAATAAAGGAAAGCTACTTGAATTAAAGAGAGAATCCAAAAACTTGAATGAAATTACAATCAAAATAAAATCCAAGGGAGTACTTGAATTCTTCTTAGGCTTACGAATCCAAGGCAAGCTTGAAAATTAAAATCTAAGAACTAGAGAGAGAATTTTTATCCAAACCCATGCAAGAGTTGGGAAAAATGAGAGATAAAATCTAAAATTTAGAGAAGTCTCCTATTTATACTAGGTTTTATTGAGTTTAAATGGGTCAATTTGGGCTTTAAAGGCTTAATTTCTCAAGTTTAACCAAGTTTGACCCGAAAATGAGCTTCCTAGCCACTTGGCTAGCCCCTTTGGCTTGGTTGGCTCGGTCTTGGGCGTGCATGGCTCAAGGCAGCTCGACAGACTTGGAAGTGGGTGCAAGGGTTGGCCAGGCGCTGGGCTTGGCGAACATCTTGGCGAGGCACTGGAGATGGCGATGCCTGCGCGAGGACATGGGCGACGCCATCATACTTGGGCGCTGGAGATGACAAGGCCTTGGCGCTGGAGATGGCGAGGCCTTGGCGCCGGAGATGGCAAGAGGCGGGCACTTGGAGATAGAAAGAAGCGGGCCGCTTGGATATGGCGATGCCTTGGCGTGTCTTGCCTTGCGCCATGCCATGGCATGGATTTTGGCAATGCATGGCTAAAGATGGCTACCATTCCAGAATGTTCTCCCCTTTGGAGCTCCTTCTTGGCATCAAGTTTGGCTTGGATTTTGGCAAGGCATGGCTAGGGATGGCTACCATTCCAGAATGTTTCTCCTTTGGATCTTCTTCTTGGCATCAAGCTTGGCTTGGATTTTGGCAAGGCTTGGCTAGTATTTTGGCCTTCAATGCGTTTACCTACAAAAATGGGGATTTTGAACATAAAAACCCAAGAATTTCACCAAACCTCAATTTAGTTGAAGCCATTTAACCCAATTAAATATAAAATAAAAAAGAAATACGAAAAACACTAAAACAAGAAAACAACCTAGAAAATCTAACTAATCGACTCAAAGACTACTAAAAACAATATAAAACCTTAATTAAAAACATGAAAAAAACACCACAATTACATGCAAAATAACCACCCCACACTTATTGGTTTGTTCATCCTCGAACAACGAAAAGAATCGAGGATGTACATGCAATGAACATTATGCAAAAAGAAAAATCCTTGTGCTTATCTTGTTTAATATGATGAAAGTATCAACATAAACTCGTTGTCGTCATGCATTGCTCGTATTACTCTTTTCTCAAATGAAAACCAAATCAATGACTTCCTCACAAATGGAATTTTGAGGGTGTTCGCTCAATTCCGCTCAAGTGTTTGTTTATATGGGACGTGTATATGCTCGAATCGGACAATGCATGCGCCTCGTCAAGATTTCACAAATTAGAAACTCAAAATCGCCCATTGTACATGATCAAACAAGGATCGAAAGAGGTCTTTATTTTGGGTTGTAATGTTGTCTCTTTGGTACGGTATGGAATATATGGATATAGTGGCTAACACACGATCAAACGTGATCAATAACACACACAACCCTAATTTCTAGAATCTGAAACTTATGATCGCTTCACCCTTCCCAAATTACCAAACTTTACACAAGAGGGCATAAACATGTAAAAACCCGACAATAAACTATTCAAACTTCCAAGCATATGGTGATTGCTAAACAAAGTAATGAAGACATAAAAGACACAAAAACGACTCAACTATATAAAAGCGCAATTAGTAAGCGTCACTTCGCCAAGGCTCGAGTTAAGAAAGACAAATCGTGCTTTTTTTTTAAACCCGGACCCTAACCACCTACCCACCCCACACTTAAACCATGCAATGCCCTCATTGCATTTTAATGAAAAACAAGTAAGAGGAGGGTGAGAGACAAGCTTCCTAAACCGAGCGAGTTTGGGTCGAGTTCAGTGGGGTCCACTTAAGCATCCAAGGCAATCCAAGCAAAAAACGAGCATGACTTGTTCCTCCCGGCTCCATGGACACTACTAGATTATCAAATCGGCAAAGGTTAGAGTCAAAAAGCAAAACACTAAAATAGAAAATCACACAAAGTCAAAAACACAAGAAAATATGTACATAAGTCAAAACAAAATGAAACTAAAATAAGGGTGAAAAAGAACCAAAAGACAACAAAATATTTTTTTAATATTTTCAATTTTTCGAATGTTTTTGGATTTTTTAATAATAAAGAAAGAATGAAAGAAAGAAATGCAAAAATAAATGAAATAGACAAAAAGACACGGGTTGCCTCCCAAAAAATGCTTGTTTACGTCACTAGCTTGACGAACTCCCTTTTTGGTCAAGGTGGAAAGAGAACGGGAGGATCCACCAAAATAATATCCACCTTGTCGGGAGGGTCCACTCTTTGGAACGTAATCGGCGCATTGGATAGCTCAAATAGTATTCGCCAAAAAGCAAACGTTCCAAATGGGCAAATGAAACTTTTCTAGGTTAGGTCTTCGGGTGGAATGGTAGTTTTGTAATGACCCGAAAACTCATCCAAGAAACGATAGGAATAATGGTCGGCTAGCTTGTTCAACCTTTGATCGACAAACAGGGGAGGGAAATGATCTCTCTTGGTATCCGCATTTAACTTCTTAGAATCGATCAACATCCTCCATCCCGTTGTAGCCCTCGTGGCTAATAATTCTCCTTTTCCCTCCTCAAAAACTAACATGCCGCTCGTCTTTGGTATCAAGTCAATGGGATTCACCCACTCGCTCTCGGAAATCACAAACATCAATCCCTCCAATAATTTCAAAAATCCGGCTCTCGCTATCTTCATACAACTTGGATTCGAAGGGCTAACTCCCTTAACAACTCCGGGTCGCCACCCAATAGAACCCTTAAGAACTTTAAGCACTTCAACCGTCCTCTCCTCTTCTTCTTGCTTCGGATTGGCAAAGATGATAATCGGCTTTCCCTCCTCTTCCTCCAAATAGACATGCTTGAAGTGAGATGAAAGAGGCTTTAGCTCGGTCTTGTACCTCCTCTAGACCTCGTTGGGGTTAATTCGAACAAATCACCGATCCCCTCAAGGTACTTTTCAAGGTTTCCAATCTTATCATCAAAAATCTCCACCTCCCCCGACAAAGATATGTCGGTGCCCTCAACGACACAATCGTAATCTCCTTCACTCAAGTAGTTGGCACATTGAAACACAGTGGGCTCGTCGGTACGAGCAAGGGGCTCATCATCCTTACAATAATCCTCAAAATAGGCTTCCCGGACAATATCCTCCTCAATGATCCTATCCTCCATATAAAACCGTTCGACCATGGCATTGATGAAGTCCATATATACCCATTCTTCGCAAAATTCTTTTGAAGTAAAAGGTAAAGGGTCAAGAGGAGTAAAAGCATTCGGAAATGAAACCACGTCCTCTTCCGATGGCGAGACACCCGTATTCTCAACCACCCCACACTTATCAAAGATCGCGACCGGAAGAGTATGTGAAGGTGGACTTGAGAATTGTCGTGTAATGGCCAATAGATCCGGATCGGGAGGTAGGGTAGGAGCAATCACCGGGATCGTCGAATGACACGGGCCCACATGAGGAGTAACAACTGGATTATGAGTCGGTGGTGGAGCAAAGGATAGCATAGCACAATCGTGTCCCGCTTGATATCCATGACCTCCATACATTTCCTCCAAATGGGGCATCGGCTTATTGAACGAGAGATTTGAAGGACAAGACGTGGTATCGTGAACAAACAATCTACACGATGCACACGGGGAACCGGGCTTGGGCTAGACAACTTAGCGATTTGAGCCTCCAAAGCCACGATTATCTTGTCCTTCTCAAGCACCCGAGAGAAAGAAACTTCACTCACTTCATTAACATTAGAATATATCGCTCGAGAAGATGTTCGCTCGGGAGGGGGGAATACGCGAGGTGGATGAAACGTCCCCAAAAATGGTTTATTCACGTCCTCCATAGTGCGGATGGGGGGGCCACTTGCGACAATGGAGCTCCCTCCTCCAAATAACTCATAAGCCTCGAGATCTTTAGCGGATAACGTGCAAGTTGGGGGACCACCATACGAGCCGGGAAGCGGAATTTGACTACCCACATTTCCATTTGGATTCCCAAAGCCACCATTATACATGTTCGTGAATTGATTGGGAGCATTTAAACAACCATATGGATCGGATGTTGAATTGTGCATATTCAGAAAGTGATTGGAAGCGCCATATCCTCCATACGGAGTGGGATTCGGATTTTGGTTACTAACGATCCCATTTGGATTAACGAAGCGTTAATCATACATGTTCGGAATTTGAAGATTAGGGGCTCCGTAACCTCCATACGAACCATTTGAACCCAAGAAGCCGCTCGACCCAACATGGTTTGCACCATGCCCTCCCATGTTGGGTTGACCATAGCCGAATCCACCATTGGCAATGTGGTTTGCACCATGCCCTCCCACGTTGCCAAATCCATTATACATCATCCCATTCCCAACATGGTTTGTAACCTCCAAATCCATAAGTACCTTGCATACTTAACAAAAACGTTAAATACACATGAAAGCTAGAAACACAAAGAAACTACAAGCTAATCGAAAACCTTAACCAAGCCGAGTCGCAACGGCGCCATTTTGTTTTGTAGTTCTTAGTGGTTTTGAAAATAAAGGTTCTTTTGGCTTGATATTATCGGAGATCGGTTCGATTGAGGAATCAAGGTGTTTATAGCTTTGGAAATGGAAAGAAAATGAAAAATAAGCAATAAACTAACTAAACTAGGAAATGAAATTGCGAGTTGGTAGGATGCCTCGGTCGTGTGCCTTAATTGAAAATGCAAGCAACAATGAGAATTAAGCAAAAACAAGCAATGTTTCACCAAGTACAAGCATGAAAGCTCAAGGTACAACCATGCTTGCATGAACATAAAATCTTAAATAATGCAAATTAGCACAAATTGAAAGCATCAATGGAAATAGGAAGAAATGTTGACATCAAAGTTTGAAACTTTACGTAAAATAACAAGTAACAAGAAGTAGATCTAGGATTTAGCATGAAACAATGCATGAAAATAAGATCCTAAATAAAGCATATGAAATACTCAAAATAAAAACGATCCAAGACTTGATCTATGATCTAGACGTGTAACTCATCTAGATTCCATGGACGATTCATAAGATCTAACAAGAAATCAAGGAGCTAAGGTAAAAAGCATAAAATTGAAGAACAACATGAAATTGAAGAACAAAGCATTAAAATAAAGGAAAGCTTACTTGAATTAAAAAGAGAATCCAAAAACTTAAATGAAATTACAATCAAAATAAAATCCAAGGGAGCACTTGAATTCTTCTTAGGCTTACAAACCCAAGGCAAGCTTGAAAATTAAAATCTAAGAACTAAAGAGAATTTTTATCCAAACCCATGCAAGAGTTGGGAAAAATGAGAGATAAAATCTAAAATTTAGAGAAGTCTCCTATTTATACTAGGTTTTATTGGGTTTAAATGGGTCAATTTGGGCTTTAAAGGCTTAATTTCACGGGTTTGACCAAGTTTGACCCAAAAATGGGCTTCCTAGCCACTTGGCTAGCCCCTTTGGCTTTGTTGGCTCGGTCTTGGGCATGCATGGCTCGAGACGGCTCGGCAGACTTGGGCGTGGGCGCAAGGGTTGGCCAGGCGCTGGGCTTGGCGAGGCGCTGGCAAGTGCCTGGGCGCTGGAGATGGCGATGCCTTGGCGAGGCTGCGCGCGGGCATGGGCGACGCCATCATGCTTGGGCGCTGGAGATGGCAAGCCTTGGCGCTGGAGATGGCGAGGCCTTGGCGTTGGAGATGGAAAGAGGCGGGCGCTTGGAGATGGCAAGAGGCAGGCCGCTTGGAGATGGTGATGCCTTGGCGTGCCTTACCTTGCGCCATGCCATGGCATGGATTTTGGCAATGTATGGCTAGGGATGGCTACCATTCCAGAATGTTCTCCCCTTTGGAGCTCCTTCTTGGCATCAAGTTTAGCTTGGATTTTGGCAAGGTATGGCTATGGATGGCTACCATTCCAGAACGTTTTCCCCTTTGGATCTCCTTCTTGGCATCAAGTTTGGCTTGGATTTTGGCAAGGCATGGCTAGTATTTTGGCCTTCAATTCTTATACCTATGAAAATAGGGATTTTGAACATAAAAACCCAAGAATTTCACCAAACCTCAATCTAATTGAAGCCATTTAACACAATTAAATATAAAATCAAAAAGAAACACGAAAAACACTAAAACAAGAAAAACAACCTATAAAACCTAACTAATCAACTCAAAGACTACTAAGAACAATATAAAACCCTAATTAAAAACATGATTAAAACACCACAATTACATGGAAAATAAGGATCCATAGGTGACTCGTCAACCGGCTCTTCACGTGAATTCTCGCCCTCAACTCTACCAGGTGCGGCTCTCGTTCTATTTACTCGGTGAATATTGTCAACAGACGGATCAAGCTCTCCCCCAAGTAACCTACATCCTTGTATGCACTCAACAAATGATCAAAACAATCGAGACAAAGTAAGTTAAGATTAACACTAAACTAACTATCACATACGAACGAACATTTTTGAAAACCTTTGGCATTCCCCGGCAACGACGCCAAATTTTTGAATCGAACTTTTTAACACTTACTTTTTATTAAAATAAAAAGTTTGTCCGCAAGAGAACGGAATGATTGTAAGTGGAAAGTTGACTCGAGTCAAATCTCTCAAGGAATGACAATCGGAGTTTAAAAATGCTCGTTTAAAACACAAATATTATCTAAACACGCGATCAAGATAGGTTGTTTGTTTGTTTTGTTTAACAACTGAAATAAGACTCTTAAACAATTCAAGTAAGTATCAAACTGAATTTCAAACACGATAATTAAAAATGAGAAGATTAAACAACCAAACACAAACAATATCTAAATGTGCTCGATGAAATGACTGAAAGAAAGGAAGCATGAAATCGATTAACAATCAAACAACAACGGATCAAATGGATGAGAAAGCATGAACGATCAAAGAACTAACAAATGCACAAACCAATTCAAATAAAAACAGCAACTAATCATTCAAAACAACGAAAGCCAAAATCACACAAATTATATTGCGAAAATTAATAATTTGGATTCACGAAGTACCATCAAGAATTGAACTAAGAATAACCCAAACGTATTAGAAAATGAGTTGCATAAGAATACGCCACAAACTATCGAGAAGCTAAGTTCTAGAATCCAAACTCCGGATCGTGCAAAAACAAGTATCGAAATCGAAGGGAAATCAAGCTAAAATTATGAACGATTGAAAATAGAATTCAAAAGTTCAAAACTTGGAAATTAGAGTTCCCAAGTGGTGACTTCTTGCATCTGATCCGACCTGATGTCCAGATGAAGAGGGACATCGCTTTTATAGTTTCGGGCGAAGAGGGTGTCATGGTTATTTTGCACAAAAGTTACGACCGTCGATCGACCATCGGGGTGCGTCGATCGACAATGTCTATTGCATCGATGTCCGTTGATGCCGGTCGTCGGTCGACAGATGCTTTTTAAAATCTTGGCGTGTCGGTCGACCATGGGCATTGACTCTTCTTGTGGTGCCTGTCGACGCGCGTCGACAGGCGGCGTCGATCGACAGACTCTGGAAATTCTTGGGACATCGGCAGCTTTGCGTCCCTTGTCCGGTGTTCATCGTTTCGAAGCTGAAAAAGAGAATTAAGCGTAATTAGAATGATAACTTATGAAATAAGAGATAAAAGGTGTTAAACGGGATAAAAACAAAACGACCTACAAAAATACTAAAAAGAAAAAAACGAGAAGAACAACGACCTAAAACCCATTATAACACGCAAAACAAAATGAAAAAACAAACGAAAAACACACTCAAATATATATAAATTAATAACATCTAAATTGTGGCGAATTAGATTTGTCCTATAATATGGCAAATCCCAAAAGATGCTTCGTTTTCTAACTAGACGTTTTGGAAATTTGTGCATTAACGAGTGTTACATCTAGTTCAGTGACTTTCAGAATCCCCAATCTTTCTATCTCTATCAAAACTTCTGTCCCTGAGCGGACGTTCGGCGGTGGAGTCTCGAAAGATCTTCTTTTCTAAAATCATTGTTTATCCTTTCGAAAATGGTAACTGCATTCAAGGAATTTCCAGTGATTGTCGAACCACGATTGCTTCCCGCTGCACTTAAGAGTGAAGGCGTTTGATAGTTTCATACAGTAAGGATAAGTTGTTCAACCGGTCGTACTCCATCCAGACAACATAGAACACGCAGAAAAATTGTTAATTGTCCACATAAGGGCTGCTCGCAATTGGAAATTTTATTTTTTAGATATATCGTATGAGGGAGACCCAACCGCCCACAACTGATTCAATTCGGCGATTAGAGGTTGCAGAAACACATCGAGTTTGTCTTTCGGATTCTTTGGACCTGGTACAAGAATACTGCGGAACATGAACTGCTCTTTCATGCACATGCACGGAAGCAAGTTGTAGGGTGTAACTATGACAAGCCACGTTGAATATTGTGAGTTAAAACTTCCGAATGGTTGAAAACCATCTGCACAAAGACCCAATCTCACGTTTTGAGTTTCAATCGCGAAATCTGGATGAGTTTGGTTGAAATGTTTCCAAACTTCTGATTCGGATGGGTGGCGCATAACATCATCTTCAACCACGTGTTCAGCATGCCACCTCATATCTTTTGTTGTAGCATTAGATGCGTACAACCTCTGCAGACGAGAAGTTAATGGAAAATAGTACATCTTCTTGTATGCAACGTGAGCCTTTTGTCATTTTGTTTTGCCTTGAGAAATGGGTTTAAACCGAGGTTCATTGCAAAATTTGCAGATTGTCAAATCAGAATCGTCTCTCTCCAGTAGATCATACAATTATTCTTACAATAATCCATCTTCTCGACAGGTAAGCCCATACCCCTTAGCAACTTCTTACTGTTGTAGAAGTTATCGGGTACAAGATTATCTTTCGGTACAATCTCTTGATTAATTCACTCAATTGATTATAACATTTATGAGACATGTGATTCATGACCTCAAACTCATGAGATGAGAAACTAATGACAACTGAGTATGTCCCTCGCACCCCTGATAAAATGGCTGATTTACAGCTTTCAACATGTCGTAAAAAATTTTAGCCTCAGGGTTCGGCAACTCTTCCATATCAGCAACCACGTCAAAATCGAGACTAGCTGCATCTTGAACCATATTGATGTACGCGTTTGATGATTCTTCAGAAGCGATGTAAGAGGGTCCTCCAACATGAAAATCATGATGGCGTCCAGAGGTGGCGAGCCGGCTTTCTCCGTGGCAAATCCATATATAGTAATTCGGCTCAAATCCGTGTCTAGCCAAGTGGTACTTAATCTCATTGATGTCGAGAAACCTATTATTCCTACATCTATTATGATTACAAGTACACTTCAACCTCTCTACGTTCTTGTGGGCAAAATGTGCTTGAGCAAATTCAATAAAGCTCTCAACTCTATCCACGAATTGGGAGGATAAAAAATTGTTGACGCTTCGTTTGTACATCCAACTACGATCGGAACTCATCCTATCATTATATAATTTGTTATATTGATTTATTGAAAAATAGGCAGCATGAGGGTGGCTAGAAAATGATTGAATTTTTGGTAAGGTCCCTATCCCAATCGAAAATATGATTTTCCAGTAATACAGCGTCTTAGTATATGATTTTTTGTTGACTAAACATTTCGGCAGCATCTCCCTTTAGTTCTCTAAGTACACATATATTACAGTGCACCCGAGAACAAAAGAGAGCTACTGAACCAAAATTTTTATCATCAACAAAAAAAAATATAGATAAGATAAGTCATATTACAATCACGCTCTCAAACTGTCCAAATAAGTAGACAATTCGGGATTTAGTATCAAGTTCTCTATTCGATACTAAATCTCAAACGAGTCCAATGTATATTGTTTGAGTGTAGATAGAAAGATTATATTGTGGATCAAAATTATATTAGACCTCGTTGTTGGAGGGACGAAACCTCCCCGGTCGGCGCCGTAAACTACGTCCTCACAGACGTATACATCAACCAATAAATCACAACATGTAAACAATATCTACAAAATAATATATATGTTAAACACAACATCCACGTCCGATCACCACGGTATTTCAAAACCACCAACACCAATAATTTAAAACATTTTAAAACCACCATCATTTTTTAAAATAATTTTGAAAACCGTTATTGGAGTGACGAAACCTCCCGGCCGGCGCCGTACACCACGTCATCACCGACGTCTTCCCAATAAATCACAACATCAATCACTCACAATTAAACCATAACAACAAGCCATAACATACATTCAATTAATATAACCGATCACCACGGCATTTAAAAACCATGATCGCATGCACTTTAAAAGATAATTGCATAATCGAACCCTTAATAAACACTAATGAACCATAGTTGCATAATCGAACCCTTAATGAACACTAACGAACCCTAATTTAACTAACGAATCCTAATTATATAATTATCCCGAAATTAAACCCTAATTATATAATTGTTCCTAAATTAAACTCTAATTATATAATTATTCCTAAATTAAACCCTACTTATATAATTATTCCTAAATTAAATCCCACTTATATAATTATTCCTAAATTAAACCTTAATTATATAATTATTCCTAAGTTAAGCACTAATTATATAATTATCCCTAAATTAAATCCTACCTATATAATTATTCCTAAATTAAACCCTAATTATATAGTTATTTCTAAATTAAACCATACTTATATAATTATTCCTAAATTAAACTCTGATTATATAATTATACCAACATTAAACCCTAATTATATAATTATTCTTAAATTAAACCCTAATTATATAAGTATCTCTAAATTAAACCCTAATTGAATAATAATTATGTAATTAACTCCTAATTTAATTATAATTAGGTAATTAATTCCTAATTAACCCAAATTTCAAACCCTAGTCCCTAAATAAATACTAAACCTTAACCTTTAACATTAATTATCTACTAATTATATAGTAATTCAACAACAAATATACAAAACATATACAAAAATATAAAAATAAAAGTGAAAAACTAACAAAAATGAAATTGAACTTACCTCGTTTAATCTGGCGGCACTCGGTGGAAGCGGTGGTGGAGGATGAGCTGAGGTTGGAGACCAGAGGTGGCGGGTGGTGGAGGCTAGAACAGGCACTGGTGGTTGTGAGTGTTGCGGCTGCGACAACGGTGGAGGTGGAGGTGGCGAAGCGACGACAGCTTCTCTTTCATGGGCGATGGCGGCTTCTCTTTCTCCTTTCTGGTTTTTTTTTTTGTTGTTGCGTAAACCCAGAGTGAGGCAGCGGGGGTGAGCCCGCTGCTATTTAAGGCTTGGAACCGATGGCATCGTGCCCCTCGGAAATTCCGAGGGGAATAAGTTCCCCTCGGGTTTTTTCCGAGGGGAATTTGCTCCCCTTGGTTTTATTAAATTAAAAAAAATTAAAACAAAAAAATAGAAAAGGCATATTTACCGATTAATACCCAATTCTCGTGGTTCTATGACAACGAAACACACCTCATACCACCTTCACAAAATCACGACACTTTGTTGCTTTTCGTTTCCCTAGCTATATTATCTGTGAGATTATGCAAAATAATCTTTCATGTCAGTGTACTATCCTATCCGTCGACTTTGTGATAAAATGATAATACACAGCTAGCTTTTTGACTTTTCTTATGATAAATGAGGTGACAATATCAACAGTAGAACAGAAGTACTTTTCTTGTACATGTGAGTAATAAATATTCTTTTTGTAAATTACAAGACCGGGTAAATACGCACATGCTCGGTGATATTTTTCTAGCGAGACCGAGTCAAAATCACCCCACGTGCCTAAAGTGATAGGATATGGTTTATTTTTACACTTTTTCTATTTTATTTTTTTTATTTTTCTAATTAAAAAAAAACAGAGGGGATGTAATTCCCTTCGACATTTTCGAGGGGAATCTATTCCCCATTGGTAATTTTCCGAGGGGAATTAGTTCCCCTTAGGGTTTTTTCCGAGGGGATTAGGTTCCCCTCGGTTTTTTTAAAATTAAAAAAATTAAATATATATATATATATATATATATATATATATATATATATATATATATATATATATATATAGGCCCTGTTTGGCAATCAGCTAATAGCTGATTGCATTAGCTGTTAGCGGATAGCTGATTGTATTAGCAATTTGTATAAAAGTGTTTGGTAAATATTTGAGAATTGATAGCTATTTGATCGTGTGAAATGACCAAAAAGAGGCATTTGCACAATTTATTGTTTAGTAATTCTTTTATTAATAACAAGATTTATAATATATTAAATAATTAAAGTAACTTTTACAAAAAAAATAATCATTATTTAAAAATTATTATTTATAAAAATTTCTTGAGTTGTAAATTTTTAATATATTAAATTTTATTTGGATAATTACTACTATTGTTTAATTGTAATAAATTTTTGTACGTGAACTAATAATTTTTCTTTGGTAATTTCAAAATTATCTTTTCAATTCATCTTCAAAACCTCTCTTCTCAAAAAGCTCTCATATGGAGCTTTTTTTCAAAATTACCTTTTTAGACCCAAAAAACTAATTATAACCTGGTCCGACCTGAATACGCCTGGCCTGAGGCAAGACCTGGTTGGGATGACCTTGGCTATTGCTTTACATCTAAAAGGAGAGAAGAGAGTAATTAACAGACCTGGCAAGATCTTTCCTGATCTGGTTTTTAATAACTTAGAAGAGACCCGCCTGGCGCAGCTCAGGAAAGGAAAGAGGATTAAGGCGAGGAATCTCATTAGCCTTTTCCTAAAGGATATTAGACTGGCCTGACCTGATTACCCTGACCTTGGACAAGGCCTCAGGAAAAACAAGTCAGGACTTCGGCATGAAACCAGAATTTTCTTGTTCCTGACAAAAAATTCCTGGCCTGAACAGTCTGAAATAACGGCACGAGATTCGCGGATTCCATTTCTGAAATCCTGGAAAGATTCCCACGTGATAGATAGCAATAAATACCTCAGCCTCAAGGCTGAGAGAGGTATGATCTTCTGAGCATTGTTCTCTTGTTTTATATTATTCCGACCAAAACGTTTACTGACTTAAGCATCGGAGAGGTTTCCACCGGAAAAACCCCGGTGGTCCTTTCTAACGTGTTCTTGTGTAAAGCAGGTCGGGGAATTCTCAGGTGAAGAAGCCGGCCAGTTTTCTGGGTGAAACATAACCTTTGTTTACCAAACATATTAATTAGAGGATTTGACTGGTCAATCCTCTCAATTGAGTTAAATCCTCTAATTTTGGCCCAAACCTCTCATTACCAAACGGGGCCATAGAAAAGTCGTATTTACCGATCAATACTCAATTCTCGTGGTTCTATGACAATGAGACGCATCTTGTGCCACCTTCACAAAATCACGACGCTTATTCGCTTCACGTTTCCAACCAAACAAGTTGATCGATCGATCATATCTTCATTGTTGGTCGAATTACACGACACGTGTAAATACGCACATGCTCGGTGATATTTTTCTATTGAAACCGGGCCAAAAACACCCCACATGCCTAAATTGATAGAATATGGTTTTTTATTTTTGGGAAAAATATTCTTTGCAGCCTGTACTTGTAGCATTTTTATGGTTTGCAACCTAATATTTATTATTATTATTATTAACAACCCAAAGTATGCGGGTTTTGCTCTTTGCAACCTTTAGGCTATTTTTCATTCAAAAAATAATTGAATCGAAGCACGTAAATCTCATGCCTCATCACCAATTATTATGTTGGGAAATATTTTCATATTTTTAGAATGAGTCGTGAGATTTACGTGCTTCGATTCAACCATTTTTTGAATGAAAAATAGCCTGAATGTTGCAAAGAGTAAAATACGCATACTTTGGGTTGTTAATAACAACAAAAAAAATATTAGGTTGCAAACCATAAAAACGCTACAAGTACAGGTGGCAAAGAGTTTTTTTTCCCTTTTTTTTTTTCAATTTTTTTTATTTTTTCAATTAAAAAAATTGAGAAATTAGAAAAGTCGTATTTACCGATCAATACTCGATTCTCGTGATTCTATGACAACAAGATGCACCTCGTGCCACCTTCACAAAATCACGACACTTCTTCGCTTCGCGTTTCTAACCAAACAAGTTGATCGATCGATCGTATCTTGGTTGTAGGTCGAATTACACGACACATGTAAATACGCACATGCTCGATAATATTTTCCAGCGAGACCGAGTCAAAATCACCTCACGGCCTAAAGTGATAGGGTATGGTTTATTTTTATGCTTTTTCTTTTTTTTTTAAATCGGAAAATAATTAAAAGAAATAGAAAAGGCGTATTTATCGATCAATACCCAATTTCGTGGTTCTATAACAACAAAACGCACCTCGTGGCACCGTTACAAAATCACGATGCTTCTTCGCTTCGCGTTTCCAACCAAACAAGTTGATCGATCAATCGTATCTTGGTTGTTAGTCAAATTACACGACACGTGTAAATACGCATATGCTCCGTGATATTTTTCTATTGAGACCAAGTCAAAAACACCCCACATCCTAAATTGATAGGATATGGTTTATTTTTACGTTTTTTCTATTTTTTTCGATTGTTTTTAATTTTAAAAAATCGAGGGAAGGTAACTCCCCTCTTAATTGTCGAGGGGAATCTATGTCCCTTTGGTAATTTTTCGAGGGTAATAGTTCCCCTCAGATTTTTTCGAGGGGATTAGGTTCCCCTCGTGTAAAATTAAAAAAAAATCAAAAAAATTAGAAAAGTCGTATTTACCGATCAATGTTCGATTCTCGTAGTTCTATGAAAACGAAACGCATCTCGTGGCACCTTCACAAAATCAAGACGCTTCTTCGCTTAGCGTTTTCAATTTGTCTAATAATTTCGCAGATGATACTGACTGAGTTTGTGAAGAAATATGGCGAAATTATTTCTCAAGAAGCCCTTTTGATAACTGATGATGAATATAGGAAATGTTAAAAGGTCAAGACTAAGCAATGCGATGACTGTTTATGCTTTGCTGACAATTGGCACGAGTTTATCAAGGATAACAAGCTAAGTGATATGGATTTTCTTATTTTCAAGTTAGTCGTCAAATCAACTTTCCACGTTGCAATTTGTGGGAAAGATGGAATTTTGAGAGAGCCCTTTTTGCCAGATTTACAGCTGCAAAGTGAGAGTGGAAATGAAGAAATGGAGAATAAAAGTTTTACAGCTGCTATCAAGAAAGACTGCAAATACCGCATGGTGACTACAATGTTATTTATTATTAATTTTTAACCAACAATATGTTAATATTAAAATATTATCAATACTTTCAGGGGCACGTGCCTAAAATGATAGGATATGACTTATTTTTACGATATTATATTTTTTGATTTTTTTTTTTAAATTTCAAACAAATCAATGGGATTCCCTTCGGTAATCTTCAAGGGTATATATGTCCCTTCGGTATTTTCGAGGTGAATATTCATTCGGTAATGACACCCTCGGAAAGCCTTCGCTATTACCTTCGTTAATTATGGAGACAAACATTGGCGCCGTATTTGCGAAGGATTTACCGAAGGTAAAATCCCTCGGTAAAAATACCTTCGATAATGCCCTCGGATTCCGAGGACAATATTTCCCTAGGTGTTCCCCTCAGTAAAATAATATTTTTTGTAGTGAAGACTTTCAGAACTCCTTTGATAAATGTATGCATCACTTTCAAAGTACTTTGATAGATGTCTATATCGGAGAGAAGAGTAGAAGAGTTCATGGAAGTCTCAACATAGCTATGTCGTACTATTTTTTCTTCGACCGAATTTTGTTTTTTCTCGGTTTTGTTACATGACAAAGGTTGTAAGGAAACAACAATGAAGTCTCATTTCACCATTTGACTTGGCACAAGGGAAGTATTGAAAGCAAAATACAATTAATGTGTTTTCGTCAGCAAGTAACTGATGAGAAATAATTTAGGTATTTATTAAATTTTTTTAAGATATTTATTATCTTTATATATTATAAAAATATATATTTAATACATATAAATGAAATATTTAATAAATAAAAGAATCATAATTTTACCTTCTTTTTATATCTTCTTCTCTACTTTTTCATTTTCAAATTGCATAGTTTTTCAAAAAAAATATTTCATTGAAAAAATGGCATCATATGTGTGATCTCCTTACAAAGCTTATATTACATCCATAATGCACCTAGAGATATTCTGCTTTTACACAATATAATCTTATATTCTTATCGCGGTTTTTTATAATGAAAACGAGGAGAAGGGAAAGGACAGATAGTCACAGAACTATAACTAGCATTAGGTGCAGCGTCCTCCAGCTATTTTATAAATTTTTAATTCACGAAAGTTTATTTATATACTTATTATAATATTGAACACCAGTTATGATTGGATTACATATATATGTTAATTATAGAAAATGCAACTTTATTCCGTATATTTGCATTTAAACTCATCAAATTGATTCAGCTATTGCACAAAATCACACAATCAAGAAAAATCATTTTGTTTTACTTTTATTTATTTTCAGTTCCCTGTTCCCCAATCCTAATAGTTTAACCTTTGGGTCGAGAGAGAGAGAGAGAGACAGTACTATAATTTACCTTATTTGCCCAAACAAACACCAACAGCCAGCCACAGCCAGTGCCTGCAGGTGAGCAGGCTGAAATTTCCCACTAACACATAACCTGACCTGTGTACTACCAGCCCAGCCCAGCCTATATATACTAGCCCACTAGGATACGAAAGAGACAGGCTCGTAGTGCATAATAATATCAATATGAACTAATTTAATTTCTGTCAAATTAAATACATAATAAAAATTCTTAGAGTATCTAATATATTAATAGGAAATTCATATAAATGAAAGTTGAAAGCCCACATATGTATTTATTTCGTATCTCCTCTCCTATTTCTCTCTCATCACATTTTCACGTGCATAAATAAAAACACATTGTGCTCTTTTAGACATTGTTTGGTTTTTAATTTTATTTATTTATTCATTTAATATCAGTAACATGACTTCTTTTTTTCCCTTTGTTTATTTTTTGCATCCTTGACTTTTCAAGTATTTTGAAGAATAAAATTTAATATTTCGAAAGAATAAAATTTACTACTCGTCAATATTACTTTGCTAGAATGTTATCCATTCGTGTGACGTAAAACTCATATGATACATGTATATATATATCCCTTATATATTAATGCAAAATTTTCATATTCTATGTGTATGTTTTTCATGTTTCGTTAGCTTTGAAAAATATTTTGGTGATTCGGTGTCATCCGAGCTTAATATTAACCTAATTTAGTATTATTCCTTTTTATATATTTACCTACTTTAATACTTTCCTAATATTATATTTTGCCTAATTCAATATTTTTCTTTTATTATATCTTACCTACTATAATATTATTTTTAACATATTTTGTCCAATTCAATATCTTACTTTTATTCTTCTAATATGAAAATATAAAAGAATTTATATCTAATTAGAAAAAATCTATATAGGTTGAATTAATTTTTATTTACAATAAAAGTTGAAATAATTTTATTATAATTCTAAATATTTATTTAAGAAAAATATGAGTTATATAAAGGAAATAAATATAAAAACATAAACTTAAAAAAAATTATATAATCCCAATATAATAAATTGAAAATAATATTAAAAATATATATGAAAAACTATTGTTACACCAAACAAAAAATAAAAACAAAGTGAAACAAAAAAGATAACATAATACTAATACTAATAATAAATTATTATGCCTAAAAATAAATATTAAATATATTCTAAGTCTCTTTATCTAATTCAAATATAATGCATTAATACATATATTATATATTTGCACGAACAAATTAGTATCTTACGCAGAAAAAAAATTAAAATAATATTACATATACTAAAAGTTAGATGCACGATATTTTTTCAATAGAGTTATCAGTGTCTTATAAGTTTTAATTTTTTATATCACATATTCACATGTAACACACGGGTGTTGTATATTTTATATTTTTTCAAACTCAATTTTATACGGGTTTCCCCTTCAAGTTTAAGGTATTTTGATATACTTTACAACTGATTTTGTGACTTAATGTAAAAAAAACTTGAAAATTCTCTATTTTGAAAATCAGTCTTACTGTGATTAAAACAAATAATTTTCTTGATATATCACAACTAATTTCGTGACTCACGGTAAAAAACTTGCAAAGTTCTTAATTCTAAAAACCAGTCTTACTGTAATTAGAACAAGTAATGTTCTGATTTGTGTGTAAGAATTATTTATTGTGATAACAAAACAAATAATGTTACGATCTGTATGTGTCATTTTCAATATTATTCTTTTGGTATTTTTAATGAATATTACTCTTTCCAAATCCCGGATAATATGCGTGTGTCTGCTTCGCATGCTTCGTTTGACAAATAAAAAGTTCTAGTGTTTCTGTTGCTTAGGTTTCATCACCTAATATCTACTTAATTTTATTTTCCTTTTATTGTATCTCACCTAATTTAATATTTTCATTTTATTATATTTTTTCCAATTTAATTTTTTTTAATTATATTTTGTCTAATTTAATATTTTTCTTTTATTCTCCTAATATAAAAATACAAATAAGTCATATAAAATTAGTAGAAAATATCTAAGTTAGTTATTTTAATTAAAAGATAAATACATAAGATATAATCTTAATTAAAAAATTATTATGAAATTATTAAATAAGCAGTGTTTATAATAAATATTAATATAATTTTAATTTTGTAATTTTAAATATTCTATATAGGTAATTTAAGATTTATTTAAAATAATCTAAGTATGTATCTAAATATTGGTAATGAATTCAATCTAACATAAAGACATAAAATTATATAATAATACTAATAATAATAATAATTATTATTATTATTATTATTAAATGTTGATTAGACATCGGTACAATGCGACACGAGTTGAGAGTATGACATCCGTTTAAGTTTTCAAAGTATGTAAGTAATATTATTAACGAATTTAATCTAAACATTAAAATAAAAATAAGTAATAATAATTAACAAGTAGAGATTAGACACGGGTTTAGAATGTGATTTCTTTTGAATAATTAATAAATAAATTAGACATGTATAAGGCAAGGGTTGAGAATACATCATTTGAATTTCTCATTTTACATAAAAATTTATAATTATCGCAAATATTTTTTATATTTATCTTTTGATAAACCCCGTGTAATACAAGGGTATTAAACTAGTATATATATATTTCTGAAAAACTATTGTCCAGCGGTTGTTTTATCGCAATACATATGTTTCATTTAATTTATACGATACACATGTATGTGTTTTCTAAAAAAATATTATTAATTAACGTTTGTTATGTTGGCATATTATATCACTCATTATTTTAATTAATTAATAAAAATTTCAAAATATTGTACGGTTACTTTGCTAGCATGTTATCCAAAGCCTTCTTTTAATTAATTTGTGTTTTTTTTTTCCGAATATTAATGATAAATGGTTGTATTGCTAGCATGTTGTCCCGATCATCCTTTTATTTAATTCAGATAATACACATGTAGATTTTTTTCCAAATACTATTGCTCAACGGTTGCTTTGCTAGAATGTTATCCCAATCGCTATTTTATTTAATTATTGTAGTAGTTTTTTTCAAATATTATTGCTCAACGGTTGTTTTGCTTATATGTTATCCCGATTATTATTTTACTTAATTCGGATATTACATATGTAGATTTCTTTCTACTATTAATGCTCAACAGTTGTTTTATCGCAATATATATATCATTTAATTTATACGATACACATATATGTGTTTTCTAAAAAAGTATTATTACTTAATGTTTGTTCTGGTGGCATATTATCTCACTCGTTATTTTAACTAATTAATAATATTTTCAAAATATTGTTTCACAACAGTTACTTTGCTAGCATGTTATCCAAAAGCCTTCTTTTATTTAATTTGTGTATGTTTTTTTTTCGAATATTAATAATAAACGGTTGTATTGCTAGCATGTTGTCCCGATCATCCTTTTATTTAATTCAGATAATACACATGTAGATTTTTTTCAAATACTATTGCTCAACGGTTGCTTTGCTAGCATGTTATCCCAATCGCTATTTTATTTAATTATTGTAGTAGTTTTTTCCAAATATTATTGCTCAACGGTTGTTTTCCTTATATGTTATCCCGATTATTATTTTACTTAATTCGGATATTACAAATGTAGATTTCTTCCAATTATTAATGCTCAACGGTTGTTTTATCGCAATACATATGTTTCATTTAATTTAAACGATACGCATGTATGTGTTTTCTAAAAAAGTATTATTACTTAATGTTTGTTCTGGTGGCATATTATCTCACTCATTATTTTGATTAATTAATAATATTTTCAAAATATTGTTTCACAACGGTTACTTTGCTAGCATGTTATCCAAAGCCTTCTTTTAATTAATTTGTGTATGTTTGTTTTTTTTTCCGAATATTAATGACAAATGGTTGTATTGCTAGCATGTTGTCCCGATCATCCTTTTATTTAATTCAGATAATACACATGTAGAATTTTTTCCAAATACTATTTCTCAACGGTTGCTTTGCTAGCATGTTATCCCAATCGCTATTTTATTTAATCATTGTAGTAGTTTTTTTCAAATATTATTGCTCAATGGTTGTTTTGCTTATATGTTATCACGATTATTATTTTACTTAATTCGGATATTACATATGTAGATTTTTTCAATTATTAATGCTCGACGGTTGTTTTATCGCAATATAATTTAAACGATACACATGTATGTGTTTTCTAAAAAAGTATTATTACTTAATGTTTGTTCTGGCGGCATATTATATCACTTATTATTTTGATTAATTAATAATATTTTCAAAACGTTTACTTTGTTGGCATGTTATCAAAAAGCCTTCTTTTATTTAATTTGTATATGTTTTTTTTTTCCGAATATTAATACTAAACGGTTGTATTGCAAGCATGCTGTCCGATCATCCTTTTATTTAATTCAGATAATACATATGTAGATTTTTTTCCAAATACTATTGCCCAATGGTTGCTTTGCTAGCATGTTATCCCAATCGCTATTTTATTTAATTATTGTAATAGTTTTTTTCAAATATTATTGCTCAGCGATTGTTATGTTGATATGTTATCCCGATTATGATTTTACTTAATTCGAATATTACATATGTTGATTTCGTCCAATTATTAATGCTCAACGGTAACTTTGCTAACATGTTATTTTATTTAATTCGCATAGTGTTTCTCAAATATTGTTGCGGTTATTTTGCTAGCATGTTATTCCGAACATTATTTATTTAATTTGTGTGACACAAGTGTAAATATTTTTTTCAAATATTATTGCTCAACATTCCTCAACGGTTATACTTTGCTAGCATTTACATATTTAGAGTAACAATAATTTACACACATTTGAAATAAATAATATTCTCACGTTTTAATTTACTTGTAATAGATATTTATCTTTGTTCCTATTGACCAATAACAATTATCTGGCAAAAAAAATATTTAATTTTTAAAGTAAATTTTCAATGGTGTAAAGTAGTAAAAAGTAATCATTTTAAATAACTGTTTTAATACTGTGTGATAATAAAAAATTGAATAGAGTGACACGCAACCGTATCCGTATTTATAACCTCGTCTTTGCAATGCGTATCATGTAATTATTTATATAAATACTCTTACTTTTACAGAAAAAAAAAACACTCAAATCAGTAATTCTCATCCGTATTTACAGAGGAGGATCACCGTTACCAAAATCCTAGGGAAATACATAATTATCAGGTAACGGCTCCATTTCACCCTCTCCATATTCCCGTCCCCATTTTTTCCGGCGCACTTTAAAATTTTTGAAAAGAAAAAAACAAATTTACAGTGAAACATTTTCAAGTAATCTTTGTTTTTGCTCGACGTAGTACGATATTTCTTCACTCTTTCTGATATTTTTACCTTTTCCAGTTTGTCTCAGCAAGTTTGAAGTGTGTCTTCACAGAAATGGCGAAGCAAAACAAAAACCAAAACAAAAATCAAAATCAAAACCAAAATCAAAACCAAAATCACAATCTGAACCAAAATCAAAACCAGAACCAGAACCAAAACCAAGCCCAAAATCAAAACCAAGCCCAAAATCAAAATCAAAACTCCAACCGACGGCATGAAGAACATGATTTCAACCTGACGGAGACGCGGCCGAGCCTCGGCGGCGGGAGAATCTCCGGCATCGACCGCGGCGGCACCGCCTTCGACCTGGTGGAGCAAATGGACTACCTCTACGTCCGAGTGGTCAAAGCCAAGGCGCTTCCGGGCAACCCCGACCCCTTCGTCGAGGTCAAGCTCGGCGGCTTCAAGGCCGCCACCAGAACCTTCGAGAACACGTCGTCTCCGGAGTATAACCACGTCTTCTCCATCCTCAAGGACCGCATCCAGGCCCCTGTCATCGAGGTTTCTGTGAAGAGCAAGTCCAAAAACGGCGGCGACACCTTGATCGGAATGATCGTCGTCGACGCCGTCGACGTCCCGCGGCGGGTCCCACCTGACAGCCCGTTGGCGCCGGAATGGTACAGATTGGAGAACGTCCGAGCCGAAAGGGTCCCCGGAGAGTTGATGTTCGCCATCTGGATGGGGACGCAAGCCGACGAGGCTTTTTCCGAAGCTTGGCATCTAGACGCCGCAGCCGTCAATGGTGACGGTGTTGCCAGTATAAGGTCCAAGGTATATTTATCCCCTCGCCTCTGGTATTTGAGAGTTAATGTGATAGAGGCGCAAGAATTGCACATAGGTGATAAAAACAGGCCCCAGCCCGAAATCTCTATACGGGCCCAACTTGGTAACATGATTTTAAATACTAAAATCTCTCAGAGCAAGAGTTTGAACCCACTGTGGAATGAGGATTTGATGTTCACTGTCGCCGAGCCGTTCGAGGACCAGTTGATTCTCTGTGTGGAGGCGAAAATAGGGAACAATAACAAAAAAGACGAATTAGGCCAGTGTGCTATTTCGTTGCAGAGCGTTGAAAAACGGGTCGATTTCAAGCCCCCGATGAGCCGTTGGTATAATCTGCAGAAACACACAGTTTCTGATAATGGGCAGAGGAACATAAAGGGTTTGAGCAGTCGAATCCACTTGAGGATCTGTTTAGACGGCGGATATCACGTTCTCGACGAGCTAACGCACTACAGCAGCGATTTAAGGCCCACAGCCCGGCAGCTCTGGAAGCCCGCGATCGGAGTGCTCGAGGTGGGAATCCTTAACGCCCGAAACCTCACCGCGATGAAAACGAAAGACGGCCGAGGGTACACGGACGCTTACTGCGTGGCCAAGTACGGGCAGAAATGGATCCGGACCAGAACGATCCTAAACACCTTCGACCCGAAATGGAACGAGCAGTACACGTGGGAGGTTTTCGATCCCTGCACCGTCATCACGATCGGCGTGTTCGACAATTCCCAGCTGCAAGCTGGGAACGGGCCCAAAAAAGATTCCCGAATCGGGAAAGTCCGTATCCGTCTCTCCACGCTCGAGACGAACCGGGTCTACACGCACCTGTACCCGCTCGTCGTCCTCTCTCCCACGGGCGTGAAGAAAATGGGCGAAATCCAGTTAGCCGTTCGATTCTCGTGCGCCTCGTTGCTCAACATGCTGTCGACGTACTGGCAGCCGTTATTACCAAACCTCCACTACGTTCACCCACTGAGCTGTCACCAGATCGAGATTTTAAGGCACCAGGCGACTCAGATCGTCTCGGCCAGGCTGGGCCGGGCTGAGCCGCCTTTGAGAAAGGAGACCGTCGAGTACATGCTCGACGTTGGTTCGAACATGTGGAGCGTTCGGAGGAGCAAGGCCAATCATTATCGGATTGCTGTGATCATGTCGGTTCTAGCGAAGGTGATAAATTGGTTCGAACGGATGCGTACTTGGAAAAGCCCGTTTATAACCGTCTTGGTCCATTTTCTGTTTGTGGCGTTTGTTTGTTTCCCGTGGATGATTTTCAGCACGGTGTTTCTGTACCTGTTCTTGATCGGGATATGGAATTACCGTTTTAGGCCGAGGCACCCGCCGCACATGGACGTCCGGTTGTCTCAGGCTGACACGGCGATGATCGATGAGCTGGACGAGGAGTTTGACACTTTTCCGACGTCTGTGAAGCAGATTGAGTTGGTGAAGATGAGGTACGATAGGCTGAGGGCGATTGCATCGAGGGTGCAGACGGTTTTGGGTGACCTGGCGACGCAGGGGGAGAGGGTTTATTACCTGCTGAGGTGGAGGGACCCGAGGGCCACGGCGCTGTTTCTGATGTTCTGTTTGGTGGCGTGCGTGGTGTTGTATGTGGCGCCTCCCAAGGTGGTGGTGGTGGTGATGGGGTGCTATGGGATGAGGCACCCGGCGTTTCGGGATAGGCTGCCGTCGAGGCCGATGAGTTTCTTCAGGAGGTTGCCGGCGAAAACGGACAGCTTGTTGTGAGTGAGCTTCTTGGTTTTGGACTAGTGCCATGTTTGGAAAAACAATGTCAGTTTTATCTGTTTCTTTTTATTTTGTGGTTGTGAGTTGTTTCACTTGTTGTTACTGCGTGCTTTGGGGGAAAAAGTTTGTCTAGTGTTTTTTGTTTTGAGCAGTTTGTTGATGTTTTAGTTTGTGGTTTATTGGGCAGAGTTATGCAAGAAGCAAATAATTGGACAAGTTAAATGCTTTTTTATTGGGATGGTTTTTGTTAATTGTGTTTATTGATTGAAGAAATTAGTCTATGTGCAATTTTAGTCTATGAGATTATGTTAGAATTCTAAGTTTGGTTTTTGGGATGGTTGAATGATTGAAACTGCCTTTGGATATAGAAACAGTGAAACAGAGCCTTTTTTCTGTCTTTTTCTTTTTCCTTTTTCCTACTTATATTTCATGATTTATATCCTGTCCAAGGGGTTTTTAATGGGGCAAAAATGTATGATATATAGTAGGTGGAATCGCACATTGAAAATTGCATATAATACACAATTTTTTTATACCTTAAAATGGGTTGCGATTCCACGAGTTTTAGCTTTTTTTCCATTTAAAATTGCATATAATGCACAATTTTTTTATACACAAAAGGAAAATAAGAATCGTACCTTGAATATATGATTCCTAATTTATTTATTTTTTATTTAGAATCGCATATACAATTTCACAAATCATTAGAAAGAAAAAAATAAGATAGAAATTGCACGTGTGCAATTTCAACAAAATTAAAAAAAGAAAGAAAGAAAGAAATTGGGCCTTTTTAGAATATTATAGTGAATTAACATTTCAATGGATAATTTTAATATATTATTATTTTATAGTAGATAAATATTTCAACAAAAATTTTAATGAAATAATTATAGTTTTAGATCAATATAGTTAATTTTGTACACTATAATTAATTCCAGTCATATCAATAATATTTGAAATAACATATTGATAGTGCAATTTCATGATTTTTTTTTTAACATTGGAATCGCACACTCAACGTGCAGTTTTTTACCCTTCATATCTTAAATAATAGGCGATAGACTTTTTATCCCGTATATATATTCTATATAATATACCGAATATGACTTAATTTGAAATTAATTTCAATAATATTAAATTTCGTATAATAGTTTTTGAAATAGAATATTGATCGTGCGATTTCATTATTTATTATTATTTTTTTTATTTTTTTTTTTTGAAAATCACACGCTCAATGTGCAATTCCACCTAAATTCACGATTCAAGCCATACACCACACATTTTACCAATTCAAATAAAAAAATACTATTTCAGCATTTTTGCCCTTGTCCAGCTGCACTCAGATCCAGTCGATGCACTAAGCCAACCAATGCGTGTGAGGTTTGTGTGGAGAGATGTTGAACGGCTAAAAAATATGAAGACCTCCTGCTAACCCTATTGAGTTTGGCTAAACGGTTTACAAGTTCAAAACTTATAATTATATTTACATCAAATTTTTGAATTTAAATATATATAATCTTTAATATGTATATTTAATAATAATAATATATTTACAATATAATAAATATATATTTACTTTATTTGGAGAATAGTATATTACATGTATCCTTAAATATAGTATATGTATATACTAGTTTAACACCCATGTATTATACGGAATTTATTAAAAAATAATATAAAAAATATTTGTGATAATTACAACATTCTAAATCTAAAATAAAATATTCAAATAATGTATTCTTAATTCGTGACTTGTACATGTCAAATCTATTTATTCATTATTGTTATTATTGAATAATTTTATATATTAATATTTAAATTAAATTTATTAATAATTTTATTTACATACTTCAAAAAAATCAAAGATGACAAATTATCAACATGTGTCTAATATCTATTAATTAATTATTAAATAATTTTATATTTTAATGTTTAATTAAATTAGTTAATAATTATTAGATTTTCACATATAGTTTGTCTTTTAATTGAGATACTACATTAGATTATTTCACTGGTTATATATGACTTATTATATTTTTATATTAGGAGAATAAAAAAAAAGTTAATAAATTAAATAAAAATTAGATAACATATATAATGAAATAAATATATCAAATTAGGCAACATGAATAAAAGGAAAAGATTAAATAGAAGATATATAATAAATGGAAAATATTAAATTAGGTAAATATTAGGTTCCGATGACACATAAGCAATCCAAGCACCAAAAAATTTTATTTGTTAAATGAAACATGCGAAACGGGCACATAAGTTATGATGATTGTACATAATTTTTGTTATAATAGTTTAATAACGGTGTATTGCACGTGATCTATTAAAAGACAAATATGTATATAAAAAAAACTTAGTGATAATTATATAGTTTTTAATTTAAAATAAAAAACTCAAATGATGTATTATCGATTCGTGTCTTGTACATGCCAAATCTTTTTTAACTATTGTTATTATTAAATAATTTTATATTTTAATATTTAAATTAAAATTTATTAATAATTTTATTTATATATTTAGAAAAAATTAAAACTGTCACAATTTCAACCTGTGTTTGATCTCTATTTATTAATTATTATTATTATTATTATTAACTTTATATTTTAATATTTAGATTAAATTTGTTAATAATTATAGTTACATAGTTATAAATTTCAAAAGATGACGTACTCTCAACCCGTGTCGCATTGTACTAGTGTCTAATCAATATTTTTTAGTTATGAGCGCGCGCGCGCGCGCGCACACACACACACACACACACACACACACACACACATATATATATATATATATATATATATATATATATATATATATTGTTTAAATTGATTTTCTTTTATAATATTTAGTCATACTTAAACTATTGCAAATAATCGTAATTTACCTATATAAAACATTTGACTTCCAGAAATAAAAATTATTTCAACTTTTATCATAAATACAACTTATTTAATTTCAAAATTAAAATTTTTTAATTAAATTAATTTCATATTTTTACTAATTATATATGACTTATTATATTTTTATATTAGGAGAATAAAAAGAAAATATTAAATTAGATAAAATATAATAAAAGAGAAATATCAAATTAGGCAATATAATAAAAGGAAATATTAAATTATGAAAAATATAATAAAAGGTTTGGATGACACATAAACAACTGAATCACTATAATTTTTTATTTGCTAAATGAATCATGCGAAACAGATACATAGGTTAAGTTGTATTAATATACATGAGTGTTTTTTTTAAATGAAAAAGAGATTGGTCTATCGTAAGTTAAAATTATGAAAGAGAAAGAGGGGGAAAAAACTATTTCAATTTTCGAATGCAATGCTAACTCCTATATCAAACACGGGCCAACCCTATCGGAATTCAGGCTAAATGGTTTGGTATAAAAAACTCTTACTTAAACGGTCGTAGTTTTGAACCCTAACTTCAATTCTATCCGATTTAAACGTTATGACTCGCGGGCTTTTGGCCCGTCGAACACCTCTATTCGTGCCTAGTGTTCGGGAATACTTGTATGAAAATTGTATATTTATCACAACGAAATTGATATTTATCATATTTTAAATAATTAAGATATATATACACAAATATCAATATTTATCATAATGAAGACGAGTATATTTGAGAATATACATGAACATTTTTATCATATCGAATATGAACAATTTTATATTTGTGTTCATATCACATTAAATATGAGAGTTTATCATTATTATAACGAAGATGAACAATTATCAAATTGAAATATTCTTTCTACCTACTTGTATACACAAATGTAAACTTTCAACTTATACACACTTGTGCACCTAATAATTTGACATGGTTGACTCAATTTCTTTTTCCATTTTTTTATTTTAAAAAGTGTTATATTTTATAAATAAAGAAACTATTATTTATTAAAAATAAAATAATCTCTATCTTTTTTGTTTTTTAAAATTTTTATACATGGACATTTTTGTATATTAATATGCTTATGCTAGGATAATCTTAAGTCTTAAGTTTAAAATTGTGAAATTCACAAGCGAATGATAAAATCACGCTTAATTACATAAAATTATTTGTTAAAAAATATAGGTATACCGTATATCTATAAATTTATTTTTCCTGGCGACCCAACTACTAAATTGGTAACCACAGTACGGGTCAATGGTCGGGCGGGCTCCAAACAGTGCTTGTTGAATTAAAATAAAAATTAAAAAAAATGATTGCGCTGTCTCATTATTTTTCTCAAATAGAAAATTTATTTAATATTTAAAAAAATTAATACTTTTGCCAGCATCCTCTTCCTCTAAAACCCTAAACCCTAATTTCACACGGGGTAACGATCACAGGCTCTGAACCCTTTTTCCTCCGGTGGGCGTGTGTATCATTGGAATTTCCTGAAGAAAAATAATTATTTCTTTCTCTTTTTCCTCTCATATCCTGCTGCGAAATTCTATTTCTCCAATGGCCAGCAACATCGGTAAAAACCATGGAGCAAAATCGGAAACTGTCGAGAGGAAGAATTGGCGGCCGCACCTGGCGCCGGAGAAGGACTACGAGGCATTACGAGAGATTTTCAAGCATCACATTGATTCGTTTGATCACATGGTGGACCGTGGTATCGATGCAATGTTGAGGAACATCAAGCCGGTTGAAGTTATCGATTCTTTCTCTAAATTGAAGCTTAAAAATATCCTTTCAGTTTTGAATAACTAATTCTTCACCCCCCCCCCCCCACCCCTAATTGATATTGATTTATGTTGAGTTTATATTTTGTAAGTTTTCTGTACTGTTTTATTATTTGGTTTAATTAAAAGTTGATTCTTAACCCAAGACATACTTTGGTTTGGGACTTCTGAAATATTTCCTCCTCAAAAGGAACGATCCTCCAGAACCAACTTGGCCGATGCTTTGTACCCCTTCGAGGTAAAAAAAAATAAAAAAATGGCATAAACAAAGTTTCACTTTGAAATTTCATTATACCACTGCAATGATGTTGATTGAATCTCTCTGTGTGGAGCAGTGTAGACAAGCAAAACTCACATATTCTGGGAAGTTCATGGTGGACTTGTATCTGGAGTATGGCGGTGCCGTTGCTATAAGAGAAAAAATTTGTCTAGGGCAATTTCCTATCATGTTGAAGGTAAACGATTTCGTACTTGTTCCGGTAATTTTCTCATTGCTAGTAGTTTGTTTTATTGAATGGATAATGATATTTCGGTATATAATAATAACTCACCGCTCTTAAGTGCCAAGGTTGTTAGTCAATAGCTTTCTATTTGACCTTTTATTGGAGATAAGCAGTTTTTATTGAATTCTTCAATATGTTTGAAGCAATTATTATAAATGCTGTTAAAAATATTTTTGGAGAGTAATAAAGATGATAATTGTGTGTAAGAAAGATTTCATGAGTAAGGAACAAAATAAGGGGAAAAAAGGATAAAAAGAAAGGAAAAGAGAAACAACTCTGTTAGGGGCTGTTTAGACTAGGCTTCGTTGGGATCTGAGTCTTGAGTATTCGGAATTCTTTGAATAGTAAGAATCCTTATTTGTCGTAGGATTTGGAATCCTTTTTTTTTTTCGGTAGATGTCAAATCATCTCTGAAAAGTGGGTGATGGTGTATTATTATATTGTATTTGATGTCAAATAATGTCTAAAAAGTGGTTGGTGTTGTATTATAAATATTTTATTTAGTAGTATTTAATTATTTAAATGTAACGATGATAGGATCACAGAGATGAGTCTGTGAATATGATAGTACAGGATAGGGGTTAGGTGTAAAAACTTGTGGTTGAGTATTTAAAATTTGAGTCCTCAAACAAATGAGGTTTGAGATTTGGAATCCCAGTCCAGGTTTCTGAGTCTTCGACCAAACAAGGCCCTAATGTCTGAGCTAGAGGACACATCATTTATATTATGATCCTTAGCAATGTAGACTTTCATTGAATTTTTTTGTGTTATTGGGTTTACCTGACATTGCACATTTTGTTGTTTGCATGTAGTCTAAACACTGCCATCTTAATGCTGCAAATGATCCCAAAAAACTAGTTTCACTCAAAGAAGAGCCTTCGGAAATGGGAGGGTGAGTAATTGTTCCTCTCTCTCTCTCTCTACAATGATTGAAACTTTTCTACTTTTATTGTTATATTAATTCATGCTATTTACTTTTTCTTTAGATACTTCATCTTGAATGGGCTTGAGAGAGTTATCCGTCTTCTTATATTGACCAAGAGAAATTATGTAAGTACATTCTTTGCATTCATGCATTGAGGTTTTAAGTTACCCATGTCTCTTTGTATGATCCTAGAACACTTTCCTATCGATATTTAATTCGTGTAGAATTATCAATAGTTTTTCTTCTTATTCCCTGTTACTTACACGTGTTTATTTCCCAGCCAATGAGCACGGTGCGGAGCTCATTCCGTGAACGGCGTGAAGGTTATACAGACAAAGCTGTAGTCATAAGGTTCTTCATTCATATTCGCATGTGACATAAAGATTGTACTTGCGTGAATTTTGCTTTCCAATAACAATTGTTTTCGGTTTTATATTCAGATGTGTTAGGGAAGATCAATCTGCCGTGACTCTTAAACTATACTACCTTAATAATGGGAGTGCCAGGGTTGGATTCTGGTGAGAAATCTAATACTTGGTTGACTTTGTCTTCTAATGTCAAAATCAGGGGATAGCTAACTTCGTTCCTCTTACAGGATACAAGGGAGGGAATATCTACTTCCTGTTGGAATCATATTAAAGGTACCATGAAGTTTCTAGTCTCCTTGAGTGTTTTTGTTATCGTAAAGTGCTCTTGTTGCTGATCTAAAATGCTTTGACATCTCTACTGGTATATTTGATAATTTAAGAGATGATGTTGCATCATTGTAGAAACTAAAGTCCAGATTGAAAATACTTGGTATTGAACTGGTTCTTGATTCTCTGAGGGAGCTTTGAAACTGCTGTAGAGTGGCTTAGGGTTTGAGAAAATGGCGAAATGATATGAATGAGCCTAAGAGAGACAAAAAAAAAAAAACACAATTGGGTGAAGTGTCAGCGCACAGATTTTCATTTTTTTTACCAAAACTTGGATTTCGATTTTATTTGTCGGCTAAAGCGGACCAAAACCCATAAATTATCTTTTCTTCATTTTTTATTATCTTTTATTAATCTTTATAGTAAAAATTTTTTACACTGTTTACATACTACAAAATAATGAAGTGAAAAGTACATCTGTAATTTTGTAATTCTTTTTTCTTCTCCCCTATTTTTTTAAAAATAAAATTCCGTTAAATAAAAAAAAAATCTGAAATAGAGAAAAAGAATAAAAGAGTTATAAGTGAACCGTACCAATTAATTTCGGTTCCATTTTTGGTTTATAATTTTGGACTATCAACTGTGATTTTGGTTCTGTTTAGTTCGTTCTTACATAGAACATTCTCAAAGTACGTGGGGAATTAATGAGTGAGATTTATTCTTCAAGGCTTTTGTCAAGTGCATATTGAGGCAAGTAGTCGCCACTGCTTCTCTCTTTTCTCACTCTCACTTCGTTGTAGGCTTTGGCTGAAACATCTGATCGTGAAATCTATGTGAGTTTAACATGCTGCTACAATGAGAAGTATGATCGAGTTAAGGGATCTGTTGGAACTCAACTTGTTGGCGAAAGAGCTAAAATTATTCTGGATGAACTTCAGAACTTATCTCTGTATACCCGCGCTCAGTGTCTGGAACATATTGGTACTGACCCTCAACTGCAGTTTTTCATATTTCACATGTGTGGATGGTATTCTGTAAAGCTTTTGTTTTTGCAGGGGAGCATTTCCAACCTCTTATGGTGGGACTGGAAAAAGAAAGCTACTCTGTTGTAAGTTCATACATTATATACTGATATAACAAAGACCTAGTGATGATACTCAATTTTCTACTCGTATCTATTGACTTCCCTTTTGCAGATCGCTGATGCTGTGTTAAAAGATTACATATTTGTCCATCTGGATGACTATAATGACAAGTTCAATCTACTCATGTTAGTGTTCACTTTTGTTTTTCTTTCTAATTTTTTCTCCCTGCCCGACTGTAAGTTCAACAAACAAACGTCTATTTTTTATTTCGAAACTGATCCAAATGTCAATTTAGCTTCATGTTGCAGAAGCTGTTTTCTCTTGTAGACCAGACTTCGGTACCAGACAACCCAGATTCGTTACAAAACCAAGAAGTTTTATTGCCCGGTCACTTGATAACTATTTATCTCAAGGTAAAGAAAATTTAGTATTTCATTCCATGAAGGTGCCTTTGTTTTGTTATAAATTTGAATTATATCTGATGTTGGATGAACATGCTCTGCTGAATATTGTTGACGTTATTTTCTTCATTTGACTTTCATTGCTTGTATATTGCGTTTTGACTCATTATATGGAACTATTTTTAACATGACAGTCCATAATTTTCAACTATTGTGTGGTAAAATGCAGGAAAAATTACAAGACTGGTTGCTCAGGGTGAAAAAGTCTCTTCAAGATGAAGTTGACAACAGAACGAAGAAGTTTGAATTGAGCAGCTGTATGCTCTAATATCCATTTAGATTTTAGCTTGCTTTATTTTCCAATGATTTTGTGGTGTAGTGTTGATCTAGTTCTTGATTAACTTATAATTTGCTTTTGTGATTCTCAAGTTTTATTATCTTCTTTTTACAATTTGCGTATCCATAAAATGTAGTTGGCTTGGTTTTGTTTCTTACAGTGAGGCACCGTGTCTTAAGTTGGACAATCTGCAGCTGTTTATGAGGCCTAAGATTAGGAGATTTGTTTGGATTGGAAGCTGTGTATGTGTTCTGTTCTACAGTTCTAGCCTACCATAATACCAACAGTATCAAGCTTGCTTATAATAGGTTTAGGAAATAAGATCTGATACATCACAGAAGTTTTCATTTCTTGGSTCCCGTTTTTGGCCAAAGTTTCCTTTTTTTTTTGGCAATTTAGCAGATAACTCAGAAGTGAGAGGTCATGCTGGCTATTCGATTTGTAATTTGTGCATCTTAATTTGATCCTTTCTAAGATAATCTGTGGGTCCAATATTGTAAAATTCCATAAGTATTTTTGAAGAACATGTGTGAATCCTAATTATCGACCTGTTCTTGTTTGACTCTTATTCTCAAGATTCTAGGAGWGCTGTCTTATATCGAATGCTGCYTCTGGTTGTCTTGACATTTTCATTGCTTTGTTCTGGTTAAATGGCAGTGGCAGATGTCAAGAAGGTCGTTGAGAAAAACTTTCCACGGCAAATTGGTGCAGCTGTTGAAAATTTGTTGAAGACGGGCAGATTGGTTACACAATCTGGTTTAGATTTGCCGCAGGTACAGAAATACTGACATTCGCCTATTATTAATTTATTAGAAAGAAAGGACACATACATTAATTTGAGGAATGTACTGTTGGGATATACTGTGTCTGATGTCATACTTTTTTATTTTGGGATAAACTGTCCTTGTGTTATTTTCCCTTGTTTACTCTGTGTCATACTTTTTTATTTTGCTGGTTGATTTGAGTCTTTACTTTCCCTATGCTTATGCAGTCCTTTTGGAATGACATGTAGAATAAATTGCTTATTTTTTCAATGTTTTGTTGGTTTTGGGCGGTGTCATATTCATGATTGTTAGAGAGCTGGAATGACAGTTATGGCTGAGAGACTAAATTTTCTGCGTTTTATATCACACTTCCGAGCTGTCCATCGAGGTGCTGCGTTTGCAGGCCTTCGCACCACAAGTGTACGAAAGTTGTTGCCTGAGTATGTACTTTTGACCTATTACTAAAGTACTGGAGCCATTTGATTATGTCATGTTCTTTTCTTTGTTTCCTCACATTTTCTATCATCCATATGTATATATGTAATTCTGCACAGATCTTGGGGATTTTTATGTCCTGTTCACACACCCGATGGAGAGCCATGTGGGCTGCTGAACCATATGACTGCTTCTTGCCGTAAGAACTTGTCATTTAATTATATGTTTGCCCTTTTGAGAACTTGTTATTAGAACATAGCGATGGAAAACATAAAATGGCCACAAATTTTTTTTGAGAAGCTGGCATGAATGCATTGAAGTAATATTTGTACCCAATACATTCTCAAGACTTCAGATATTGAAATAAAATATTTACTGCTAAGGATGCTGAATGAATGACTACAATAAATTGTTATATTCACATATGATAAACATGTCTCATGTCAAGGAAATTATTGGTTTGGTTTTGATGTTAAGCTTGAACTATTCTATGCATCAGCATAAAAAAAAGTTGTTGGATGGCCAAAATTATACCATAGGAATATTTTCTGTCATGACAGAAAAAAATTAAATAAAAAATTTCTTGAATTTGAACAATTCTGAAGGAAAAAACTTGGACTAATTAACTTGTTAACTATTTGACAGGGATAACTTCTTATTATGATTCTGAAGGGAATGTAAAGGACTTCCTTGAAGTTCGAAAGTCAATTTCCAAAGTTTTGGTTAGCATCGGGATGACCCCGTCGATGCCAAAACTCGAGCAAGCTGGCCCCCCTGAAATTCTTTCTGTTCAATTAGATGGTCGTGTTGTAGGTTCTATTGCATCTGATATCGTTGAAAAAGCCGTCTCTCACCTGCGGAGGTTAAAGGTTTCAGCAACTTCTCCGGTGCGCTTCTTTCTATAACTGCCTCCCCACCCCACCCCCCAAATGAAATAAAAAGAAAAACCCCCGGAAAAAAAAAACAAAAAACATATTGTCGTTGACCATTACTTATTATAGTTAACATGCATCAGATACCTGACGATCTTGAGGTTGGTTATGTTCCTCTGAGCATGGGCGGGGCTTATCCTGGCTTATACCTATTCACATCTGCATCCAGATTTGTACGACCTGTGAAGAATCTCCTGATACCTCCTGAAGAGAGCAACAACATTGAGCACATTGGGCCCTTTGAGCAGGTGGGCGTAATATTCTAGCTACATTGCATTAAATAAACCATCAATATTTTGGACGATTGTCAACCATATATGTATACGCAGGTCTACATGGAAATAAGTTGTCCGGATGGTGGGAATGGAGGAAGGAAGGACGTGTTTCCTGCCACTCATGATGAAATTCATCCGACTGGAATATTGAGCGTTGTTGCGAGTCTTACACCTTGGTCTGACCATAATCAGAGTCCTCGTAATATGTACCAATGCCAGGTCTTTTTTCTATTTGGACGAGGATTCGATATCTTTCTGATTCCGTATAAAAACTGTTTGTATCTTGACTTTTCTCACCGTTATCTTGTAACAGATGGGAAAACAAACAATGGGTTACTCTTGTCAATCTTTAAATGCACGAGCTGATCAAAAGCTCTATCATCTTCAGGTTACTCCCAACTGTCTTGTTTTTTGGTCTTTTTTTTTCCCCTTCATTCCATTGGGTTTATTTTCAAATGAAAGTGGTTATAAGAAAAGCTTGAATTTGAATTATTTTCGCTCAAAAGTACTTATGAAAAATAGCATTTTGCAGACCCCGCAGACTCCAATTGTGCGCACAAAGGCATATGAAAAATACAATATTGATGACAGTCCGCTAGGAACTAATGCCATTGTGGCCGTTTTAGCATATTCGGGGTAATAATTCGCACATCAAGCTTTTTCTTGACCCTCTCATAATTTGCTTACATATTTTATCTTCTTGCATAACAGTTATGATATGGAGGATGCCATGGTACTAAATAAATCATCTGTGGATCGTGGCATGTGCCGTGGATACATATACCAGGTATTTAACACGAAACAGATTTTGTTCACACGGATCTAATGCTACAAGTTGTTGTTTACATGATAATACTCTGACTATGTTAAATGTTTGTTGGCATGATCTTTGCAGACAGAAACTATAGACCTGGCTGAGCAAAACCTCAGGTCCGATCGCACCCAAAGATCATTTGGGAGAAGCAATCTGGACAAGTCAAGTCATCATTTGATTGATTCTGATGGGCTTCCCTATGTTGGACAGGTATTTTATATACATATAAACATATATTTGCTTTTCTTTTTCCTTAACTACCTGATATCCACTAAATTTATTCGTTATATATAAAATATCAGAGGATAGCCCCCGGTGAACCATATAACAGCATCTACAATGAAGTCACGAGTAGTGTTACAACAAACAAGTTAAAAGGTTCAGATCCTGCCTATGTAGATTATATTGCTGTCGATGTTAAAAACAAAAAGCATATACAGAAGGTAAGTGCATGGGCTTTTTATTATCCTTGTTTTTATTTTGTATGTTCCTAAAAAATTTAGAAGACTCAAACGGATCACAAAAAAATTATGATGTAAACTTAATGCACTACTCCTTGTGTTGAACATTGTACTCCAAACTCTTTAGTTTTATTTATTTTTCTAGGTTAACATATATAACCATAGTAGTAATATTTATTCTTTTGTACGTTGTGCAGGCGAATATCCGATTACGGTATCCTAGAAACCCAATAATTGGTGATAAGTTTAGCAGCAGGCATGGTCAAAAGGGAGTTTGCTCTCAGCTATGGCCAGACATTGATATGCCATTTTCAGGAACTACTGGAATGCGGCCAGATCTTATTATCAATCCTCACGCATTTCCATCCAGAATGACAATTGGAATGCTTTTAGAATCAATTGCAGCTAAGGTATGGCTTGTTAATATAACTATTTTGTTATGTTTTTAAGAAATGATTGTGTTATGTTAGCTTCTGTAGTTTTATTCAAATTTCTTTTTTATCGAGCCTTTTCAAATGGCTGTCCAATTCTATGCCAATTCCAATCTGATGGAGTAAAATATTAATTAAATTAAATACTATCTTGATTCAGTGACAGGGATTTAATTTGTGATTGTAGGGAGGCGCCTTGCGTGGAGATTTTGTTGACGCAACACCTTTTTCGAGCTCGACGACGAAGAAGTCTGACGGGTCTGTCCCTGACACTAAATCACTTGTAGATGAGCTTGGTTCGATTTTGACTGCACGTGGATTCAATTACCATGGTCTAGAGGTATTGTACAGTGGAGTGTATGGGACAGAGTTGACGTGTGAAATATTTATCGGGCCTGTATACTATCAACGTCTCCGGCATATGGTTTCGGATAAATTTCAGGTGCGAGTTTTTTGGTGTTTTTTTTTTGGGAGCACAATCAATTGTAAATTCTGCAATTTGGGCAGTTGAGGTTGCGATTGGTTATCATCAAAAAAAAAAATCCATAAAGATTTCAGTTGAGATTTTTTAGAAATGTTTCAAAAAATTATAACATTCATCTCATTTCTCTTTTTTCTTCCATCAATGAATTCAACTCTTTTTTTTTTAATAAAAAATATCCACTCGCTAATCATTAGCACACTTTCCCCACAAATTCCATTATTCATCCACTCACATAACTCTAACTACCAACCATTTACAATCATTATTTTTGCTATTTTTATATTAAACCAATTTTAATCATTAAATTTTCATCCAATATCCATTCACCCTCCAAAGTTTGCATTCTTTTTTTAAAAGTCCAACTACTTTTCTTTCCCCATTTCAAAATTCCCAAAATAAAATGGTATCCAATCTCAGCTTTAATATTAGCAATTTGTTGCCAGCTATGACACATACACTTTTGCTTGTAATTAGAGTATGGTGTAAATGAGTCGAGTTTATTCCATCCCCATCCAACAAAACAAAATTTCAGGAGAAATTTTAGACTGTTTTGTGGAAGTATTTTTACATATTCGAGTAAATTACACTAAACCCCCTGAATTCGGGGTTTTTTGCACTCTACCCCTGAACTTTGCGTTTTATTTCTCTTTCCCTACGTACAAATCAAAAACTGACATGTGTCTACTTTTCATGACACGTGTCTGCTCGTGATAGAATGTAAGATGGTTCAGAGGGCAAAGTGAAAAAATGCATTGTTCAGGGGTTAAATTGCAATAAAAAATGTTTCAGGTGTAACCTTTTTTTAATGTTTCCAGGTCCGTTCGACAGGAAAAGTCGATCAAGTGACGAGGCAACCCATCAAAGGGAGAAAGCGTGGTGGTGGCGTCCGTTTTGGAGAAATGGAACGAGATTCTCTTCTGGCTCATGGGGCCGCCTATCTGTTGCACGATAGGCTCCACACGAGTTCTGATCATCACATTGCCGACGTGTGCTCCCTCTGTGGGAGCATCTTGACCACATCAATCATCCAATCGCAAAAAAGAGTGGTGATGGATATGATTGGCTTACCCCCTATCAGGGACCCCAAAAAGGTAACGTGTGTGTCCTGTCGGACGAGTAAGGGGATGGAGACTGTTGCGATGCCTTATGTGTTCAGATATTTAGCTGCTGAGTTGGCGGCCATGAACATAAAGGTGACTCTGCAATTGAGTAATGGAGCTGGAGCTTAAGATTCAACGGGTATTTGTATTTTTGACGCATCGAAGATGGTGGAATTAAGCCTAGGGAGAGGGTATTTTATTGTTGTTTCCATTTTTATTTTACTATTCTCCCCCTTTTGTTTGGTATCTATACTTAATTATTAATTAATACTGTAACATTTTTGGTGGGCATTGTAAATTAAAATACAGTCTTATAGTTGGTGTTTGCTCTCCTCTCCTCTCTTCGTTAATGCTTTGCTATGATTTGTGGGAATCTTATGCACTTTGCGGATTTACACTTACACTAGAAGTATTAACTTTTTATTTGAAAGTACAACATTTTACATGAGGCTGCCTTATAATAGTAGTCATATTGTCTTTCTCTTGAGCATCGGCTAAGTTGAGTTATATAATGATCTTATCGATGACAATTTATCCAATACATTGATTTTCTGGTTTATTTCCATATTCTCGGTAAGTGTTTGGATTCAAATTTCTATAATTGTATTTACCTCTCTTGACCTGTTTTTTTATTTTATTATTTTTTTTAACTCCCACGGATCTTCATGTCTACCCATGTTGCTGGTTCTGGTAAATTTGTGATTTTGAAAAATTGGCTGCTGGTCACATGATGAAATCCAAAGCCGCGTGAAACTGAATGGTCACATTCCCTATCACACAAGCAAGTCAACCAAATTGCACATTCTATCAAGTGAGCCAGCCCACAACACACTAAAACAACAATAAATAAGTTCACTTTTGACCAATAACTCTTTACCTTTCAAACATATCTTCAGATCCAAACACAGCACTTATAAATTTGCTCTTCTCTCATTCCCACTATCACACTACACAGTCATGCTTCTACTTCTTCTCTTCCTTTCTCTCTTCACCCTCTCCGCATCACAACAACATTGTCATCCAGATGACCAATCTGCCCTTCTAGCTTTCAAAAACAGCTTCTCAACCCCAAACCCCTTCCCATCATGGGATCCCGTTTTCGATTGCTGCGATTGGTACGGTGTCACATGCAACGAGACCACAAATTACGTCATCGCCCTCGACATAATATCCGACGACCTCAACGGCACTATCCCTTCGTCCCTCCCCAACCTTAGACACCTCGAAAACCTCCGTCTCCACAAAATACCTAACCTCGTCGGCGAAATCCCACAGTCTCTCTCAAAATTGCCACATTTGAGATACTTAGTCATAAGCTGGACTAATATCTCGGGCCCCATACCCGATTTCTTAGCCCATTTGAAAAATCTTGTTTTTCTTGATCTCTCGTTCAATCGCTTATCCGGCTCGATCCCACCTTCTCTTGCAACACTTCCTTTCCTCCGAGCCATTGATTTTAGTCGGAATCAACTCACCGGCCCTATACCGGAATCGTACAGCCTCCTAAGCGGCGAATTCCCAGCGCTCGTTTTATCTCATAATAAGCTGTCGGGCGAAATCCCGGCGTCGTTGTCGAACGTGAATTTTTCGTCGGTCGATATTTCGAGAAACAATTTTTCTGGGGACGCGTCGGTTTTTTTCGGGGAGGGGAAGATTACTAATAGTATTGTGATTTCGAGGAATAATTTGGAGTTTGATTTTTCGAGGGTGAGGTTTATGGAGTCATTGGATGTGCTGGATGTGTCACATAACAAGATTTATGGGAATATTCCTAAGCAGATTACTGAGGCTGTGTATTTGCAGCAGTTGAATGTTAGTTATAACAGATTGTGCGGGAAAATCCCGAGTGGGTGGCATTTGAGGTACAATAAGGAGGGTTGGGATAATTCATCTTTTGTTCATAATAGATGCCTCTGTGGGGTTCCTTTGGATCCTTGTAAATGATGATGTAATGCTAATGCAATTTGTATTTTGCTTCATAGAATTTATTTGTCTTTATAAATGATTATCGGATTTATGAACTTATGTTTATGCAATTTGAGATGAATCTTGTGTATGTTGTAATAATGTTACTAGTGTTTAAATGTGTGATACACGAAATACATATACACACGTGAAAATGTAAATTATATATATAACAAATAAAGATGTCACAAATTCAAATTAATTTGCAATAAAAAAAATTCATGTGATACATGGAGTGTTGTATACTTTGATATTTTCACTTTTTATATTGGATGATTCAAATGTGATACAAAATATTTTGAAAATAACAAAAAAAAAATTAAGATATCTTGTTAAATATCAAATATGAGAAAGAAAATTAGAAAAATAAGGGAAAAAATGACTGTATTAATAAGAATATGAGAAACTTTTTATTATATTTTTGAACACTTACTAAAACACCCAATGAGTTATCTAAATCATTAAAAATTATATGTTCACTTAGTTATTTATATAATCATTATTAACTCAATCGTTTAAACGATTGACTAGACGACCCCGCCCAACCCAAACCATTTGGTTTGTTCGTTCAGCCTTTGTGAGCCACATGTTGGATGCTTACTTTTCTCATTCTTGTTTATATTCACATTATTCATCTATTATATTTCATTTAGTTTAGTGACACAATAACATATAGGTAATAACAACACGAAAATCCATTTTTTCTATCTGTTCGTTTTGTTTTATTTTTGAGTAAGTTTTTTCATGAAATCTGATCATTTAGTTTATAAATTAATATGTTTGAATTATATTATATATAAGTTTATGAATATGAATGTTTGTGATTTTCAAATTTGATATTTATTAATAGGTTATTTAATTTATTTTTTTAAATTTATAAACATAATATACATGTTACATTATTTGTTTAGGCCATTAATCAACTCGAACATTGTTTTGTTTGTTTAGGCCATTAATTGACCCAAACATTTGTGTGTTTTTTTTTTTTTTTTTTTGTGTGTGTGTTGAGCCATTTGCTTGATGTTTCGAATGATTGTTATAATCTCTTGTTATATCTTTATTTTATTTTAATTGTTTTTTACGTGGGACAAGGACACCAATATAATATGTATAATTTTTATTTTCTTTTCAATCTTTCAATATTTTATTTATGATCTTTGTTTATTTAATATGCTAATTAATATATTTAGATATTATTTTTAAGTTGATGAAAAATTATGAATGTTTATGATTTTTAAATATAATATTTTCATTAAAAAATTAATTTACTTGTTTTTAATACAATTTTTATTTTTACTTTTTTTACTTTTTTGTTTGTTTAGTATTGACCCAATGGTTGGTTGACTGAAATGAAAATTTGACTTGTTCATTTATCATTTTTAGTAACTATTTTAATTAAGTATCTTTTGGAAAGTATTAAAATAGTGATACTTGATTGATTGTTTCAATAAACACGAAGTTCCTTCTTGCAAGATTTCGATCATTGTTGGATATCTATGCCATTATGATACTGCAATTAGAATCAATTGATATCAATTTACGAAATACACAATCAATTCAAGAAACATAATCTCAATCAATTGGGTTGTTAGTCTAGTCAAAAAAAATGTGGAAAGTCGATTGTTGGAACAATGTATTCATACACAATCAGTCAACTTGCTTGTAATGTATTATACCAATTCATATATTCATATATCACTTCTATATCCACTTTCATGTAATATCAATCAAACAAGAAATACAATTCCAACCAATTGGATTATTAGTCCAACAAGTTCATATAAGGAAAGTAAGTTATCAGAAGATCTGGTTCGGTACAACGCATCAAGACATGTGTAACACAGTCCCAACAAATCGATTTGTTTGACTAGACATGTCACATAAGAAATGTGATACATTAAGAAAACAATCAATAATATATTTGCGACCAATCTGCCAATTTACACATATTAACAAATGGATTGAGATCCATCATCAAATCCACTACCATGTTTGACTAAAACTCAAATCAATGGATTTAAAATCTTCCAAATTCATTCTCATTTTTTAGCTCATTTTCGTTGGATTTGAAATTAATATTAAAACATAGTCATTGAAAATCATCGTCTCTCTCTCTTAAAAACAACACACACAAAACACACACTAGCTACATTTCACACACACTAGACAAAACACATATTACACAAATTTCACTCCAAATTCTCAAATTTATTTCCGGTTTTAGAGGCAAAATATATATCTCACACACTAAAACATACTACCCCACATTTCACACTACACACATTTCATTTTTGGGATAGTTCATTAAACCGAGTTTCTTTTTCCATACCATGTACTAGAGTTGCAAATGAACCATATTTAATATCAACATATTCGATTCGTTTTCGATAGATTTAACAAATATTCGTATTTGTATTCGTTTAGTATATGAATTTTTATATTGATTCGAATACGATTCGAAAAAAGTATTCGAATATCAACTTCAATGATTTTCTTCCAAAACAATATTAATTAAAACTTAAAATAAAACGTACCCAATATATAATAAATTTTAGTGTTACAAAAAGATATGAATCATATTTAAAATAATTATATATTAGTATATATTTTTATAATTAAAAGTATAAATAATTATTTATAAATAAAAAAATTATAATCTTATAATTTATAATTACCACGCGTGCATGTGTGTGTGTGGAGTGGTTCTGGTGAGAACCTTCCCTGGTGTGGAAATTAGGAACAAATCCTAGCCTCTAATCTAAACGAATTAGATGGTTGGGATTGAGGAAAAATTTCTTTGGCGTTTTTTTTTTTTTTTAAGTTGCGTGTGTGTGGATTGATATTGAGGGAAAATTAGGGTGAGGTTGCATTAATATCAGAGAGAATAAATATCTATCCCACTTTCTAAGCATCATGATTTCTTTCTGAACATAAATTCATAAGACTAATCGACTGCAAAACTTCTTATCCGTCACACTGTCCCTCAATCTCGAACTCTCCAAATTGAGAGAATTGCCAATAAAAATTCCATCAATAGCATTTCCTTTCGGAAAAAGAAGCAACAACTTGTACAAAAACTCTTCTTCGTCAACTTAATTTTTTGGTTTCTTAAATCACTGAAAATCAAGATAATCACCAAAAAAAAAAAAAAAAAAGTTTCGGGAGCAGCAACTCCTTTCTGACAAAGAAGAAATAGTTAAGGACGGTGCGCAAAGGGGTGAATAAGGCAGTGGCGAACAATGGTTAGTAGCAAATTCAATTGTGTTGGAAAAACCCATGTTCATATGTGTGACTGGTCGACTATTTAACCCGTCAGTATTTATAAAACATTAAAAAAATAATTAGGCGGGCTAGTCCAACCCAACCCACGTCAATTTAAATTTCACATATGACATGGATGGATTCGAACCCCTCACCTCTTGTAAATAGAGGAGGAATTTTACCATCTCACCAAATCATTACATATAAGAGTTTATATATTTTTATATATATTAAATATGTAAATTAAGTTATAAATTATATTTATAATTAATATTATTATATTTATAAATATAGACTATATTTATGAATAATGATACTATTAATACATAATATTATTATAAATATATGTTATTTATAAATATATATATATATATATATATAATTGTTTATAAATAATTATAAGTATATATTATTTCGAAATATATATGATTAATTATAAATATATTATTATTTATATATTTTAATTATTATATATATATTATATAAATAATGGTATATAATTATTATAAAATATATAATATAATTTATAAATATATAATAATTTTATATTATATTTATAAGTGTAGATTATATGTATGAATAATGATACGATAAATATATAATATTATTATAAGTATATATATAACTTATATAAATATTTATTATTATAAATATAATTATTTATAAATAATCAAAAATATTTATTATTAATTATAAATATATATCATTTGCAAATATATTATTTATTTATATATATATATATAATATATTATATATAAACAGCGATATATAATTATTATAAATATGTAATATTATTTATATATAAATATATATTATTATTATAAATATATATTATTTATATATATATATATATTTATAAATATATAAATATATAAATATACAAATATATAATATTATTTTCAAATGTATTATACTTATAATATTATAAGATTATATTTTTATATTTATTTTATATCCCTTTAACTAATTAATCTTATATATATATATATATATATATATATATATATATATATATATATATACATAGGAAAAAGTATTTTTGTCAAATATTCTGATTAATTATACAAAGTCAAATAGTACAACCATAAATATACAATTACAAGNNNTTTTTTTGGCAATTTAGCAGATAACTCAGAAGTGAGAGGTCATGCTGGCTATTCGATTTGTKATTTGTGCATCTTAATTTGCTCCTTTCTAAGATAATCTGTGGGTCCAATATTGTAAAATTCCATAAGTATTTTTGAAGAACATGTGTGAATCCTAATTATCGACCTGTTCTTGTTTGACTCTTATTCTCAAGATTCTAGGAGTGCTGTCTTATATCGAATGCTGCATCTGGTTGTCTTGACATTTTCATTGCTTTGTTCTGGTTAAATGGCAGTGGCAGATGTCAAGAAGGTCGTTGAGAAAAACTTTCCACGGCAAATTGGTGCAGCTGTTGAAAATTTGTTGAAGACGGGCAGATTGGTTACACAATCTGGTTTAGATTTGCCGCAGGTACAGAAATACTGACATTCGCCTATTATTAATTTATTAGAAAGAAAGGACACATACATTAATTTGAGGAATGTACTGTTGGGATATACTGTGTCTGATGTCATACTTTTTTATTTTGGGATAAACTGTCCTTGTGTTATTTTCCCTTGTTTACTCTGTGTCATACTTTTTTATTTTGCTGGTTGATTTGAGTCTTTACTTTCCCTATGCTTATGCAGTCCTTTTGGAATGACATGTAGAATAAATTGCTTATTTTTTCAATGTTTTGTTGGTTTTGGGCGGTGTCATATTCATGATTGTTAGAGAGCTGGAATGACAGTTATGGCTGAGAGACTAAATTTTCTGCGTTTTATATCACACTTCCGAGCTGTCCATCGAGGTGCTGCGTTTGCAGGCCTTCGCACCACAAGTGTACGAAAGTTGTTGCCTGAGTATGTACTTTTGACCTATTACTAAAGTACTGGAGCCATTTGATTATGTCATGTTCTTTTCTTTGTTTCCTCACATTTTCTATCATCCATATGTATATATGTAATTCTGCACAGATCTTGGGGATTTTTATGTCCTGTTCACACACCCGATGGAGAGCCATGTGGGCTGCTGAACCATATGACTGCTTCTTGCCGTAAGAACTTGTCATTTAATTATATGTTTGCCCTTTTGAGAACTTGTTATTAGAACATAGCGATGGAAAACATAAAATGGCCACAAATTTTTTTTGAGAAGCTGGCATGAATGCATTGAAGTAATATTTGTACCCAATACATTCTCAAGACTTCAGATATTGAAATAAAATATTTACTGCTAAGGATGCTGAATGAATGACTACAATAAATTGTTATATTCACATATGATAAACATGTCTCATGTCAAGGAAATTATTGGTTTGGTTTTGATGTTAAGCTTGAACTATTCTATGCATCAGCATAAAAAAAAGTTGTTGGATGGCCAAAATTATACCATAGGAATATTTTCTGTCATGACAGAAAAAAATTAAATAAAAAATTTCTTGAATTTGAACAATTCTGAAGGAAAAAACTTGGACTAATTAACTTGTTAACTATTTGACAGGGATAACTTCTTATTATGATTCTGAAGGGAATGTAAAGGACTTCCTTGAAGTTCGAAAGTCAATTTCCAAAGTTTTGGTTAGCATCGGGATGACCCCGTCGATGCCAAAACTCGAGCAAGCTGGCCCCCCTGAAATTCTTTCTGTTCAATTAGATGGTCGTGTTGTAGGTTCTATTGCATCTGATATCGTTGAAAAAGCCGTCTCTCACCTGCGGAGGTTAAAGGTTTCAGCAACTTCTCCGGCTGTCTCTTATACACATCTAGATGTGTATAAGAGACAGGAATAAGAAATCTCAATATAAAGTAAGAAATTTTTAATAAGAAGTTTTCTTACTTTTTCATACATAAAATATGAGATTTTCACTATAAAGTAAGATTTTTTTTTTTAACGTAAATTAAAAATATCTTTATTTTAGAAAATTAAGTAAGAAATTTCACTATAAAATAAGATTTTTTCCTACTTTTTTGAATATAAGATAACAAACTTTTTTACTTTAATGGATATAAAGTAAGAAACTTTATTAATTTTTTGAACATAAAGTATGAAATTTCACTATACAATAATATATAATTTGTATTAAACAAGAAAATACATGATAATAATTTACTATTAAGCAAGATTTTTTTTGTTCTATTTTTTTGGCAAAACAAAAGTGTGTAATAAGTAAAAAATACATAACAACATTTGCACATCAAAGCATGAAACWTTTGCAATCAAATAAAATACTTTTTGTCATCAAATATGAATTTTTGGACATTAAATAAAAAATTTGTTACATATAGTAAGAAATTCGAACATATACTAAGAAATATTTCCGGTGACCGGAATTATTTTTTGGACATTAAGTAAAAAATGTTTGGACATATAGTAATAAATGTTTGCACAAATAGTAAGAAATACATACATATAGTAAAAAATCCAGACATATAGTAAGAGAAATATGTGGTTTGAAAAAAAAAACTGACTGTACTGACTCTATGGACATGTAGTAAGAAATTCGAAACATACAGTAAGAAATTTTGGTCAGGAAAAAAAAATGTGATCGGAAAAAAAAATCCGGCGGCCGAAAAATTTTCCGGCCGGCTGACGGCGGCAGGTGGCCCCCAATTTATTATTACTATTATTATTATTATTAGTTATTTTAATAGTAAGAGTATTGTGGTATATTCATATCACAATTTTGGACTATTTGGCAAAAAGTATGTACTATTTGACTTAAAATTGGATGTAGGACTAATTGACAAATGGACCTCCACCTGTGATACTATTTGACAATTTCCCCTTTTTTTTAATATTCCTGACGGGCTTGGATGTTAGCAAATTGATGACGGCCTATGCTCGTCAGCATAGTGACCCATCAGTAATCCGTCAGTATATGCTGACGGCTTTTCGCCCGTCAACATTTTCCGTCACCATATCCCAATTTTTTCATAGTGATATATCTATATAACACATATATATAGTCTCTCTCTCTCTCTCTCTCTCTCTGTGTGTGTGTGTGTGTATGTGTGTGTGTGTGTATATATATATATATATGGGTGGGTTCAAATGAGAACCCATCACTATATGTGAACCTAGGAACTTATCTTAACTATTAGATTGGATAATATTGATGATTGATAACATGACATGTCAGCAGGGTAATAATGTAAAATAATGTATTAAATAATTAAAAAGGGTATTTTGGACATCTATCAACGTTTATAAAGATCACTACATTGATCTTTAGAAAGCACAACGGATAAAGAAAGAAAACACTATGATTGTATACAAAAAGCATCACAATTTCGTCTATAAACTGCAAATTCAAAAATTTAGAATAAAACTCAAATCTTCAACAAACCATAACCTTTTTAATTTTTTTTCGTTTTAAATGAAATATATATCAAATTAATCACATTCTCAAGATCTACGATTTAAGATATATATTGCATGTTTTAAAACGTAAAAATAAAAATAAATATAATTAAATTAAAAAACCTGAATAGTAAAAGTATCACATATGACTAATTTTAGCACTACAGTCCTGTATAAAAAGTACCATGAATCTAGACATATACTTGCATCATGAATCTGGACATATACTTGCACCATAAATTAAAAACCCTGAATAGTAAAAGTATCGCATGTGACTAATTTTAGTACTACAGTATTGTATAAAAGTACCATAAATCTGGACATATACTTTCACCATGAATCTGGACAAAAATTTGGAGTGCGTCTTATATTGTTACAGTGCTTTCGTACTACACTAAACATTGCTTTTTTCGAAGACAGCCGACAAACCATGGATCTAAACCCCAACCGCCAAACATTTCCGGCATATGCACCACCTGCCAAACCAGCTCGGACCCCTGTCCAAACAAACCAGGAGACCCACAAGTCGAACCGCCGTCCGAACAGCCACAACAACCACCACCCTCTATTTTTCTACCATCGCCGACTTATAGTTCACCGGGCCGTCGCCAGAGGCGAAGACTTTGCCTAGTCGGAAGCGAGCCCAGACGATTTGCCGTTGCCATCGCCGTCGATCCGCCAGAGCGCAGCGGCCATTTCTGACTTCTAAAATCGGGGAGGAAAAACCCACCGCGCATGGAGATGGAGAGTCGCCTGCCCAACCGCTGCTTGGATAGCCGTTACACGTCGTTGCCGGAGGTTCTTGCCGTTGCTGCGCCGATTTGGACGGAGAAGAAAGGAAGAAGAAAAAGAGGAAAACGGCTGAAGCTTATGGCTGATTTTTCCTTTTAATTGTGTTTGATTTGATGATTAAAGAGTATTAGGTAAAAAGACATAAACCCCCCTTACCTACCATATATTGATTTAATAAAAATTAAGAAAATAGAAAAAATCTTATCCACACACATGATTAGATCTAATGTTAAGATGAGTCTCTATGTTCACATATAAGGATGGGGTTCTCATTTGAACCCAATCATCTCTCTCTCTCTCTCTCTCTCTCTCTCTCTATATATATATATATATATATATATATATATATATATATATATATATATATATATATATATATATATATATATATATGCTATAGAGATATATATTAGTTTAACACCCGCATAATATGCGGGATTTGAAAAAAAGTAACATTAATTAAAAATACTAAAAGAATAATATTGAAAATGGTACACACAAATCGTAACATTATTTCTTCTATTTATAGGAAGATTATTCTTCACAAAAAAAATTACACAAAAATCTGAACATTATTTGTTCTATACAGTAAAACTGATATTCATAATAAAGAATTTTTAAATATTTTTACTCGGGAATCACGGAATTAGTTGTAAATTATAACAAAATACCATAACAATATAAAACATACAATGATAATTTAATTAAGAAAACATATGTAATATTATATTATTTTTATTTTTTTCCTTTTTTTTTCTACATAAAATAATAATTTGTTCATGTATGTATATAATGTGTGTATTAGTGTATATATTGGGATTAGATACGAAGATTTGAAATATACTTAATATTTATTTTTATAGACGTACTAGTTTTTTTTTCTCTTTGTTTTTATTTTTCTTATTTGGCGTAACAATAATTTTTTATACATATTTTTAATTTTATTCTCAATGCATTATATTAGGATTAGATAAGGAAATTAAGTTTATATTTTTTATATTTATTTCCCTTTTATTATAATATAACTCGTATTTTACTTAAATAGAATATTTAAAATTCTAAAAATAAAATTATTTCAACTTTTATTATAAAAAAAAAAAAGTTAAATCTCATAGATTTCTCGAGTCATTATACCATGCACCTGGGTGTACCTTGCAAGGTGCACACTGTAATTTAATCTATCATCACATATAACTGATATATATCATCATCACATATAACCGATACATATCATCACAAATAATTGAAATTCTAAATCTAAAAATCCTAAAATGAAAAAATAAACCTAAAATTAATAATAAAACCTAAAAATGAAAAACTAAACCCCAAAATTGAATATTAAACTCTAAACCCTCAATTTTTATCATATATCATCACATATAACTGACACGTATCATCACATGTAACTAAAACATATCATCACAAATAATTGAAATTCTAAATCTAAAAATCTTAAAATGAAAAAATAAACCTAAAATTAATAATAAAATCCTAAAAATGAAAAACTAAACCCCAAAATTGAATATTAAACTCTAAACCCTCAATTTTTATCATATATCATCACATATAAATGACACGTATCATCACATATAACTAAAACATATCATCACATATAACTAGTAGAATGATAGATTTTTGTCGGAACCTTAAAATAGAAAATTAAACAAAAAAAATGAATAACTAAACCTTAAAATGAAAAATTAAACCCTAAAAATAGAAAACTAACCCTAAACTCTAAATTTGTATCACATATCATTATGTATAACTGTCATATATCTTCACGTATAACTCAATGATAATAGGTTTTTATAGGGTGCACCTAGTAAAGTGCACCTAGTAAAGTGCACCTAATAAATTGCCAGATTTTTCTCTAATTAAATGTGATTTAATTATATTTTAATATTGGGAGAATAAAAGTAAGATTTTGAATTAGGCAAAATATGTAAAGAAAATATTGAAATTAGTTAAAATATAATAAAAGGAAAATGTTGAATTAAGGAAAATATAATAATATGAGAATATTGAATTAGAAAAAATATATTAAAAGACCATTATTAAATTAGGTAGATATTAGGCTTGGATGACACCGAAGCATCAGAATTCTTTACGAAACTAACGAAGCATGGGAGCGGTCACATAGGATAAGAGAATTCTACATTTATATATATGATTAGATTCAAATGAGAACCATGTCCTTATATGTGAACATAAGGTAATTATGAGCCTTAGATCTACTTAAATGGATGGATCAGGTTTTTTTGTATTTTTCCTTGTTTGATTAAAAGTATAAGGATTATATAATAAAATCACTGTTGTTGTATATAACTAATATATTAATAGAACATTACGATTGTAAAATAAAAGCATTTCTGGTATATAATAACAGCACTAGTTCGCAAGTTCGCAAATAAGTGAGGGTTCTCATTGGAACCCACCCATATATATATATATATAGGGGTGGATTCACGTGGGAACCAATCCCTATGTGAGAACCTAGAAACCTGCTTTGTTACATAGGATGTGATACTATTTTAGAATCATGTATATGCTAATTAAGATAATAGTAAAAATCAAAGGAACATAAAAATAGCAATGTTAAAATATAAATAGCATTTTGTATTATTTAAATTAGCATCTTGTATAATGTAATATAGCGGTTCCTAGGTTCCCACCTAGAGTATTGGTTCTCACATGATCCTAATTCTATATATATAATTAGGTTCAAGTGAGAATCATGTTCTTATTTGTGAACCTAAAGTCAATTATGGGTCTTACATCTAATTAAATTGATGGATCAGATTTTTTTGTATATTTCCTTATTTGATTAAAAGTATTATTATTATATGATAAAAGCACTTCTGGTGTAGATAACTGAAATATTAATAAAGCACTTTGATTGTATAATAAAAACACTATTGGTATATAATAAAAGTACTAGTTCGCAGGTTCGCAAATAAGTGAGGGATCTCATTGGAACCCACACACATATATATATATATAATGCGAATCGAATGTATATGAGTATTCATATTCATATTCGTAAATAATTCTAATTAAAATATAGATTCGATACGGTATCGTACCAAGATTTTCGGTCGGTAGCATACAATACCAAAATTCATTTCGATACCATGCCAGAAATTTGGATATCAAAACCATACCGTACTGAAATTCAATGTTATTGTAACAAAAATTTCAGTCGCAGCCATATCATACTAAAAATAATTGTCGGTACCATACCGTACCAGAATTCGATAAAAACTGTAACGCGTATCAATAGCAGATGATATCGAAAATCACGATATTTTCGATATAATTCGATACGGTTTGTTCGTCATACCGACAATTTTGGTGTGTTTCCACTCATACATCTCACACACAAAACACATACTACACATATAAAACACACACTTCACACTTGTGTTTTTATATTAACTAACAACTGTAATATTATTTATAAAATATTTCACGAATAAAATATATTTTTTATTATTTATTAACTAATAATTGTAATATTTTTAATTCATAATGAGATTGGAATTTTGACAAATCAACACTATATCCAAATAAGTGTTTTGAAATGAATGGATTTAAATTTAAAATACTTAAAATTCGTTAATTTTGAAATCCATCAAATTCCAAATCTTTCGATCCAAATGCAGCTATAAACTTTTATTCTATCTTATATTTATCCTCCTCTAAAGAGAAAGCCAAAGACAAAAACATAAAAACGTTCTCACATTTTGATAAAATATTATAGTAAGCAATTTAACATAAATTTTAATCATACCTTATGGGTATTTTGTAATTTTAGAAGTTAGTTTTAAAGGAGAAATAGGTGGATAACTTTTGTTACTCGAGGTTTCTTAGTGTTTTATTATTATTTTTATTATTATTATTATTATTATTATTATTATTATTGGAACCAGCAATGAACTTTGCGCAATTAAGGAGGATGTTCTCAATGTAAAATTGAGTGGAATTTAGAATTCCATACAATTTTAGGTATTCTCAATTTAAAATTATATAGATTTCATGAAATTCTGGTTTTCTCAACTTGTAATTCTATAAATTCTATAAAATTCCAATATTCTCAATATATAGTGAAATCTTGTAATTTCATTAAATGATGGATTTTAGGAATTATATTAAATTTTAAGTTAAAAATATATTTACACAATTTCTACCAAATTCTTGCATCTACCCTCATAATCTTATGGGATTCACTTTTTTTTATTTATATTAAAATTTAAATAATATATATTTACACACACACACACACACACACACACACACACTCACACACATATATATATATATATTTAAAATTAAAAGATATTATTTTATCACTCTAGTATTAAAATAATTATTCACTTTATTTTCTAATTTTGTAAAAAATCAAAAAAAAAATCAATCAGTCTATAAGGAAAAAAATATTAGTGCAATTGAAAAAATATTTATTTCTTCTTGATATTTTTTTAAAAATCATCATATTTCAATATAATATGATATAATAATGATTACATTAATAACATTATCATAATTGCATATAAGGTATAATGAGAACTTATTACTAATTTTATTTATTTTAGTTTATAAAATTATGAAATATTCTTCTATTTAAGAAAAAAAGACAATGTTAAACTTTATATTTCTTATAATCATAGTTTTTTTTTATTTTTATAAATTAATATTTTTTTTACTTATTGAGTAGGAGAAAATAGCATTCATCTTGTAGTAAAAATAAAATAAGAGGAAAGATTGCCAAATTTATAAAAATAACTAATTTTAAAACCGATTATCTGAAGAAAAAGAAAAGTAATAAGAAAATTGGTACCATAATATTATGTGTTTTTTTTTCAATAGTTCACATTTTTAATGATTATTATTTCAATTTGTATAATATCCTAAATTGTGACAATTATTCTTGTTAAAAAGAGTTATAATAATTCTAATACATTAAAGAATTATATTAAAATCTACATAATTATATAATATAGTTCCATATAAAATCATTAGAATCCAATGGAATTCATGAAATTATCCATGGAATTTATAGAATTCCATAAAATAAATATTTAATAGAATTTCATGACATTCCATATTGAGGACCACCCCTTAAATCATAACCTAGCTACATAAAGAGATTCAAATATATTTCAACATTATGAAAATTTGTTTCCACTTCACAAGTCACCATGGACAAAACAAATACAAACTATATGGTTAATTTTAATTTGAAAGGAAATTTATTTTGTAATTAGACTAAGAATTTACTTGGTTGATTTGATTTGAGGAGCTGATGGCTAGTGATTAATAACTAATGGGTTTGAATGTTAATTTAACAATTTAAACATGAGATATAAAATATAATATACATAAAATTAAGAAAAATATAAAAATAATAAAAATTCATAATAATAAATAAAGACTTCCTAAAATATATTTTATATTAAAATAAATATAAACAATGATATCAAAATAATTATCTTCATAAATATATATTTTATTATGTCTAAAAATAATATTTATGTAGAACTAAAAAATAGTATTATATAAAAATATATATTTTATAAAGGAAAAAGATAAAAAAAAATCCGATCAGCTTTGAACTAATTAAAAAAAGTTACGAATTATGATTTTTCACGAAATAGGACTTTCTCAACCAAGTGGCCTTAAATTCTATTTGTAAGTTATAATTATTATCTTGTTTGATTATGTGTTGCCCTATTATTCTAACTTGTAAGCTGGTTTTAACTCAAGAAAATCATTGAATAACATACTTTTTTTATAATAATATTGAAATCTAACAACTTTACAATGAATAATAAAGTTTTTAAACAAAGAAAGTAAAATCCACTACTACTAGACATCCTAAATGTTGTCTCATTTCTTGTTCGATCATATGATAATCATTATACATATTTTGAGCAATTATCATTTCTCTTATAAACAAAACCTACAATCTATGGTTAAAATTTAATACTATAATGTTGGAAATACAATGAGCACAAACAGGGATTGTAAAGTATATATTAATATCACTAAAAACTGAAAAAGGTAACACAGAAAGAGAAAGTCGAGTCGAGTTTAGACCTCTCTCCGCAAGACGAAATTGCCCCGGTAGTGCTCTCCAGTTTTGGCAATTCATCCCCAAAAATGAAACGACTACGTCTCCAGTATAACAGCACCATAAGATACTGGAGCTCCGGCGAACTGGAGTGAATTCAGACTGAGATACGAGAAAAACAAAATGCAGAAAATTGTATGCTATATAAATGTGTTTTGTGTTTTTGTTGGCTCAGTTGTTTCAGCGTATTCAGGTGTGAAAAGTGAAGGAGTCTCTCACCCTTATATAGGGTTTCCAGCGGGAGATTACAGCCAGCATAATTACGTCCTTAAAGACGTCATTAAGTCATTCAACCAGACAGCATCCGGCAGCATGAACCTGGACAGGTTCAGCGTACACATGCATTGCATCTTGAGTTCATACGTTTTGGAAACGTACCTGAACGGCCAGGTGATAAGTAATGTGCTAGCCGTTTTCGTAACGATCAGGAGTTCAAAAGCTTCTCAGGTGCGTGTACGTTCAAAAAAGAAGCCTGGGTTGAACCAGGACCCCCATACGGACCACCTCAATCGGACCAGCCAATTCGGACCAATTTCCCAAATCCCAAGTCCCAAGTCCCAGGACCCAGGACTGAGGACCGGGGTCCGGGTCCAGGACTGGGACCGGGCCCGGGCTCGGATCCGCTCGGCTCCGGCGGACAGGCGAACCCAAGTCCAAGAGCCCGCGTGAACTTTGTTCACACAAAGTCCACAACACCTGCTGGCCCACTTGATGTCCACTAAGGAAATGTAATCATTTTTAAACTCCCTTCCACATTGATTAACTTTCAATGTGGGATACACAAAAATGCACTTAAGGAACCGTTCAACTTCCAAGCATCATTTCTCACTCACCAATAATTGGATTTGAGAAATTCAAAATGCTACGACTATCTACACGACACGTAGATCGAGCCTATACAATTTGTTAACACGAATTTTCACTGTACCATTAAATTGATTAAATAAAATTTACAACAATCCCCCACATGAGTGAGAATATCCAAAAAAACAAAACAATGTATGCAAATACGTAGCTCAGCCCTTAAGAGACAATAGAGAATAAGGATAGGTGGCTTGTGGCCTTGAACCTTCCTTAGTTAATACTACCGAGCATACCGGCGAATTAGTGAATATAATTCTTGAACTATTCCCCTTTGTGTATACTAGACAATAGTACCAACCCATTAAGGTCTCATAATTCTTCCATTCTCATGTTTATATCCGTTTATGGCCATGGACAACTTATTTGGATTCATAAGCATTCAGTAGAAGTGACCATCACTTATCGCTTACATAGGTGATTCTTAAACGAGTATTCTGTCGTACTCAAGTCAAAGACCTACACAAGAATCATTAAAAATCAGAGATTTATCCTCACCACATGACAGATTAAAAACTCTACTTTTGCCGTTAAGGAATAGGGTCGTAGAGTTTTACTTACCCAAACTTTTATAGTTTAGTTTTCCCATTGAACCAAGTTTGTGGGATCTTCACTCATCATGGTTGGGTTTCCACTACAATCATATTTATGATGTGGATTTCACTCCCATTCCTTCAAGCAACTTATACATCTGATATCGAGCTATGTTTTTAGTGAATGGATCCGCTAGATTATCTATCGACCTTACGTAGTCAACTGAGATAATCCCACTTGATAACAGATGTCTTACTGTGTTATGTCTCCGACGAATATGTCGAGACTTACCGTTATACAAACCACTTCTTGCCCTTCCAATAGCAGCTTGACTATCGCAGTGAAGCATAACCGGCGGCACGGGTTTCTCCCAACATGGAATATCTTCCAAAAAGTTACGAAGCCATTATGATTCTTCACCTGCTTTGTCCAAAGCGATAAACTCAGATTTCATGGTGGATCGGGCTATACATGTCTGTTTAGTGGATCTCCAAAAAACAGCTCCTCCCCCAATTACAAACACATACCCACTTATTGAATGTGAGTTCTTTGAGTCGGATATCCAGTTTGCATCACACTAACCTTCAAGTATCCTGGGGTATCTACCATAGTGTGGCCCAAAGTTCAGAGTATACTTTAAGTATTTCAAAACTCTCACAAGCGCTTTCCAGTGTTCTCCACTTGGATTGCTTGTATATCGACTCAGTTTGTTTACCGAGCAAGCTAGATCAGGTCTTATACAGTTAGAGATGTACATCAGACATCTAATGATCCTAGCATAGTCCTTCTGAGCAATAGGATCACCTCTGTTCTTACTCAAGTGAACGTCGAGTTCCATAGGTGTCTTTGCTGGAAGACTATCGTGTGCATTGAATTTCTTGATCACTTTCTCAATGTAATGCACTACAAAAAAATCCGAAAATGCTGACGGCCAAATCCGTCAGTATATGAAATACTGACGGCCTCCTGACGGATAATGGCCGCCAGCATTTTTGTGGTCAGGATTCCAGTATCCTGACGGCCTTAACGTAACCGTCAGAAATACTGACGGCTTGCTGACGGGCAATGCCCGCCAGCAATTCTTCCCGTCAGTATTTTTCTTTTTTTTTTTTAAATTTTATAAATGCTGACGGGCTGGCCCGTCAGTATTGCTGGCGGGCCCATGCCCGTCAGCATTTTAAAAATATTATAAAAAAAAACTAAGCGGGGCCTAGCCCAGCCCGCCTGAGCCCAACCCACAACCCCCTAACTTGTGTTTATTTAATACCCCACATGTGGCATGGGGTGAGATTCAA
>BMAC01000517.1:533230-543806 GCA_014905375.1 Phtheirospermum japonicum | reverse complement strand
TATTTCCTGGCGGGTTAGGCCCGTCAGGATAATTACGCGGGATAGATTCCCGCTCGATTCCTGAGGGGATGTTGGCGGGGATAGTTGCTGACGGCCAGGGCCGTCAGAAAATTCGCGCAGCAACGATTTCCGCCAGGAAATCCGCCAGGATTTCTGACGGCTTTTTGGCCGTCAGGAAACCCGCCAGCATGGCCGGGTTTTTTTGTAGTGATGAGATTGTGATAAGACAATTCCATCTGGAGTTCTTATGATTCTTATGCCAAGAATTGTTTCAGCAACTCCCAGATCCTTCATGTCAAAATTCCTTTTTAGCATGAGTTTCGTCTCGTTAATCACTTGTAGGTTGTTAACCATGATTAACATATCATCTACATAAAGACATACTATAACAAATCTGTCATTAGTATTCTTAATGTAGACACACTTGTCGCACTCGTTTATCTTGAGTCCATTTGACATCATTACTTCATCAAATTTCAAGTGCCATTGTAAAGGTTCTTGTTTCAAGCCATACAAAGACTTAACCAATTTGCACACCTTTCTTTCTTATCCAGGTCTTAGAAAATCCTCGGGTTGTTCCATATAGATTTCCTCTTCTAAATTGCCATTTAGAAAGGCTGTTTTAACATCCATTTGGTGAATCTCAATATTGTGCAAAGCAGCAATCACTAGAAGCACCCGGATAAAGGTAATTCTCGTCACAGGAGAGTATGTATCAAAGAAATCATATCCCTCCTTCTGGAGAAATCCTTTCACAACCAGATGAGCTTTATACTTATCGATTGATCCATCAGCTCTGAAATTTCATTTCAGAATCCATTAACTCCCTAAAGGTTTACAACCTTAAGGTAAATCAGTCAGAATCCACGTATGGTTCTGCATGATCGAGTCGATCTCGCTCTGTACAGCTTCCTTCCAAAATGAACTATCAGTCCATGAGAAAGCTTCTTTCAGTGAATTTGGTTCTTCATCCAAGAGAAAAACAACATAGTCGGGACCGAAATCCTTAGCAACTTTAGCTCGAGTGCTCCGTCTAGGAGTTAGAGCTTCAAGTTCTGAACCAGGTCGTTTACGAGACTTAGGTTCAACCCCCACAAGTTCTTGACTTGGAGTTCCTTCAGCATTGCCAGTGTTTGAACTGGAAGCAACTTTATCCTTACAAGGATAGATATCTTCAAAGAATATAGCATTCCTTGACTCAATGGTAGTTCCGACATTCATGTCTGGAACATCTGACCTATGAATGATAAATCGATAGGCGCTACTATTTAGTGCATAACCAATAAAAATACAATCAATCGTTTTGGCTCCGATTGTCACTTGCTTCGGTAGAGGCACTTCTACCTTCGCTAAACACCCCACACTTTGAGGTATTTATAAGAAGGTTTCCTTCCTTTCCACAACTCATAAGGATTTTCGTCCCTACCTTTAAGTGGAATTTTATTGAGGATATAGTTTGTCGTTAAAACAGCTTCCCCCCACATGTTCTGAGATAACCCAAAACTAATCAACAACGCATTCATCATCTCTTTCAAAGTACGATTCTTGCGTTCTGCAACGCCGTTCGATTGAGGTGCATACGGAGCTGTAGTTTGATGAATTATGCCACTTTCGTTGCACAACTCCTCAAACGGAGCTACGTATTCCCCTCCTTTATCACTTCGGGTAGATCTGATTTTGCAGTTAAGTTGAATTTTGCCTTCACTTTTAAAGTTCTTGAAAGCTTCAATAGCCTCATCTTTACCTCTTAAAAGGTATAGATAACAATACCTTGTGCAATCATCAATAAAAGTAATAAAATACTTTTTGCCACCTCTTGTTTGCACAAACTTCAAATCACATACATCCGTGTGAATTAATTCTAGAGGTGTCGTGCTCCTTTCTACCTATTTAAACGGTAACTTTGTCATTTTTACTTCTACACAAATTTCACACTTACTTTTATTAACAAATTCATTTACTTTAAGCAAATTGAGGTTTGACAATCATTTTACTGCATTTAGATTAACGTGGCCTAATCTACAATGCCATAAACTGGAGCACCCAGTCAAGTAAGAGGAATCAGAAGCAATTTTTTTAATGATAGGTTTTGGGCGTGTAGCCATTACATTGAGTTTGAACAGTCCATCTGTAAGGTAACCCTTACCCAAATGTGTTCCAAACTTAGACAAAATAAATTTATTAGCCTCAAATACAAGTTATAACCACGACTAACTAGTATTGAACCAGAGACTAAATTCTTCCGGATGTCCGGAACATGCAGTACCTCACTCAGAGTGATCTCCTTTTCGGAGGTCATTTTGAGGACAACCGAACCAACGCCTGCAACTTGCGAAGAAGCTTGGTTCCCCATGTTCAACTTCCTTCCCTCACAGGGATGGTATTTGGAGAACAAGCTCCGGTCTGCACACACATGGGCGGTTGCAGCAGTGTCGATGAACCATTGACCACGGTTCTCGACCATATTGACTTCCTCAGTGAAAACCGCAATAAGATCATCACTAGTTAGCTCTTTCTCGGCTAAGTGGGTACTCGGCTTGGCCTTCTTTTGCTTTGGCTTGCGACAGTCCTTAGACCTGTGTCCAGGTTTGCCACAATTGAAGCAGTCGCCGCTGAATTTCTGAGAAGAAGGAGCTTTCGGCTTTGCGCTGCCAGGACGCGGCCTCTTCTTTGAGTTGTCTCCTCGTTCAAGTAGGTTCACCCGAGGGTCATCCGAACTTTTCGAGTTCTTGTACTGAACTCGAACTTCGGACTCAATTTTGTACCTTCCGGATAACATCTTCAAGAGACATTGTCTTTCGCTTGTGCCTGAGATATGTCTTGAAGTCTTTCCAGTTTGGAAGAAGCTTATCAATCATGGCAGAAACCGTGAAAGCATCAGGAAGTACCATCCCCTCGACGTAGACGTCATTCACCAGAATTTGGAATTTTTAAACTTGTTCCATAACCGGGCGAGAATCAACCATCTTGTAGTCCATGAAATTCGTGATTACAAATTTCCTAGTTCCAGCCTCGTCGGAGCTGTACTTTTTCTCGAGTGCCTCCCAAATTTTCTTGGAGGTCTTTACGTTCGAGTACACGTTACTCAAACTATCTTCTAGGCTACTAAGGAGAAAGCCTTTGCACAGATAGTCACCGTTGTGCCAGTTATCTTAGGCGGCACGAACATTGAAGTTGGTCTCGGACTCGTCCGGAGTGGGTGGTTCGTCTTCCTTCACAAAGTTAGCGAAGCCAAGCATCGTAAGGTAGAACAACATCTTTTACTGCCACCTCTTGAAGCCTTCACCATTGAATTCTGGAGGCTTCTCCGCGGCGGGCATAATCCGTGAGGAGTGCACCGGAGCGGTCATAGTAGGAACAAATATCCCCGTCATACCCGTTGAATGGGTAATAGAAGAGTACGTCGGCGGAGCCGTTGCGAACATGCTTGGAACCGAAGTTCCCGTCATCACAGTCGAAGATGACATAGTTTGGAAGTCCCTATCCCATAAGGGAATGAACCAGCAGCCGAAACTGTGCTTGAGAACATGCTCGGAACCGAAGTTCCCGTCATCCCAGTAGGATGGTTCACAGAAATGCTTTGAAAGTGTCTCCAGGAGGGTGTCGATAGTCCCTTGGTTGAGAAGGAAATCAACATGATTCATGTTTAGCGTAGAAGCGCCAATCGTTGAGGTGTTCGTGACTGCAGGGGCAGTGGTCGTCGTCGAAATGGTAGAGATAATAGCAGGAGCGGTCGAACTAATCGAACCAAGTGACGAGTCGATCGCAATGGTTGAGGTAGACATTCTCTCCAGTTATAGTAGTGATATTAAAACAGTTTACAAATACAAAAAACAACAAATTTCGTCTTGCGAATTGTTGGAAATACAATGAGCACAAACATGGATTGTAAAGTATATATGTAATACCATTAAAAACTGGAAAAGGTAAAATAGAAAGAGAAAGTCGAGTCGAGTTTAGAACTCTCTCCGCAAGACGAAATTGCCCCGATAGTGCTCTTCGGTTTTGGCAATTCGCCCCAAAGATGAAACGACTACGTCTCCAGTATAACAGCACCGTAAGATACTGGAGCTCCGGCGAACTGGAGTGAATTCGGACTGAGTTACGAGAAAAACAAAATGCAGAAAACTGCATGCTATATGAACGTGTTCTGTGTTTTTGTTGGCTCAGGTGTTTCAGCGTATTCAGGTGTGAAAAGTGAAGGAGTCTCTCACCCTTATATAGGGTTTCCAGCGGGAGGTTACATCCAGCTTAATGACGTCCTTAAAGGCGTCATTAACTCATTCAACCAGACAGCATCCGGAAGCATGAACCTGGACAGGTTCAGCGTGCACATGCATTGCATGTTGAGTTCGTACGTTTTGGAAACGTACCTGAACGGTCAGGTGATAAGTAATGTGCTAGCCGTTTTCGTAATGGTCGGGAGTTCAAAAGTTTCTCAGGTGCGTGTACGTTCAAAAAGGAAGCCTGGGTTGAACCAGGACCCCCATACGGACCAACCAATTCTGACCAATTGCCTAAGCCCAGGGCCCAGGACCGAGGTCCGGACGAACCCAAGTCCAAGAGCCTGCGTGAGCTTTGTTCACACAAAGTCCACAACACCTGCTGGCCACTTGATGTCCACTAGGAAAATGTAATCATTTTAAAACTATCTTCCACATTGATTAACTTTCATGTTGAGTTCGTACGTTTTGGAAACGTACCTGAACGGTCAGGTGATAAGTAATGTGCTAGCCGTTTTCGTAACGGTCAAGAGTTCAAAAGCTTCTCAGGTGCGTGTACGTTCAAAAAGGAAGCCTGGGTTAAACCAGGACCCCCATACGGACTAACCAATGCCCAGGGCCCAGGACCGAGGTTCGGACGAACCCAAGTCCAAGAGCCCGCGTGAGCTTTGTTCACACAAAATCCACAACACCTGCTGGCCCACTTAATGTCCACTAAGAAAATGTAATCATTTTTAAACTATTTTCCACATTGATTAACTTTCAATGTGGGATACACAAAAATGCATTTAAGGAACCGTTAAACTTCCAAGCATCATTTCTCACTCATCATTAATTGGATTTGAGAAATTCAAAATGTTACGAATATCTACACGACACGTAGATCGAGCCTATACAATTTGTTAACACGAATTTTTATTGTACCATTAAATTGATTAAATATAATTTACAATATATAATTTTTTATGATGTTATGCACTTAATTCCATAACGTACATTGTCAAATAGAAAGTGAAATATTATTTTAGAGTCGAATAAATCCCTCAAAAGCTTAAACCTCCACAAAAGTCGGGCATGTGATAGCCAAACAAAAACCGATAATATAACTATATTATTATATTATTATTATTATTATTATTATTATTATTATATAATATAAAATATTTCATGAAATTATTGAAACCCTGCGTCTCATTTATAACAGTCGCCACCAGAACTTTCCAACTATTCTGCTCTCAGTTTCTTGTCTCTCACACCCTTCTCCACTTAATTGACAAAACTAAATTAAATAAACAAAAGGGTTTCTTTAGGGTTTTACTCCAATCCCCAATCTGCCTCCTGTTGTCTCTCTCCTCTTCGTACAGTTGCAGAGCCAATCAATGATCAGGTCCCACGGCCTCCGCCTCGCCCGCCGCTCCCRCGCCTCCTTTCTCATCCACAATTCCGGTTCCTCTGTACGCCTTGTCACATCCTCTACCTATGTTCAAATTTTTGTATTTTTTATTTTGTATGTATAATATATCGCAGCCATTGATATATTGATGGGTACTTTAATTGATTGCAGCTATTATGCGATTACGTATTGAACGGGGGCTGTAGGAGCTTCAGCACCGCTCTGTGCAATCAATCTAAGGGTCGTTCTAATTCTAATTTTGGAAATGGTATTTGAAATTCTGGATTTGAAGTTCCCCCAAAAAATAAAAATGGTTCTGATGTTCTTTATTTTATGAAAAACAGTGGGCAGTGAGAAGTATTGGTTGAAGCTAGGATTTTTCAATGGCAATTTTGGGGCAGCTCGATCAATTCATGGCACTGGTAATCATATACGCGTTTTTTTCCTTTTTCTTTTTCCGGTAGGATCTGGGTTTGTTTTAATTTTTTTATTTTTTTTAATACTGGCATTATAGTTACCAAGTGAAATTATTGGCAAGAAATTGTTGATAGGTTGTTATGTATGATACTACTGTAGGCAACTGACTGACTTTGTAAAACAGTTGTATGGTATTCAATATTTCACAGTTTTTTTTTTCTTAATGTGCGTTTAACTGACTTTATAAGCTTCTTCTTTTTTTTCTAATCTTTTCTTATTTATTTTTTTCTGGATCTACCTGTAAAGCACAATTGTCGAAAGACTTCTATAATGTTCTTGGTGTCAATAAAAATGCAACGGCGTCGGAAATCAAGAAAGCTTACTATGGGGTATATATCTCTCTTGTCATTTGGTATAGATTTTGCAATTATATGCCTTAGTGTTTCCATTTTGTTTAAATTTTCTTATATAATTTTTGTCTGCAGCTTGCGAAAAAGTTGCATCCCGATACAAATAAAGATGACCCAGAAGCTGAAAAGAAATTCCAAGAAGTCCAGAAGGCGTACGAGGTATATTCTGTGATTCTCCTGGTTTCGCGAAGTAATTCCTGAATATAACCTGTGAAAATTTTGTTTAATCTTGTTTTATGGTCTTTTGTAGGTCTTAAAGGATGATGAAAAACGCCAACAATATGATCAGGTCTCAATTTTGTCTTTGCTAATTATATATGATCAACCCTATCTTTTTTCAATTTGCAATTTGACATTTCCTTTTAATAGCTTGGCCATGAAGCTTTCGAAAGTGCCAGTAATGGTGAAGGTCCTGGGTCTGATCCATTTGGTGGAGGTGGCTTTAATCCTTTCCAGGACATATTCAGAAATGCCGATGTAAGCTTTCTATCCACTTCAGATTAGTGCTTTTCGACATTGAGAGTTTCAGGGAGTAAATAATTTTTCCTTATATGAAGACGTTTGTTAACACATGAAGAGCCACAGACACACCATTATTAAATAACTGACTTAGGCTGATGATTGCTGCATATGCAATCTTGGATTAATCATATGGCTTCCATAAATTTTAATTTACTTAAAACGTCATATGGTATGTGGTCTAATTATATGTGAGATCCTACACTTTGTGTTAGCTCATGAAGGAGATATATTCAATTTAAACATGGGCATATGCTGAACTGTTAAACACATCCAGCTTGGAAATCGATTGAAATTTTAGCATTTATGTAGTTATTACTTATATTGGCTACGTGGTATGGTATTCTTGTCATACTTTCCTCAGTACTGTTTAAATTTTCTAAGTTCGAGAATCTAATTTATGTTTTTTTTTGGGTCGAGGTCAGATTTTCAACATCTTCAATAGAGACATGGGTGGAGAAGATGTTAAGGTTATGATCTACATTCAACGATTTTAAAGTTGGTGCCTTAAATCTATAGTCTAATATATTCAGCAATATACTTTTCAGGTCTCAGTTGAACTATCCTTTATGGAAGCTGTCCAGGGATGCACCAAGACGCTTTCAATCATGACTGATTTGGCATGTGATACTTGCGGTATTGTCACGTACCAAACTAGCTTAATTAATATTTGTTCTGATTCTATGCCAATTTTTTGTGCCTTTGTTTGTTTTGATACGTTGATATTGTCTTGCATGTCTGGAAGGCCTAGTTTATTTTGTTAATGTCAATCCTTGATTTTCTTTTTTCTTTTCTTTCATACTATGGGTTTCAGCTTCTTCATTTATAAGGTTATTTGTATTTTTTTTTGTCTTCTCGTACTGTGGTTCTCAGTCATTCTTCTTGATTTTTTTAGGTGGAACTGGTGTTCCTCCTGGAACAAGACCTGAAACTTGTAAACGCTGTAGAGGATCTGGCATGGTGAGTACCCTCTACATCACTTCACGTCCTTGTTGTAATTGGTGGTTTAATACTCATGTTGCAGAAATCGGGCTGCCTAGGAGCTAGGCGGCCACTAGCCGACCTGATAACCCACTAATCGCCGAATAAAATTGGTTGGCCGCCTAATTGGCGATTAATCCGGCCTAGGTGGCTAGTTTTTTTTTTTGAATTTTCCTAATGTCAAATGACGTTGTTTTGATAGTATTATTTTTTAAAACCCTGTCCCTTATTGGGCAGGTTATGTAATATTTTCTTGGCAGTGAAACAATATTCGCGTATTAATATTTATTGGCTTTCATCTTTAGGCTGTAATGTACATTAAGCATATTGATGTTAAAGAACATGACTGGAAAGTTTGAGAACTTGAAGTTCTTAGGGGATGTATGGATTAAATGTAGTCTAGTCCCACAAGATTCTTGCAATAGTAAACTTTTCTTTTCTTTTTTTTTTTCTCTATTTTGGTATTAAAACCATTTTGCTTGTGTTTTTTCATGAATTGTTTTTAAAAAGGTAGCAAGGCTTCTCTATTTTCCATCTCGATTCATTCCTAATTATAGACCAGTTTTTAAATTGAGCAAGAATTTATTTTAGTTATTACCACTTTCTAACCATATTCGTTTCCAACCAGATTCTATATTCTTTTCACGCTTTAGAACAATCAAGATTTTTGTATAATAAATTACATTAATTTAACGCTTTAACTTGCACTCGGGTGCTCATACAACTGATTTAATTTTGATTGCTGAGAATTCATCATTAGAATTCAAAATTGATTACACCCACACACACAAAAATACATGGATGTTGGTTTAACGTAGAGACCAGCCCCGAGTTCCTTCAAGAAATCATGTAGTCTATTAAGAATACGAAAAAAGCAAAGATAACTAAAAATTAAGATAACTATCAAGCGAAGAATTAAAAAGGCCTCATAAAATTATTATGGGTTCAGAAAAAATAACAATGTCACGAACAGAATATGTTTCGATCTGCTGCCAGTTACATAAAATTACACACCAAGCATAAGACTTGTGAACTTCTCCCTCGAGCAAAATTCTATGATCACAAATTATTGAAAGAATAATAAACTACAAGGCACTCCAAATAAAAGTGCAAGCAAAGCCCGAGGCTAGAGCCTGTTAACTCGATCGTGGGTGTGAAACTCTTTGCCAAAAAAAAAAACGCCTACCAAAACAACCGAAACACAATCAAGATGTAGCTTTGGCTTTCGTTTTCTGCTTCTTGGAATCCAAAGAAGCTAAACCTGACCCTAATCCAACCGGGGCCTGATCTTGTTGACCCGATTTAGATTTATCCCCTTCAGGTTTTTTCAACTCCGTTCGGCGTGCTGCCCTCGATTTCTTTCTTTACTCGATTGGTTGCCTCGTTATTTACGGTATCGGGTCCCGTCCCTGAGTTTATGATGTTAAGGATCTGGTTAAGTGGTGGCAGAGCCTGTACGGGTACACCTTGAGGGCGTTTCAAGACACCTTTTGCCGCTGCTTTCTTTCGGACTTCGGCAGTGGCCCGAGCGGCTCTCTCGTCGATGCCTCTCCCTCGTGGGGCCTCGCCAACGGCAGATGATTTGATTGCTGAAGAATTGGAACTACTTGAGCTTCCGGCTACTGCAGCGGCTTGGAATGCTGCTTGTAACAGGTTCGGGTGAGCCTGACACAGAAACATTTTACATGACGCACGTATATTTTGAATTCGATTTATTATACACTAATTTTAGGTAAAATTGCAAAGTAAACCATGTAAGAGGCTACCAACGGTTAAATTTGCACCAACTTAATAATTATAGGACCAGAATTGAACAAATCAAAAATGAGCCGAAATTGCGAAAAAAGCAACCATGCAGAATTAGATCACAACTTATTTACGAGACTAATATAGGTATAGATTCAAGAGTATATTTGCATTTCCTCTTGATTTAAACATTTCATAGACAAATTTTATTAGAACTTAGAGCTTTCCGAATGGCCAAGATACTGGATAAGGGTTCGGCCACATCTCCTTAATATCTCAAGTGGAAAACTGTTACTATTATAAACTACCCCTTGGCTTAAAAATACCGAAGGTGTAATTTGTAAAAATAGAAACACATACCGAGGTCATTGTAATTCCTAAACGCCTAACTCTGGGGCCTTGACTTTTAGACTGAGCCTCAAAAGATTTTTTTTTTGGTGTTACTGAACCTCAAAAGTTTTTTTTTGTTTGTTTCTTACCCTAACTCTGGGCCTTGACTTTTACTTTGTTATCAAATGTGTAAGAAGAACAAATTTCACCATATGTAATAAATACCTTAATCATATCAATAGCCTTTTGTGCAGACGCAGCATTCAAAGCCTGACCTTTTTGCTTTTGCGCATTAACCTGTTGATTGAATTTGAAAAAAAAATTAGACACGATCTAGAAGGTAAAAGTCATTGATGGTAAAAAAGTATATAAAAAGTAAAATTTACTTGCAACTCGCGCATCTTAAATGTCTTCATCCAGTTCTGAGAATCCTTCGTCCTAGAATCATCCTCTCCGAGTTGCTTTACAAGAATATCATATGTTTTCTTTTCATGCTGCCACACAAAACATCACAAAAATTATCAGCACACGTTACAAACTCAAAAAAAAAAAAAAAA
>BMAC01000517.1:518557-532839 GCA_014905375.1 Phtheirospermum japonicum | reverse complement strand
CCATTATTAAATAAACTGACTTAGGCTGATGATTGCTGCATATGCAATCTTGGATTAATCATATGGCTTCCATAAATTTTAATTTACTTAAAACGTCATATGGTATGTGGTCTAATTATATGTGAGATCCTACACTTTGTGTTAGCTCATGAAGGAGATATATTCAATTTAAACATGGGCATATGCTGAACTGTTAAACACATCCAGCTTGGAAATCGATTGAAATTTTAGCATTTATGTAGTTATTACTTATATTGGCTACGTGGTATGGTATTCTTGTCATACTTTCCTCAGTACTGTTTAAATTTTCTAAGTTCGAGAATCTAATTTATGTTTTTTTTTGGGTCGAGGTCAGATTTTCAACATCTTCAATAGAGACATGGGTGGAGAAGATGTTAAGGTTATGATCTACATTCAACGATTTTAAAGTTGGTGCCTTAAATCTATAGTCTAATATATTCAGCAATATACTTTTCAGGTCTCAGTTGAACTATCCTTTATGGAAGCTGTCCAGGGATGCACCAAGACGCTTTCAATCATGACTGATTTGGCATGTGATACTTGCGGTATTGTCACGTACCAAACTAGCTTAATTAATATTTGTTCTGATTCTATGCCAATTTTTTGTGCCTTTGTTTGTTTTGATACGTTGATATTGTCTTGCATGTCTGGAAGGCCTAGTTTATTTTGTTAATGTCAATCCTTGATTTTCTTTTTTCTTTTCTTTCATACTATGGGTTTCAGCTTCTTCATTTATAAGGTTATTTGTATTTTTTTTTGTCTTCTCGTACTGTGGTTCTCAGTCATTCTTCTTGATTTTTTTAGGTGGAACTGGTGTTCCTCCTGGAACAAGACCTGAAACTTGTAAACGCTGTAGAGGATCTGGCATGGTGAGTACCCTCTACATCACTTCACGTCCTTGTTGTAATTGGTGGTTAATACTCATGTTGCAGAAATCGGGCTGCCTAGGAGCTAGGCGGCCACTAGCCGACCTGATAACCCACTAATCGCCGAATAAAATTGGTTGGCCGCCTAATTGGCGATTAATCCGGCCTAGGTGGCTAGTTTTTTTTTTGAATTTCCTAATGTCAAATGACGTCGTTTTGATATTTTCTCCCCCTCCACCCACCCCTCCACCCCCAACAAAAAAAAATGTAAAAGGAAAACGGTTTTGTTTTAAACTTATATGGCAATTAACATGTAAAGATGTAATCAAACTACAAAATAAATGTGGTATCAAATTCAAATCGAAATTTTGTTATCGGTTTTGTATGTTCCTAGGGACCGACTGATTAGTGTACTTTGATTTGTGATTTTTCTGCAAAGAAACAAAAAAAAAATAACTAGGCATCCTAAGCCGTTCGGCTAGTGCCTAGCGAATTCTGCAACCTTGTTTAATACTAATGTCTTGGTTTGCCATCTCAGGTTGTACAACAGAATGGTCCTTTTACACTTCAATCTACTTGTCCAAATTGCGGAGGAGCTGGTAAAATAGTATCGGTATGACATTTGAAAATTTTTAGTAGAATGTGGAGTTCCTGGTCCTCATTTAGTGTTTGTTGCTAAATACAAATGATGCATGAACATTTTTGTCATCTGGATACGATATATGCATCCATTAGATACCCTAGTTTTGATGCATTGTGATGCATATCACATGAATTAACTTAAAAGATTAATTTCCTACGTTATTAACTCTCATATCTCATCCTCTCGGTGTGTGTGTGAATAGTGCAAGAACTTGTTCATTGGAATAGAAATTGAACTTGTTTGCACTTTTGGTTTACCTAAAAAATGGAATGACATGACTTTCTTTTTTTAAAGATGAGTATACTAAGAGGTTATGAATTACTGAAATTGAAACGATACCAAAATTTAAATATAGGATTGCTCAACAAACTCTAGATATTTAACTAACATATGTGAAAGTGTGGTGCGATTGAAGTGTAAAGTAGAGTTAGTTCTTGGAAGAGGTATCGCTGTTAACCTTCTAGAAAGTAGCATGCTTAACCGTTTTAGTCTCCTTTTAATTTTCTGTATTCTTTCGATGAACTTGTGATGATGAAAAGTGGCGAGTTGAATTAAAAATAAATTAATCACTATATACTTTCTACCTGTTGGCAACAGAGCTTCTGCAAGTCTTGCAAGGGCAAGCGGGTAGTGAAAGGTTCAAAGATAGTGAAGTTGAATTTCATGGCAGGTGAGCTCATAGTAAAAGATATGCCTTTCGCTCGTCCTGTTTTTACATTTCTTTATTTTTTGTTTCACAACTTTCGACAGTGTTTTGGTAAAATGGTGATAACCTTAAGATGAGAAGTTAAAACTGACATGGTTTTGCATGCTTTGAGAGCACTTGGATATGATTTGTGGCCTTTCATTTCATTACTAAATGAGATTTAAAATCTCAAAATAAAGTTGGTCCTGCGGATGAGGAATTGGATACGAAAACTGACATTTGTTTTCTACTGTCGTGGCCCACTGTTATTGAATAAAAATTATTGATGCACCATGTATTATTTGTGAAGGCATCAATGTGTAAAAGAAGTGGGCCCTGTAAAAGTGATAATGTAATGGCTCAATTATTGTAAAAATCTCAAAACAGGATATAACATTCCAAAACATATTTGGTATCCAATCTCATCTCTTTTTGACTTTTGGTCCAAAATGGAAAAAAAAAATATCACTTTCAAATTATATCCAATTGCTCCCATTGCAGTTGTAACTTCTTTTTGAAGGTCTTTAACAAGAACAGTCTCTTGATTTTACACTGTTTATCTGCAGGGGTGGACAACAATGAAACTATGAAGATTCCTAGAAGTGGTGGAGCAGATCCTGATGGAAAGTCAACCCGGTGATCTTTATGTTATGATTAAGGTTTGATTAGCACCATTGCTGTCTAATTTTGCCATTCGTTCAAAGATCATCGTATGTTTTGCACATACCTGGTGAGAAAGCTTGAAAGCACCCATACAATTGAACGCGATCGCCAAAGCATGATAGCACACAGCAGTCTGAATATGCTCCTCTCCCAGCAGCCTCTCGTTCTTTTTCAAGGCCTCTTGCAAATACCTAAGTGCCGTATCCATCTTTCCAATATCTTGATACATCATGGCAACGTTTATAAAGGTAGCGGCAACGTCAGGGTGATCGGGACCACACGACAAGCTTAGGAGCAGCAGCGCGCGTGACATGTGGCGCAATGCCAGCTCTGTCTGGTTTAGACCGTGATAGAACAGAGCCATATTCCCATAGCTGCAAGAAATAGTATATGCTTAGATGATAACATCTCAACAAATAACACAAAAGCAGCAGGGGCGGGTTTAATAATATGAAAAGAGTGTATGAAATTGGTTTTTACCTGTGAGCAGTGTCGGGGTGGTCTAGGCCAAGGCAACGTTCGTTTATGATTAGTTCCTTGTGTTGTTGCATTATGGCTCCAGCCATATCTCCAGCATGATACATGACCATGGCCAAGTAGCTGCAATTATTAATCAATATTCAGTACCAGCATAAATCATTTAAATAAATAAAAAGGCAGGGTTCATCAAAAATATGTAAGCAAAGCATCTTGAAAATAACAAAAGGCGGGTTGTAAAACAATTACCGGCAACAATTTGCAACCTCTCGATGCATTGGACCAGTGACCTGCAAATTTTTTGTTTCTCAGTCGGTTACATGTAATATAAAAAACAAACCAAGAGAAGATAAACACCATTTATGATTTAACTCACCTGTTGGAGAATTGTGAAAGCTTCAGAAAATAGCGTGTATGCCTCACTGAGCATTCCCTGTGGAAAGCAATAAAAGAAAATTTTACAAAAAAACTCTTGGAACAGCTACAAAAATATATATGATCCATTGATTCAAAAATAAAAAATTTAAAAGAAAAAAAAAATAATAATAACAACAACAACAACAACAACAAAAGGTACCACAATACCTCCGCTAATTGAGCTTTTCCAGTCTCGACTAGATCCTTGGCTTCTGAACAGACTGGGATAGAATGCTTAACTACTGGTTGGATATTCAATATATCTGAAACTTGGAAAGGTGACGAAGCATCAAAATCATACTGGTGGGCGGCAATGGTGATTCCGACCTGTTAATAGGATAAACAATAAATAAATAACACAATAGGATAATAAACGTCAGTGCAAATGCATACACGCATAAAATCTGAAAGTCAAGTGATTTTAAAATTGAATTTAACAATGTTCATTTAAATTGTTTTCTGAAGAACATTTTCCTTCTCATAGCATTCTCCTATAAACATTCAGCAAATGATTTTGAGTGGCATATTAAACCAATACATGAAAAAGAAATGAAATAAAAATTCAAATCATCCTAAAAGGCATGTTCTCGTTTTACTACCTTCTGGCAAAGATTTCGTATAACAGAAATTTTTTGCACCCGCTGCCTTGCATCCTCTGGCAACTCAAACTGCAGAAGAAAAATATCGACAAAGTAAATACACAGCTATACAGAGACTACTAGCTAAAGTTAGATTGGTAACAATGAAACCTGATATTTGAGTTTTGCGAAGTCTTGTATGTAAAACCACAAACTATCAGAAGTGAGAGTCAAATAAAAGGGCTCTTTCTTCTTCCCATTTCCTTCATTTTTTAGCTTAGCTTGTCCCTTTGGAGACTTTCCAGAAGCATGGTTTCCTGAATTAACCTGTAAAATATGGATGCTATTAGAATAAAAAATGGCAATCCAAAATGCAAGAAATATAGCCAACTGATGTAGTAATTAATCTCACAACTAGTTTTAGCTTTTTCCTTTGTTTTACATCATTATCGCAATTGGCATTATTCAGAACACTTTATTCTGCCCTTCATTGGACTAGGCAAAGCCAGTATTAGGCTCTACGAACAATAGCTGTTGACACCAAGTTATATATATGCATTTGTATACCTTTTTCTGGGCTTTTGACGGTGAATTGTTTGCAACCCCTTTCGCGGAAACAGGTTGAACTTTTCCCACGAGGCAGTTGAAAAAATGTGAAATTGCATTCCCAAGATCATGATCCTCGGTATCTCTCAAGATGTCCTGCACGTTGCATAAAAAAGAAAGCGGGCCATAAATTTTCAAAGCTCATACAAAGGCCAAAAAGGTCACATAATTAATTATTTTACAGATTTGATGAAAGGAATTCGTTTAACCAGAAGGGCATTTTAGAATTAAATAAAATACCAAAAACTAGAAAACCTTAAAAAATTAAGAAAAAAAAACTAAAAAAATGTACAAAACCTAAAAAATAATAAGTAAATAAATAAACTAGTAACCCAAAGAAAAATTAAACTAATTTAAAAAGGTAAAAAAGAAAAACTAAAAACTAATATTTGGCCCTGCCTAACGTAATGTACTCTGTTAGGCAGGTCTACACAAATTTTTGTCAAAGGAATAAGCCGCAAGGCTAATCCATAATGAGATTCTAAACATGACAATCCACATGGCAGAGAAATGAATGTGCCAAAGAATATTTTATGCTCAGAACTTTTACCCAAAATAAAAGCAGTTGGAAGTAAAATCTAAATTTCAGAATACCTTTTCCTTTTGGTAATCAAAGATTGGATCACATGCATGATATTCTACATGCAAAATAATGGTGAAGAGTTCGAGTGCTAGTTACCTTAACGACATGCTTAGCAGATCTCACAACAATTTCATTGGAACAAAGATCCCATAAGTGAGGCATATGTCTTGTCCCTTCAGCAACCTGTAGAACCAAGAGAACAGATGTAGCAATGAATGGAAAATCTAATATTCAAGTTCATGCTACAGAAAATCTAACCGAATGGCACTATAACAACTAGAGATCGTTGCTTACTTTTCCAATATATCGAACATTAATGCCATGGGCATGGAGTGCTTCAGTTAAAGTTTGTCCATCCATTGGTGAAACTTCAAGTGTGCACAGATCTTGTATGAATTTTGGCAGAACAACATCTTTCAGATACAGACTTGCTTTCCGCACATCCTCCTCATCCGCAGAAATTTCCTGCATTACATTGCTTTGAAAAGTTAGACAAGAAATTTCTAGAAAAATATTGGGTTAATTGACAGGCTGGAAAAGGTTAGATATGTTACCTCTTGACTGCCCGATAGCTTAAATTCAGTAAAAATGTTAGGATTGAAAAATATGTCTTTGATTGAATCTTTTGTGTTGGAGTGAGGACAACATTCTTGAGAATTCTGCTTTCCAAGCTTTTCATCATCCTGTAGATAACCATATACGAATATACGATATGAACCGGAACTAGATGGAGCAACATTTAAACCTGATAAAATGCTTGCCCATACATCACAGAAATAATTATTTTAGACTAATTATTTGTTTTAATTTTCCTTAGGGTTTTCTTAGAGGGTTTTATTTATGTTTTTTGGGTTTTTACAGTTTTTTAGGATATTTATTTTTTACGTTTATAAAAAAAAAATCTTTTTAGAATTCTTTTAGTTAGTTTAGGTATTTTAGGGGGTTGTTTTTTGGGTATTAAAATTTTTTATTAAGGGATATAGGCAGGCAGGCCAAAAGAAAGGCCACCTGAAAGTAGTATGCCTCATTTTTTTTAATCCAACAAATATTAAAGATTATAAGTCAATGACCAGAAGCTATGTTCATGTCAGAAAATCAAGAAGCTAAACAAACCAAAACCCGTACCGGTGTGTCACTTGTTGCTGATGCTGCGTGTTCCTCAGCTTTCACCGCTTCAGCACCGACAACATTCAATGAATCGGGAACCGAAGTCTCATGTTCCGATCCAGTCTCGCATTTTGACGTCTTAGTAGCTTCGGCCTTGTCATGCCAAAAGAAGAGAACAGGAAAAAAAAAAAAGTAGTTTAAGATTGTGACCTATATCCAATATGGTTTAGTAGTCAAATTGATACGTGTGAAGGTGAGACTTACATGGCAATAGCCAGATATAATTTCAGGTCTCAAAATGCAAAATCTGGAGCCTGGTCCGGTATAGTTTGCATCGCGTGGAGTGACTCTCATCAAATCCAAAAGATAATGTCTGGTTACAGGACAACAATGTAAACCCCATGAAACAAACAAAACAATAATATATATATATGTGTGTGAGTGTGTGTGTGTGAAAAGAAAGGGTGTGGTGGGGGGCGAGAATTCATAAATATTTACCAAGTCAGCAGACAATTCACAATTAAAAATGGAGGGGAAGCAAAAAAAAAAAAGGCCATAGAGATATCTACAAAAGCTAACTACAAAAGTTAGTGAACAATCGGAAAGGCAAATTTCACCTGTCATCGCTACCAACAATGCCCTTGCACTCAACAGGTGCAGCAAGTTTGAATTCATTGCCAGATCCATCAAGTACAGTGTGCTCCTTCAGATGAAGACGTTTAGCAGCTTCCACTACCTAAGACAATGGTGGCAAGCACTCTAATTATATCTATGACACCTGATCAAAGACAACTATAATCGAAAATGAAACCCATTCCACTAAACGATAATGGGACTAATGTAGCATGCACCCACAACATAAGCATGCACAACCTGCAAAACTCGAAAATTCCAAAATAATCCACCCCCACCCCAATAAAAAAATAATTATTATTATAATTATAATAATAATAATAACCCTATGGTATCACAAGCCTGATGAAAATAAGGATGCTAAAATTTATAATACACGAGGTGTAGATACATTCATATTAAAGTAAAAACACTTGGCTCATCCTTACCTTGGAATGAAAATCTTCACTCCAGCAAATTTTCTTGCCATTGTCAACCGAGCCATACAAAAGGGAGTCCGATTTATCCCCTTGAAGGATTCCAGGCAACACACTCTGGGGCAGGAAAGCAAAAGTGGCAAATACAAAATTTAGAAATAGAAAGAGACCCATGAATTGTTGAACAATAAGCATAAGCAAAAATATGCACCTGCGCAACAACTCTATGACCTCTATAATCAATAATGGCCATAGCAAGATTGTACAAGCCAGGAACATCAACTTCCTGGTATGCCTTGGTGCCTTTCAAGTCGTTATTAGCACTTGCATATGTGGCTTGCTCACTTTCAGCCAGCTGGGCCTCTGAAGGCACATCAGGGGAAACAGCCTCAGTGCCACTGGTGTTTTCTGAGCTCGGAACAGCTGATTTATCAACTTGTGGCAGATTGTTCTCCGACTTCTCGGAATTACTCTGCGATGAGGCTGTACTCTGGACTTTAGAGTTTACTTCTGGTGGTGCCTGCTTCCGGGTCAATTGCTCAAGGTCGGCATCAATAGCGAAACTGAAGAATATGTTGTTGTGGACATACCTAGAAGCCAACAACATAAAGGATGTCGAATGAGATCCAAAAAAAAACCCAAAATGAAAAACACACTAACCCCTAAAAACCGTAAAAACCTTAAAATAAAATTTAAAAAAAAAACTAAAAAATTAGTAAACCCTAAGAAAAACAAGACAAAATAAAAAACTAAAAAAGAACCCTACAAACTAACAATTGGGCCCTGCCTAACAGTATTTGAAGAAAGAAATCAGAAAAAAAGACAAATCCACGGATAGAAAAACAAATAAATAATATAACGAAAATAAAAGCTCGTTGAAGCACTGTGCTTTTCCAAGTAAACTCACATATGAAAACACTCTGGATCAGTTGGATTAATAGGTGGAATACATCTGCTTATCACTCCAATAGCACCACTAGTCGCAGCATCAACAAAATCAGAAGTCACCTTGTAAAGAGCCCTATCTCTTAAGATCCTACAGCCAAAAAAAAAGTGGTAAGTGAATAAAAGGGCAATATTAATACAGGTATGACTTGAAGCAAAAATTGCACTATCAAAAATAACACCTTTCCTGATGTGTGGTATGTGGGAACTCCCGACATGACTGTAACTCTTCATTCCAATCTCTCTGCATGCCAATAAGCTCGCTTCCAAAGGAGAGAGTCAAAGAATTCTCTGCCCTAGCTGCATCGCGTTTGTGATCTGAAATCACCACAAATCAGAAGGTTATCAGAATACACGGTAAAACATAAAGATCAAAACCAGAAATACAAAAACAAGAGGATGAGGAAGAAAAGAAAGGCAGGAAAATATTTACATGATTTGCATTAAGAAGCCTATATGTTCAAGTGAAGTCAATAATGCTATTAGAAACAAAATATGCTAAAAAATTAGTGTCTCGTCTGCTAGCCTACAATTATCAGACTGGAGCAATTTAAGCATACCAGGGACAGGGTACAAGCCCAGCCATGAATTCGGTGGCAGCAGAGATTGGACATTCTCAAAAGGATGTGCAGAAGCCTTACGCTCCAATATTTCACGAAAAGCTAAGAAAATCAAAAGAAAAAAGTAAGTGATACAGCAAGATTAAGATAATTTAATCCACCAAACCAAAAGGCAAGTTGTTTTACCTTTCTTGAACTTAGGGCTAATCTTTTGCAAAAGTCCAACAAGGGATGCAGCTTCTAAAGCAGCTTTATTTGGCCTTGGATCAAGAATGTTCCCTGCGCTTGAGTTAACGTAGAAAGCTTTAGTTGTTCCTGTAATACAATATTTATTTCCTTCCAGTGTTACCACGTCCAAATAAATCAAGTCTCCAGAAAGCCTGAACCAACCAAGATAACATTCAATATATTAGCATGGATCTTATTCCAACAATATAAACAAACTTAATGAAAAGCAACTGAAACCGAAAATTCTAAGTAATATATGAAGACTATTTTGAGTTAATACAACCTTCTGTGGCTTGGAGGAGGATTGAATGAAGAAAAAACAATACTTTCAACACATGAAATATCTTTTGAGGGTGATGACAATAAATTAGTGAGTGAGCCATTCCCCAAAAATCCCAAATTATCAAGTTCTGGCACTTCAGCTTTCACTGCATGTAAACAAAGGATGAGGGGAATAACAAATTAAAGAGAAAATGTGAATAAGGAAAAAAAATAAAAAATAAATAAAAGACACCAGGCAAACTAATACGAAAAATCACAAACCTCCAGAATTTGCAGATGCATTTTTCCCTGTCTCGTGTTGTAGTGCGAGCACTGTGGACAAAGACGAATGCGATGTTGAAGGAGAAAGCAACTCTCTAGTTCGGTGAACATGAGCCCTGATGGATCGATCATCATACAGTGCTGCAAGAAACAGACTCAACTTGAAGTCAATGACAAAAAAAAGTTAAAGTGCCACATAAAAACAGATATATATATATATATATATATAAACACACATGCCAAAGTTTGTTCCTTTTTACACAAGACTGATTTCTGCAGCATATGATGCATATAAGTGGTGCAATAACATAAATGAAATGATATTTCATGCCCCCAAAAGGTAATTTACAAGTTCTCAATCAATTGAAAATTAGTCAACTTCCTAGTTGAGTATGTCTGTTAGAAGCAACAAATTAACCCGAGTAAAAAAGTATTAAGCTTACCAGAAACCATCTCCAGAAAGCTGCTCCCACTAGTAATATCAGCAACTTCGGATATCTCATTGTAGTCTTCTAGATGATGAATGGAACCATCCTTTGTGTGCAGCAATAGATCATAGCATGTGAAAAAACATGTCTCCGGGGCATCAAGAAGAAACTGTCTGACATCCATTACAGAATCTCCAGGACTCAACTGCAAATGCCAATTTTTTAGTTCTTGGAACAGGCATTCAAATAAATTGCTTAGATGCACACAAAAAATATCATCTTTCGCAGATAAACTACTCAAGAACAGCAATCATGGGGTTCTAGGAAAGTCTAGAAATGAAGGATAAAGATTTACTTGTAGCTCAAGCTTCTCCCCTCCTTGTGTTTTCACTGAAACTGGATAAAGATGAACATCACCTGTTACACACGGGAAGCAGCAGTCATTATATGTATGTTAATGTGGGATGTGAAGGCATGTTAATATATGCATTTATTTGCAGAATTAGATTAATAACCCAGTCTCAGTCGAAAAGAAACTACTTTTTAGGAGGACAACCTCAGGTGGAATTAATTGTATGATCTTAATAAGGAAATATATGATTTGTTTCACTTTACATCTGGGACCAACCAAAAAGTGATATGTGTTGGTCAGCTCAGAGGGCATTGAGAGCATAATGTTCAAAGTTAGGCAAGCAAAACATGAACTTCCAAAGTTTAGTAGGCAAAGTGCATCATGATATTTTGCTAGCAATACGCAGTTATCCCTTTACTAAAGAAGCAACTTAAAAACACATAAAGACAAACTAAAAAATCTCCAAAAACATTTTCATAACCATGACCATTAGAAGGCAAGGAGCAAAAAAAAGCCAAATGTAACAGCTACTAGAGTCACAAGAGACCACCATGGAATGCAATTATAGGCACATAGATTAGAATTCTGGACACAACTAAGACAAGATTTCAGAAATTACAATCTGATAGCAAATTTTAAGGCAAATCAAATTTAAGTTTACTTGATGTATCCACCTTGTTTTCTTGGATGCTGGTTGGATGCATTGTCCTGGTCTTTCACCTCAGACTTTGCGTCATTTGATTCGTTCACGCTTGTATCACCATTGGCCACTACAGTGCTAGGACTATCGCTCAAGGGAGCATCAGAGATAGCCTGCTCTGAAGAATTCGTAGCAACTACCTGCGACCCTTTACGATTTTTTCCCCTATTCGACTTTCCCGCCATATTTACTTCTTGTATCAAAAAAATAAAACATGGGATTAGAAACTAGACAAAGCCCAAGATCCCACTAAGGGTCACTCAATGAAAAGCTAAAAGATTAAACATTGTAATCAGAGAATAATGAGATGTGCACATTTTAAAGAACTAAAGTCAAACTCTTGTTCCATCCCAGATCAAGAAACAAGAGAAAAAAGGAATTAACAACAAAAAATCAAACTTTACTCTTACCCCATAATCCAAGATTACATTTTTTTGCTTTCCACACACAAAGAATGCATATTAAACTAAATAAAATCAACACCTTTTTGATTTCCAGATAAAATGAGATGTGCACATTTTATAGTATAGAAGCTAAACTCCTGTTCCATCCCAGATCAAGAAAACAATACAAAATGGAATTAACGATAAAGAATCAAATTTTGCTCTTACCCAGTAATCCAAGATTTCATTTATCACTTTTCTCATACAAAGAATGCACATTAAACTAAATAACATCAACACTTTTCGATTTCCAGATAAATAACAAAGATTCCTTAAAAAGCACTAATAAAAATAATTAAATTCCAACAAGTGTACGCTCATAACCATGAATGTCACAGAGCAAAAAGAGAGAATAAATGACCCCAAGGACAAAAGAAAAACATAAGCTCATTAAAATTCATACGGCACATAGACCAATCATATTCAAGTCAGCAAACCACCAAAAAAAGCTTTCGCTATAAAGTATGATTACGTGCGTACAGATAACACGTGCGAATATCCATATGAAGTTTACCGCGCCTACATAAATTATCGTGTGGTGAAATTTTAAGCCGGTAGCTAAGAAAACAGGGTTGATTAATCGATTGTACTACCTGGGTGGAAAAGCGAGAATCGCTGCCCAACTGTTTGATTAAAGTCTCAAAAGAGGGACTTTGAAACAGTGTGTGTCTGCGTGCGTGAGTTTGTGTATTTTTTGGGGGTTCTTGTGAGGGCTGGGGTTTTAAGGGGGTAGGGGAGAAGGAAGAAGTAGAGAGAGAGAGTGGCTGAGAGACGGCGGATTTTTTGACCCATTTTTATAGTAACTAATTATTCGATAATTTATAATACAGAGAAATGCATATGTGCCCCTCTTTTTTGTCTAAATTGTGAATATCCTCTGATATTTTGCCAATATTCGTAAAAAGAACCCTTCTATGAAAGATTAACCTAAGACCTTATCCTTCAAACTATTTTTAGTTTAAAAAACTAGTCCTGTAAATTGACTAACGAATAAAGCACGCATCCATCCTCGTACATGCCCACAAGAGGACTCATACTCTTGCCTCCTCCCAAATAATTAATGTTAGGATAACACTTTTGTTAGATCAAACTAACAGATTATTTGTTATGCTAAAATTTTATACCAATATATTATAGTACCAATGCATCATCATAATATAAAAACCAATATATCATAGCAAAAATCAGATATTTATGAAAAATCAATATTTTTGAGTACAAAAACCAAAAGATCATAATATAAAAATAATATATTATAGTATCGAGTCAAATTGTCTAACGGGTCATGACCCGTCAATCTGTCCAACACAAGTGATTGTCTTAATGTTAATATCAATCGAGTTAAGCTTCGAATGTATAGAATACATAAAAATTGCGTGAAATCTTTGACTAATTTATCCAATTAATGCAAAGTTGTATTATGAAATAAATAAATTTGGTGGTTGATATGATATAAAATATTTATATAACGATGAAAATGACTGTCAATGTCAATAATATATGGGTGAAAATAGTGGATTTTGTATAGAAATGATATTTGTATTTATTTATTTTTTGGAAGGTGGTAGATGTGAATTTGTATGATAATAAATAAAAAGTGTATTTTCTTAATATATTTAAATAAAGAAAATGATGGATGAAAATAAGAGCATTTCATATTACTCGTGGAAAAGTGCGGGAAATATGTATAAATTTACAAACAATACACATTATGGGTGTTTGGAAATTAGAGATTTGGGGTAAAATAAAAGGTTTGACTTCAATTTAGATGATTGATCGGCAGATCTTCTATTTAGGTTGTTTGGTAAATAGAGTTTATAATTAACTATTTGGGTCCAAAAAATTAAGTTTGAAAAAACTATATATAGTAACTTTTTGAGAAGAGAGGTTTGAAATGTGAGTTACAATGACAATTTTGTCCTTGAATTGCAATACACACACACACGGAGAGTTAATTTACATACAAAATTATTTATTACTAAGTTTGATTAAATAATAGCAATAACTATCCAAGTTAAATTTAATATATTTAAATATTTGTGAATCAATAAATATTTATATATAATAATTTTTAAATACTGATTATTTATAAATGTTATTTTAATTCTTCGATGTATTATAAATATATGTTAATAACAAAATAATACTCCATGATAAATTATGTGAATGCCTTTTCTGATCGTTTTACATAATCACATAGCTATTAGCTCACAAATATTTACCAAACACTCTATACAGTTAGCTAATATAATGAACTAGTCAAACCACTAACGTAATCAATTATCACTAACAGGTAATGCAATTAGCAATCAGCTATTCGCCAATTGTCAAACAGAACCATTGAGCGTGTGTATTTTGCGTGAATTTCTTAGATTAATACAATTATAT
>BMAC01000517.1:468154-492031 GCA_014905375.1 Phtheirospermum japonicum | reverse complement strand
AAAAGAAAACTATTAAGTTAAGCTAAATATAATAAAAAGGAAATATTAAATTAGGCAACACACAATAAAAGAAAATTATTAAATTAGGTATATATTAGGCTCGTATGACACATACGAAGCACCAAAATTTTTTTATTATCTAAGCGAAGCATACGAAGCAGACACATAAATTAGTAGGATTTTGCATTAATATATATTTGTTTAATACCCGTATATTACACGGGACTTAACAAAAGACAAATATAAAAAATAGTTTTGATAATTAAAGAATTTTAAATCTAAAATAAAAAATTAAAATAATGTATTCTCAAACCGTGCCTTGTGCATGTCTAATATATTTATTAATTATTATAAATATTAAATAATTTATATTTGATGTTAATTAAATTCATTAATAATTCTAGTTACATACTTACAAAAATTCAAAAGGCGTCACATTCTAAACCCGTGTCTAATATCTATTTTATTAACTATTATTATTAAATCATTTTATATATTAATATTTAGAATAAACTTTGAGATATTCAAAAGATGTCATACTCTCAACCCGTGTCACATTGTGCTGGTGTCTAATCAATGTTTATTAATTATTATATAATTTAATATTTTCATGTTTAGATTAAATACATTACTAATATTTAGTTACATACTTAGATTATTAGAAATAACTCATATTTTACCTATATAGAATATTTGAAAATTCAAAAATAAAATTATTTTCAATTCTATTATCAATAAAACTTATTTAATTATTTTGATATTAAAGTTTTTTTATAATTAAATTTTTTTCATATGTATTTTATCTTTTAATTAAAATAAATAATTTAGATCTTATCTACTAATTATATATGACTTATTTATATTTTAAAATACGAGAATCAAAGGAAAGTATTGAATAAGGAAAAATATGACAAAAGAATTAAATTAGTTAAAATACAATAAAAAGAAAAGTATCTAATTATATATGACTTATTTATATTTCTATATTAGGAGAATAAAAGGGAAGTATTGAATAAGAAAAAATATAATAAAATAATTAGATTAGGTAAGATACAATAAAAAGAAAAACATTAAGTTAGGTAAATATTAGGCTCGGATGACACATAAGCAAACGAAGCACCAAAATTTTTTATTTGCCAAACGAAGCATACGAAGCATACACATAGGTTAGGAGGATTTTGCATTAATATATAGGGGTGATATATATATATATATAAAGGATATTTTTTATAATTATAGCAAAAATAAAAAATCATGCCAATAATAGTAAATTATTTTGATCAATAAAATAATATATAGGCATGTATTTAAATGTCTCTAGTTAAAATATTAATTAAGTACTACTATATCTTAGATTTTTTTTGAACCTTATTAATTAGATCTGGCTTGTATATAGTATATGAATTCACACATATATAATTATTTACAGGGTAGTATTCAATTAATATCATATGCATACATGTCTAATTCAGACATATCAATTAATTGATATGGTAATGTAAAATTAATATCTATAATTATTATTTATCACATATTTATATTTAAAAATAAAAAATATATGATTTATATCAAAAAAACTTATTATATTTATTTATAGATATAATAGGTAAATTTATTTTTTCAAATCAAAATGTGACAGCTTGAAATTACAATAATAAAGTTATACAAATATCTATAACTATATAGTAAGTGGGCATACTAAATAACAATATTAAAAGTATGGTCACTATTGTCCATCTATAATAAACTTCATTCCAAATATATGTATATCCCAATATCTAAGGTTATTTATACACTAGTTTGAATACCCGCGTTTTACGCAGGCATATCGAAAAAAGATATAAAAACATAAAATCTATCAAAAAATTATTAACTTCACAAAGTCAATTATTAATACAACGAAAAAATATATTTGATTTAAATATAAGATGTATAAAATATTAACTAAAGATATGTACCCATGGAAATTGAACTTGTGAATCATAAACAAAATTTCAAGTCTTTTCGCCCCTTCACTCTCTCGATCGACATTGCAGCATAATAAAATAAAAATATCTTACACAATCCACCACAATACTCGCATATGATAAAGATTTCAAATAAATGATTTTAAAAATCAAAACACGGGTTTCATTATGTTATATTGTTCACCATATTAGATCACTGCAGATTAAAATGATTTGCCAGCCTATTGATCATCTTCTCTACTCTCCCATTACCTTCATTATTGTTACCAATCTTTCTATCTTCTCAAAAACCTATTCAATACAAATGGATCAGCTAAATCTTGGTTGAAAGTAAATTAATAATTACAGGAATCACGTCCATGTTAACTAATTAGATATAAATATTTTAACACATTCTATGAAGTAGGTATATAATAAAAAAATAGAGAATATGTTTATTTATTAGATACAATATGTAATATATATTCAATGAATATTATATCGTACACAAATATTAAATATTATAAATACTTATTTAAGTCCGATAATTTTGTTATACCTATATGTAGTGTTGTGATCCTTAATAATATTTTGAAATACATAAGAGAGAATTACTCTGATTTTATTTATATGTATATTATTTTGAATTACTATATTAAGAAATTTCAATATAAGTCGTAAAATTTATTGTCCTGCTCGTGCAAAACACGGAGTGTATATTTAAAAAAAAAATTATACATAAGAATATTTTAAATTTCATCAAATGATAAAAATATAAATACAAATAATTATGAGTTATACATCATCTTCTTTACGACATCTAATAAATAAGAAATTATTGTTGAATGTAACATATTTTTTATATATGATTTCAACAATAAACTTTTTAAAAATAATAATTTTCTGCAAAATAAGTAATACATGATAGATATGCTCAAATATCAGATTGTTGGACCTAACAAAAATATATATATTTTTTATCGAAATCCCCCTGTTTCTAATGTTTTAATACAATATTTTATATATTTATATCAGAAGTGATTTTTTTAATAACATTGTATTTTGATAATTTATTTATTTCCCTCGAAAAATTATAGACTAATGTTTTTAATAATAAAATTTAAGAAATTAATAGTAATTTGTATTTTAGTTTTTTATAGCAAATATGTCTTTTCTTTTACATACAAATCTTATACCAAATGTAAAAATGACTTTTATAGTCAAAGTGAAATGATTCGAGAGGAAATGTTAAAATCAAAATAATTGATGTGACTTTGGTTGTTTCCATTACTCACTGTTCAGAGTTGAGACTTTGGACTTACAGTAATTGGATCATTAAAAAACAAAGTAATATTGAAATCTTATTTATATCGAGGTTTAAGAGGAATTTCACAATCAAGAAAGAAAAAAAAAATTATTTGTTCAAAGTGAAAAATAAACAAATAAATAATTAGACTTAAATATTAAAATATAAATAAATAAATAGATTAGATCACAAAACCTGAAAGATAATGGTAAGAAGTATTAAATAAACCAAAATCACCACTAAAAGAATTTATACTATTTTTAAATCACATACGTGTTTTTAAGCAAATTCTCACATATCAAATAGCATTTAGTCAAAACAGTCTACAAATAAATAGCTAATTTTTTTCTTTATAAACATACAATTTAATGGATGAATTATTAGTCATCTAATCAAAAAAATTACAACTAAAAAAATAGTTTTATGGTTAAATAATACATCATTTTTACATAATTATCGTATATTATCTCATCGTAAAGTTGTAACTAAATCAGCGACGTTGTCACTTGAAATCAACATAGTTAACAATCGAAAAAATAGCCAATTTAAACAAACAAATTCATTTTAATTACAAAAATTGAAAAAACATTTGTCACCTCTGAATTAAAATTAATGACATTAATTACAAATTCCCTCTCTATATATATATGGCAACAACATTGCAGTTATTGTGCTACATTAAATTCGTGATTTAAATTCTATGTATAAATACTAATATATGATAGTAAGTGAATATTTACTATACAAAATTAATTCTCATTTTTTATATGGACGGTTTTACTTGTTAGTGAAGATTTCTCATTTCACACGATATATTGGAGTATGTATAATTAGGGGTGAGTAGAAATAATGGGTACCCTTTTCTAGACCCGGAATCGCATGGGATCCGTCGGGTCTAGTCCCGAAACCGGACCGCCGGTACCGGTTCTGGTTCCAAATTCTTGGAACCGGTTATGACCGGTTCCGGTTCTGGGTCCACACTTTCGAGACCCGGTACCCGGGTACCCGGTGGGACCGGTTTCGGGGCTGGGTACTCGTTGGTACCAGTTCTTGAACCGGGTACCCGGTACCAAGTCTTTATTATTATTATTACTATTATAATTTATCTATATAATTAATTATGCACTAAAATTTTATATTTTAAAAATGGCTAATATTTATAGTAAGATTTGATTAAATACTATGTGGTTTAATTTTTGGTGATTGCATGGTATAATGAGATTATTGTCATTTAATTAATAAGTATAATTGAATACCTAAAATCCATTTAATTAAATATTGTATGAAATTAATTTTGGTGATTGCATGGTACCGGGTACCCGGTTTCGGAACCGGTTCCCACTGGGTCCGGACCGGTTCCAAAAACTTTGGACCCGGTTAATAAGGGTTTCGGGACCGGTTCTCTTTTCTTGGACCCGGTCTTGATCGGTTTCGATTCCGGTTCCAAGAAAATTGACCGGGTACCCGGTTCCGCTCACCCCTATGTATAATTATACTTATCAGTCATTTCTGGTACTATATATACACATAATCTTTAATCAATTAAACATACAGTAATACGACTTATTTATTTTTTAAAATAATAAGTTATATGATATTAATAATGAATTCTATGTATATATGGCGATAATAGAACACTTATTGTGCTATATTAAACTTGAGGTTTTAAATCTATTTGCAAATAATAATATATGGTAATAAGTTGACATACCGTGAAAAATTAATTCTCAATTTTCATGGACAATTTTACTTGTCAATGAAGAATTGTCATTTCTCGCGATATTTTTCTAATCGTGATACTGAGTATGAATAATTTATTCATCGGTCATTTTTTGTATCATATAGATACAATCTTTAGTCAATTTAAAATATTGCAGATATGACTTTTTTTAATAACTAATTGAAATATATCAAAAAATTATTAAATTAACCAAACTGGAGCTTATTACAGTAGATTAAATAAAAATCACTATTAGATGTCTCCTCAAATCAAATTCAAATTAATTAGTTCTAAATATTAGCTCAAATTATTTATATACTTCAAACTATGTGATAGAATAAGAGATATTACTATTTACAAAGTTTATAAAATAAACAAAATAAGAATACTACTATTTTTCATTCTTTTATTTTGAGTCATATGAATTTCAATATCAAATAGTACTTAAACTTAAAATTTTAATTATTTTCTGTATCCCCATTCTTTAAATCCTAAATCCGCTAATAAATTCTATAGAAGTTCATAAAACACATATCGACATCATGGCCATTGAAGTGTCGATTTTTAGTGGTTTCGAAAATAAAGGTTCATTTTGCTTGGTATTATCAGAAATCGATTCAATTGGCGAATCAAAGTGTTTGTAACTTGAAAAAATAAAAGGAAAATGAAAATAAAGCAATTAAACTAACTAAACTAAGCTAAGAAATGAAATGAAATTGCAAGTTGGTCGGATGCTTCGTCGTATGTCTCGAAATGAAAATGCAAAGCAATAATGAAAGTAAGCAAGAACAGGCAATGTTTCACCAAGTACAAGCATGAAAGCTCAAGGTACAACAATGCTTGCATGAATATAAAAACTTGAATAATGCAAATTGACAAAAATCGAAAGCATGGATAGAAAGAGTAATTAAAGTTGACGTCAAAGTTTAAAACTTTTCGGAAAATAACAAGAAACGAAGAGTTGATCTAAGATTCAACTTAAAACTATGCATGAAAATTTAATTCAAAATAAAGCATATGAAATACTCAAAATAAAAACGATCCAAGACTCGATCAATGATCTAGACGTGTCACTCATCTAAATTCCATGGACGATTCATAAGATCTAACAAGATATCAAAGAGTTAATGCAAAAAGCATAAAATTGAAGAACATGCATGAAAGTGAAGAACAAAGCATGAAATTAAAGAAAGCTTACTTGGATTAAAAGGAAGAAGTACAGAGCTTGAATTAAAATGCAACAAAGTAAAATCCAAGGGAGTACTTGAATTTTTCTTAGGCTTACAAACTCAAGGCAAAACTTGAAAATTAAATCTAAAACCTAAGAGAGAGAAAATCAATCTAGAAATTAAAGGGAAAATAAGTCCAAGCACATGCAAGACTTGGGTGTTGAATGGATGCCTTCTTCAGGTCAAGATGTGTGGTTTATATAGTTATTTGTAGGGGCAAACTTATCAAATCGCCAAAATTGTCGGACTCGCAGTCGATCGACTGCGGGTCAATCGATCGACACCCAGTCGATCGACTAGGGGTTAGTCAATCGACAGCTTTGCCAAATTGAGGTGAGTTAGTGCCAAGCAGTCGATTTTGGAGCTTGCAGTCGATCCGTGGCCAGTCGATTCGTGGCCAGGCAGTCGATCGATTGCCCTAGTTCCAAATGGTTTGGCTACTGCTGCGTAGTCGATTTCTGAGCTTTCAGTCGATCGACTGTCTTGCAGTCGAATTGTCGCCTTTCAGTCGATCTGAGCTGCCTTCGGCTCAGTTTTCTCGTTGCGGCACGGGTTTGGGCTCTAAAGTCTCAACTCGGAACTAGGCGCTTGCTGGCAAGCCTTGGAACGATTCTAACTCATTAAACCACCTACAACATAAGAGTTTTAAGCTCAAAAGCCCACGAAACAAACAAACTATAACAACATTATGAATATAAAGCTCGAAACGTTTAAAACGGGAAAATAACCTAAAATCTTAACAAAAATAGACTTAAAACTGCTAAAAACAACTCTAAACCTAATTAAAAATACAGGAAAATTACCACAATTACATGCAAAACAGCCATCACTAACAAAGACTTTGGATTTAAACGATGATGTCACAACACTAATAATCTACCGTTTCACCACCCCATTTATGCACTCTTTCCGATTCTTGTGCCACCTGAATCCATTTAAAATTAGAGAAAATAAAATGTTACTATAGTTTTTTATGCTACAAATTCAACATGAAAATATATAGGGTCGAAATATAAACTCTTCTGGAGCTTCTTTTGATAGCCTTAATTCCTTTGATTGATAACCGAATTAACCAGATTGTTAAAAATCACCTCTTAATTCCAATTTGTTCTCCACAACATAATAAGAAGAATAACTGTTTGCAAAAAAAAAAAAGATTCTCAAATATCATTCCCATCCAAATTCCCTTTAATAAAATTAATAATAATAATAATAATAAAATTAAGCACAATTAATAAAATTTCCTTATTTATTTATTGCATGAATGGAATAGTACCTCATCATCTAGGTTTGTTTTGTAACCAAGAACAAACCCAATAGAAAGAGCAATAACATAATAACATGTTAGATTAATATATGCCACATGCCCTTGCCATCTACCTCCAACAGTAACTCCTGCAAATATAATAATTTCATTATAAATAAAAATATTTATTATATATATATATATATTCAAAATCCAAAACCTGATATAACTGGGTTGAATGATGTTGAAAACCATAGTTACAGGTGGAAGATAGGCTAACTCGGTAACTGCTTTTTGCATTTTCTCACTGTTTGTAATAATGGTGGCAAAATGGTTGTTTGTTGTTGCTATTATGATTACCATGCAAATTAGCCTCATGAGGAGCGACTCAACAACCATCACAAAAACAGAGTACTTTGCGGCCCTCGGATGTCCTGATCCAAGCTTGAGCATGACTTGGAATGAACACATCTAGTTACATACCTTTCTGCTAGAAATTTTAAACCCAACGTCTGATGCCGTAATTACAATGCACATGAGAAATGTGACAATATAATGAATCATATTTGCCTCAACCTGATAGAAATTTGATGGATCATTATGAACATTATTTCCAAACTCCAACATGAAAACGATGCATATTAATCAATACAATTTTTCTGAAACCTAAGACTCGAGTTTTTTTAATTATTTTAAGGTAAGCATTCACCTTACCCCCAAGACAGGAACTCCAAATGAAATAAATAAATTTGGTACTTAAAAAGGACTATTGTTATTGAATTACTTATCATAAAATCTTAACAGGATAATGAACGAAAAAATCAAATTTAAAACTATACCAAATCAAATTCAGTTGGAATTGAGAATTTCCATTGTCTTGTTATTTGAAAACTTATGAGTTCATTATCTCAAATAAATTACATATTAATTAACAAAAAAATGGAAATATAAATATATACCATATAAATACAATTAAAAACTATCCCAAATCTCTACAATTAGAACTAAGTATGCAAACAACAATTTGTACAAACAATTCCAATTACAGTTCGTTATTCGAACAAAAATTTCTATTCACAAATTTAGTATTGCTTTTATGTAGATGGAGGGGAGAAAAATGAAATTAGATAAATACAAAAACTCTAAATGGGTCCATCAATCATAATTAATCAAATCATTTACTACTATTATTTACCACCTTACCTCGTAGAAAGATTGTCCAGAACCAAAGATAAAATCAACTGCACCTTGAATGGTGTTTTACTTGAAATAATATCTACTTTAAACGCCCCACAATATATCTTATATCACAATAAATCCAACTCGATGAAAGGCTAATTTGTCTCACTGAACAAGGGCCGCAACGACTGCCCTCACCTAAATACGATTAATTTTAAGTGGATAGTTAAAAGAACTCTATGCATCAACAATACATCAAACCAAATGCCCCATTGACGACTAAATGGGGAAAAAATCGATGGCTTACAGAAATATTTGTTTTGCAGCCAAATATTGTAAATCTACCTTGAGAACCCTGTTCTGGATGAAGAGTGCGAGTTATTTCACAACCAAAATATTATAAATCTATCATTTTGGCGTTGGTTTGCAGAAAACACCGATTGTTTTGATTATGTCCAAAAGATTTGCAGAGAAAATGTTGAAAGGCAAGAGAGATAAATCCATAATTAAATATAATACCTAATAATTAATTTGCTAGTTTGGATTAATATACAAATTGAGTCTAACAATTACACATTGCCATTTCAGATTGAAGAACAAAAGCAATCCAGATATATGGAATGAGATCGACGCAAAATACCAATAAAATGGAAATCATATTCGATCTTGGATCTAATAATTGATAATGAGATTGAGTCGAAAAAGAACAAAAAAATTATAATCAGATCGAAAAAATATGAGATCCAAAATAAGAAAATATATTTGTAAATTATTAGATCGAAAAAATATAATACCTAAAAAATCAGATGGAAAAACAAAAAAACGAAGTAAAGTAAACACGAATCAATACAAAAACAAAAAAGAAAAAACTTAATAGAAAAGATGATAATAAAACAAAGAGTTTGGAATGAGCATGGTTGTGTCAAATTTTTTGCTGCTACTTCTTCTTTTTCGTTTTTCTTCTGCGGCTACGAAGGATAAAGATAGAGATGAGAAATAAGTAAACCCTAGATTTGTAATGAGGTGATAAAATGGGAAAAAGTGCTATTTTATACTTAGTTAAAAAAAAATCCTAAAAAGATAATTTTTTCTGAGAAAGAATGAGAGATTGACACGTCAGATTTTGGTGATACCAGACGACGACACGTGTCATTATGATGAATCACAAGTTGACACATCAGCCACGTGTCAACATAATTAACAAATATGGTTGATGGTAGATGGTAGATGGTAGATTTTATAAGAAATTGCTATAGATATAACTCTTAATTGATATTTTTTTGGATGATCAACACATTTAACATTAAATGTATGACTAATATTTTTTGTGAAATATACATGTATAAGTTTTGACATATCCTAATTTGTTTATATTAGTTCTAATTGATATAAATCAGGTCTTAATTGATTACAATTCACTTCCAATTAGAAGTTAGATAATCTTCATTAATTACAATTCACTTCCAATTACACCCTTCAACATATATTATTTAGCCAAAATAAATAATACAAAATAATTGCAGACAATTAATTAGTTTGAATATGGTAAGTCCAATCAGTTGAACTGTCTTTAATATCTAAATGGTGAATGTTGAGAATTTTGTAACATATAAATATCTCACTAAAAAGGAGAATTAATCCCCATTAACTATATTTGAATTAGAATCAATATACTTCTTACACAATCCATTGTCAACGGGATCTTGAGTTTCCCAATTGAAAATAAAAGATGTAAATATTATAGCAATCAAATTATTTTTAATGGTAAACTAGTGTTTTATGAAAATTAAAAAGTAATCAAAAGCTATGTATTGCAGCAAATAATCATTAAAATCCATAATTTTCAAAATGATATACACAATAATAGATATAAAAATTCAAACTAAACTATTAATCCATGCAATGATCATTCTCACGTTTTTCAAGGTTGTAGTTCATTCGATTAATAATGCGATTGTATGATTTTTCTTTTTTGTAATCCTCCGATTTCTGTTGTTTTTTTCTATGGGTGTATGGAGATTTATCGATCTAATTTTGTTTTCCGAATTTTTTTTTTTTTGTAATCTTCCGTCAATCGATTTTATGATTTTCTAAATATGGAGATTGTTGATTTGTTTAACCCTATTCGAATGGTCATTTTTTTCTTCAATATATTTTATTGGAAAAGCAATTTGGAATCTTTCATGTTTTATTTTTAAATGAGATTATCAGTTTGTAATTTATCGAGCCATTTTATTTTTTAAATGTGAAGATTATCAATTTTTTGTCGATCTATTTAACCCGATTCTAATTGTCAGTTTATTGTGCAATAAATTTAATTGGATAAACAATTTAAAATCTAATCAGATATGTTTTTCTTTTAATTGGGATTGTCAATATGTAATTTATCGATCTATTTTATTTTTTAAATGTGTATATTATCGATTTGTTATTGATCTGTTTAACCCGATTTGAATTGTCAATTTCTTATTTAATAAATTTTCTTTAATAAATAAACTTGATTGCGGTTTTATATCTTCTTCTTCTTTTTTTACTTGATTATTTGATGAAACATAATCCAAAAATTAATATTATCATTCGATAGTTTATCGTAGTCTATTGATTTAGTTTGCATTCAACTTGTTTCATCCAAATCGATGTACAATTCTTATTCAATTAGTCAGTGTTTACTATATATAGTTTTTTACTATATGTCTATTAAAAGATGTTTTACCATGCTAAGGTATTTTTTTCTATTTTGGATGTTAATTTATTCTTAAATATCTATGTCAACAAATGTCTTATCATACTAATTAAGATCATAATTAATTCACTAAATGATTTATAATATACGGTTGATATATGTCCACCTATTTGTTAATACTACTGACGCCCTAACCTATGTGTCGGTTAACCGTAGCTCCGGATGACATGTGTCGTCTAATAGTAGGTTCGGTTTTTGAGTTGGCAGCTTCTAATGGTTCGTAATTTTGTTAACAATTATAGATTTTTTAGCCTGATATAAATAACAATTTTTTTCCTTCGTTGTCCATTATCTTTACTAAACACAGCTTATTCTCTCACTAAAATACTCTCATTTGTGGTCGCTGTGTTGCAGCCTTTTGTAGTATCATTTTTTCTTTTTATATTTTTCTGAACGATGTTGCTCCCAACTATTATATTTCGTATTTATAATTTTTTTTTTCGTTTCAGGTAACTCTAATCTGAAACAAATTGTGATTATACTTTTCACGAGTCACGACTCATATTTTTTCTCATTTAGGCAGATTTTAGTAAGATCTGATTTCTTTCTTTGATTATTTGCAGATCTGAAACACAGCGGAATTGTAGACTCGACTAACCTGCAGAGATCCATTTCTTCATATGAATTTCTCTGATAGTTTATCAGATCCAATATTTCAGATCTAATTTTTTTTTTCATTTGCAAAAATTAAAATACATATACAGAATTTTCAGAACCCTATTATATGGATTCCAATATTTTCAGATCTAAATTTATTTTTCATTTGCAAAAATTAAAAAGAACTATTCGATGTATGTATATTTATTTATTTGTTTTATTTTTTTGCAGATCAGGGATGGTCTTCTTCCGATTTCATGGATCTGAGATAGAATCTGCATATTAAATGGTATAAATCTGCATAATATTTTTTGATTTATATAATATACTTACAATTCCGATTATTTATATTTATTTGCAAATATTTATATTCGAAGTAATTTATTTATTTGTTTATATATTTATATTTGCAGATCAATTATTTATATTTATTTACAGGTCAATATATTTTTGTGCTGATTCATTCGTAACGGATGATTCTGATCAGTTATACGGAAATTATCATGATCGGATTTCAGGATTCTCGGAAATAACTAGGTGCCAATCCGACAGGTAAATTGGAGATTATTCTTTTTTCAGTTCTATTTTTTTTAGATTTTTTTTTGAAAAATCTAATACTGCAAAAATATAATATATTTCTACATGTATATATTAATTTCTGAATAAGATAAACATTTATATATTTTCAGTTGCAGATCTTTCTATAAATATATTTGTTTCTTAATTTTTTTTCTTAATTATTGAACATTACCAAATTTAACTACACATTATGATGATTACTTTATATAAATATTTATAAATAGTGACTTATTTTTTATATGCACTGAATATCGCAACCACAAATTTACATCACTCTTCTTTATACGTTCAGCCCCAAGAAGCAATCAATATGCGGTTTTGTTTAACACTGGCTGAACCAAGCCGTCTGGTAATGTATACTGCTTATGTTTTTTTTTTTTGTTTTTTTTTGTTTTTTTGTATTAGGACTACGAAAACTCTGTATTAGTATTGCCAGATATTCAAGTTGTTGGTTTGTATATTTTTCCGATATATTCCTATCGTGATATTTAAGTGATATTTCTCCTTGATGTTCTCAATTAAAATATCCCATTTAAGAATATTCAATCCTCTTTGCCAAAATTTACAAAAATCTAAATGTTAATATGAATATTCGGCCCCTTACATCAGAATATTCCCTACAATGTTCCCTAAACCATATTCGAATGATATTTTAATGCAATACAATTACACATAATGTATCCAAAATATACACATTATAATTTTAAGTAATTGGGCTGAATAATCGAATTATAATTGTAATTTCTCATGGCAGTGATCCAATTAATATTCCAATATTTACAAACAATGTCGAACATTAATGGTGAGTTCATATCAAATAGACAATGGTTAATAAATCAAAATGCGAATTATGTTAATAAATAATTTATAAATAATAGCAAATGCTTAGATATCAGTAATGTATTGTTCCTATGTTTTAATATAGAAGTATTTGACCATTATATTTGGAAAATCCTCATCAATCAAGATTGTTTTTTACATTTCACAATTCTTTATTACGAACCAATGAAGGTATCATTAATAAATATGATACATAGTATCATGTGAAATTTGAGCATAATATTTTAATACTTTTATTATGCAATGCAAATATTAGATCAAATCCAATCCCTATTATTACCTATTCATTCTTTGTATTTTTCTGTAAATATTCCTAATTTATAAATAAGGAACAAATATTAATTTGAAGATACCAATTACGGCTTTGTGTCCGTAAATATATGATTTCCATTTATGCTGATGACGGAGTATTGATTTAATATATATAAATAACTACATAATCACTTTATTCATACAAGCATTATTATACATTTAAAACAAATGGATTGTTTCTATATACAAACACTGTTCATCCGTGAGGATAAAAAAATAATAACAACTTACAAGATTTTGAAAATCTTTTTATTATTTTAAGAGATACTCAATATTCTCCGGTCAATTATATATATATTTTTTATTTATATATATGTCATTTTATTATTGTAGTGTTTTAGCCAACTATATAACAAGAAGGAAATATTTTTTTTTAGTATAAATAACTCTTTCAAATTATTCTCACACCGAACAACTTTTCTTATTCATTTAAAATATGGCGGATCATAATTCAAAAAGTAATCTGGCACTACGGAAAATGCAGTTGCAAAAAAAAATGGCAAAAAGGTATAAAACTTACATTTCTTTTATGTTTATGCTTAAAAAAATATTAACATAATGATATTTATATTTTTTTTAAATAATATAAATTCTGTTTAACACACATATTTTTTGATTATTGTTTTATGTTGATTTTAGATCATACTTCAAGTCATTCAGATTCTWTCATCAACGAACCAGTATCAAATGGTAATATTTTATATATAAATTTATGAAAATGCTAGATACTTAATGTTTCATACTCAAACAGTATTAAACTATAGAATGAGAAGTTTTTTTGTTTTTTTTTAAATAAATGAGCTTTGTTTTGTTTTCAATAGTTTAATATTCAATTAAAATGCGAATGTTCATTTTATTTTTTCAATTGCAATAGCCTACGTGTCGATTAGCCATGACCCTCCACACCAGTACAGTTCAAGCAGAAAGATCCAAAGGACGATTTCGAATAACCAACACGAGAATCAACCGATAGGTATATATATAAAGATATATACTTATGTCGGGGACCATATACAATGAAATTTACTCTAATTTTGATTTTTGTACAGGATTCTCTATTGGCAAGGAAAATGTCAATTTGAATGATCGTGTTAATTCTCAATCGTCTTTGTCGTTTACTGGAGCCGCCTCTTCAAGAGGTATTTCAAAATCAATTTTTTGTATATAGAATGAAAATATTATTGGTGGATGTCTCGAAAAAAATTGAAATTAAAAGTTCGGATATTCAAAATTACAAACTTCTATTTTTTGAGGTAAAGGTTATATGGCTATTGAATATAATTATTTGTAAGTTTATAAACACAAGATTATTTGCTTATCTTCTTTAGAGATACTTTATATTCTAATATATGATAAATTATATTATACAAGATGAGTTATAGTAATACGCTAATATAAGTTTCGTTATAATTGTATGTTTAACGTTTTATATATTCTGCCTTCATTACTGAATGTTATAGAAAATTTATGCTTAATTTTATTTTCAAACATTAATACTAAATTTACAATATATACATTAATAGTAAAATATGTTGATCAATGTATATCCATTTGAAAAGGATTAAATAAATGGAAGGATATTTATAAAATCGATACAATCCTTATTAATTGAACGCTTTTTGCTGTTTATCATTCATTGCTATTGATTTAGTTGCAGTATTTAATTGGAAAATATCAATTCCGTATTTTACTTACCCTATTCATAGGTACTACCCCTCATCAATTCACACCTCCCACGCCGTTATCGGATTCGACTAATTGTAAGTCTCTCAATCAGAAGAAATTCGTTTATATATGTTAATTTCCATGTAATACATGCACATATGATATTAGTTTACATAAAAAAATTATTCATAACTCATTAGAACTATCTGCATAGGTATCCATTGTAATCATAACTTATGTCTAATAAATAAAAATTATTCATTGCAGTATAATGGGGTAACAATTCTGTTGGCAGTATAGATCAGAGACAGGCAAGGAAATCCAGAATGGTTGTTTTCAAAAATAAGCGTTCAGGTAATATTATTTCTTTATTAACGAAATACAAATAAATCATAAGTGAGTTGTCGGGGATTAATATTTTGTTTTTATTGAAACACTTATAATATATATATATATATATATATATATATATATATATATATATATATATATATATATATATATATATACACACACACACACTCACACATATGAGGTTTCTATATGTGAAATTATTCGAAAGTTTAATTCAAAGCAGGCCTTACTCTAGACAAAGAGAATTCTCATTTGAATCATCAAGTTTTGCCACCATCGCCTTTGTCCTTTAGTGGACCAAACTGGTATTTCTATTTCACTAAAAATAATTATGCGATGTATTAAATAATGAACATCTATATCTTAATAATTGAATGCTTTATGATGTTTATCATTCATTGTTATTGATTTAGCAAGAATATTGTTTAATTTTGAGAAACTTTAATCCCCGATTTTTTCTACGATTATGAATAGCTACTACCCCTCATCAATTTACAACGCCGACGCCATTATCGAATTTGACCAATTGTAAGTCTATCCAAATGAATACATTAATTTATATTCATTTTTTTTTTATCAATAATTGATATATGGTTTTAGTTTAGATTAATTTCATATTATTTTATTTATCATCAATAAAACAGTTTAGTCAAGCCATATAATCATGTGAAGTATTCGTTTTTGAAGTCGACTCCCGAAATTATCGAGGAAAACGTATAAATCAAACATCATCAACTTTGTCTGAACTTACCAGAAGTTTAAACAGCAGTTTCAACAATTTCTCCGGTGTTGAATCAACAGTTAACAACATCATTTCTATTCCAACAGGTCAGTTATTACAAATAACAATGCAAGTGCATATCCGAATTTTTTATTAATGTACTAATTAATTAGAGGATGTTAGATGATTGACAGTCAAGTTACCTACTGAGGTATCCATTCTAATCATCACTTTTGTTAATTCGGAAAATAAAATATATATTAATGGCAGTACATCAATGTCACAATTCTGTTGAGAATATTGATCAGAGACAAGCAAGGAAATCCAAAATGATTGTTTTAAAAAAATAAGCGTTCAGGTAATACATTTTTTTAGAATGTAAATCCAAAACAACCAGAATTGTACTATGTCCATTTTTTATTGTATTTTCAATTTTTGGATATTTAACGTATTATTGAACTTCATTGAAGCATCTCAAAATCTTGTGGGGACAAACAAACGGCAAGGTTTACATAAAACTGCAAATGCGCAAGCCACTTCAAGTACACAACAAGGTATTTTTGCCTGTCCTTTATTTTATTTTTTAATACATACATATACATATATATATATATATATATTTATATATACACACACACGTAGATGGATAGGTTGTTTAAAATAAATAAATTAATTTTATATATATTCCAGCTTTATTATTGTTTACATATAATTTATCAGGTGCAAAGCACACTGGGAAGAGATCTAACAAGCATCGAAGAAGAAGATCTGTATACAATAAACCCACCGACTCTACAGGTTCATGTTCAATAGAAGTTAGTAGCATTTTAATTTAAATATTTAAGATTTTTAAAATTACAAATTTTTTTAATTTTGATAGGATATGTTGACAATGGAGACCCAAACTATAAATGTCAATTCTGTCAAGCAATAATGTGGTACGATGAACGTAGAGAGAAGACTACAAGACCACTGCATCCAACATTCGCTAGGTGTTGCTCTAATGGAAAGATTGAGTTACCATTTTTGACTCAACCTCCTCCAACCCTTGGAAACTTGCTATTTGGCCATGATCTCCGGAACAACAAATTCATTGACAATATACATGGTTACAATAGCATGTTTAGCTTCACTTCCTTGGGGGGAAAGATTGATACGTCTATCAACAAGGGACAAGGGCCGTATGTTTTCAAGTTGAAGGGAGCAAACTATCTGATCCAAACTTTTGTGTACCTACTTTATAAATATTTGTCAATTATTCAAAAGCTCGCTCGCAAGAGTACGAGTTCGCATGTAGGTTGGTAAGTTGAACCGGATCGTTTCTCAAGAAAAACTAGGCTCGGAAGTTCCTTTTGTGTTTGTTTGTTCACGAATACAAAATAAAATAAAAATCCTAATCTAAACACATAAAAATAATAAATCGACTTAAACGAAGAACAATAAAAATTAAAGATTTTGGAAATAATTAAGAAACTTGGGTTCTAGAGCTTCGAATCGTTTCCACGATCTCTTGGGATAAATCTCAATTGATGGTTCACGACGATTCTAGACTCTAGACCCGTTTGATCTAACCAAGCAATCTCATCATATCATCATCAATAGTCCTAACATCATCATCAACAATCTCAATAATATACAATTCATCATCATACATGGGGGGTTTTGTTGTTGAAGATCAATTATTAAACTAACAAGCATGAATTGAAAGCATATAATTAACTAAACTAAATAAAACTAAATTAAGCGAAGGAGTTAAAGACTTACTAATTAAACGAGAATAGTTGCAGCGTTCCAAGCGAAGTCTTGAATCTAAATTATCTAAACTATCTAAAAACTAATCTATTTTATTCTAAATCTAAGAATTTAAAACTAAGAATTATGAAAAGAAACTAAGAAATCGAAGGGCACTCGTTGGCGTTGTCAGCCCCTAAGAGGCCTTAAAAACCCTAGGAATAATGTGTATTTTCGAATGTGAGGGGTGGGGGTATTTATAGGTGTAGGTGGCTTAGAAAATGGGTCAAAATTAGGGTTTCCGCCCCTTCTAGGACGTTCAGTACTTTCCATACCAGTTGAGCCCAGAAACGACCCTTCTAGAAGGCCCAGAATCAGGAGGTGCTGCCAGCCCAGCTTTCTATACCGGTTGGGCCCAGAGACATCCCTTCTAGAAGGCCCAAAACTGTCATTTCTTCACCAATTCACTTGTTTTGCGTCTCGTTTCTTCGTGCAACTCCTATGGATCATCCTTCAATATTAATTCACCAATTTAGAACCTAATTACTGGTACCCAGTCTCAGCTTAAATACTTCAAATCAAGGCTCGTTCTCGCCGAAACTCCACTTGTAGGTCCATCCTTGACTACGTAAGAATATAAATACCTCAAAATACCTAAAATAAATATAAAATTAATTAAAATATGATAAAATAAGTTGGAGATAAGAAATTACGAAAATATTCTCAATCTATCCAACTTTCACCGAAAACACTAACTAAAACGAACTAAAATACTAATTAAAATCAAGACAAGTTCATGTTAATCACTATCATCGTATTGGAAGTTTACTACCAACATCCGGAGACTCCCCTAAATTCTCTCAGTTGTATATATATGACACTAATAATGAGGTTCAGAATAGGATCAATGTTATGAGGTATCAATCACTCTTTCCATAAATCATTCTTTTATTTTGAAATATATTTTTTAAGATATTTGTAATGTACATATATTTAATTTTCAACGCATTCGTTCCGAATCAAGAATCAACTCTTTTGAATCGACAATAATTGAGCAGATCAAGTGCATGCTTGATCTGCACAATCCTTTGGTACAATCCTTTCGAAGCGTTAGAGAATATGGAATGTGTCCGATCTTAAATTGAAACTCATTGGTGGTAGAGAAACTGATGGAAGAAAGACCAATCTTCCTACTGCTTCTGAAGTAGCTGCTCTCATTCCTGGTGATTTTGACGAGGTTTTTGATAGGCGGGACATAATTATACAGAAACGATCTGGTGCTTTACAAAGGATAAGCGAATTGCATCCTTCATATCTTGCATTGCAGTATCTGTTGTTGTTTCCCTATGGAGAAGATGGTTTCCGATTAGGAATTAAACATAGCGATGAGTCGACAGCAACCACTTCAAAAGTTAGGGATAAACTCACTATGCGAGAATTTCTTGCCTTTAGGATTCAAGAATGGCCGTGTGAGTCAAAAACTCTAATATGTTCGAGGAGGCTTTTCCAACAATTCTTAGTTGATGCCTACACAATGGTCGAGTGTGAAAGGATAAAGTTTATTAGATTTAATCAAGTTTGATAAGATCTGAGAAATATAAAAATCTCCAAGATGCGGTTTCAAAGGGTCAAACGGATGCAACTTCTACTGGTCAGAGAATAGTGCTGCCGACGTCATTTACGGGTGGAGCTAGGTACATGATTCAGAATTATCGAGATGCAATGGCTATCTGCAAGTAGTTTGGATATCCCGATTTGTTTATAACAATTACTTGCAACCCCAAGTGGCCAGAAATAACAAGATATCTAAATGTTAGAGGTCTACGATCCGAGGACAGACCAAATATCGTATGTCGTATCTTCAATTTAAAGCTTGATCAAATTATCAAGGACATGACAGAGCTGGAATTATTTGGCAAGACTCGAGCAGGTAAGAAATCTCCATAACATTTTTTTCTTACATTTTTCATATAATTATGATATTGCTATTCATTCCATCTAGCGTCTTTAGTTATAATACACAAAAATACTAAATCATTTGTTAAGATTATGTAATTTAATTGAGTTGATAATTCTATATTTTTATTTAAAAAATGTGTTACTCGCTTGCAGTTATCTACACTGTGGAGTTCCGAAAGAGAGGCTTACCTCATGCTCATATTCTTATTTTCCTTGATCGTGAAAGTAAGATTCCAGCAGCACATGACGTTGATGAAGTAATATCCGCGGAGATACCAAATAAAGAAACAAATCCACACCCGTATCAACCGGTCACTTAACACATGATGCACGGACCTTGCAGCTCTAAAACGGAGAGAGCATGCGTTAAAAAGGGAAAATGTACGAAGGGCTTTCCTAATCTATACGTCGATATTACTACTATTGATGATGACGGATACCCCGTTTACAAAAGAAGAGATACCGGGAGTTCAGCGGTAAAGAATGATATCACTTTAGACAACAGATACGTTGTTCCTTACAGTCCCAAACTTTTGTTGAGGTATCAAGCTCACATTAATGTGGCATGGTGCAATCAATTTAGATCCATTAAATACCTTTTCAAGTATATAAATAAGGGACATGACCGGGTGACGTTTTCTATAACTGAAGAGGCAAACGGGGAGGTTTCAAAGGAAGAAGTTGTTGATGAGACCAAAAACTACTTTAACTGTAGATATATATCTCCATGCGAGGCTGTTTGGCGTCTCTATGTATTGGATATCCACTATAGGAACCCATCCGTACAACGACTGAGCTTCCATCTTCCGAATGAACAGCCAGTCTTCTACAATGATGACGACAGTATTGATAAGGTTGTTGTTGATGAAGATGGAAGGGAAACAATGTTTCTTGCTTGGATGAAGTGCAATAGGAAGTATCCTGAGGCCAGGTCTTTGTTGTATACAGAATTTCCAATGGAATTTGTGTGGAATAGTGAAGATCGTGTTTGGAACGTCAGACAGAGAGGATATAAAATTGGTAAGTTAGATTATGTTCCACCGGGCATTGGAGAGGTTTACTACTTATCAATAATGTTGCATCATTGTCGAGGAGCAGTTTCCCATGAAGATATACGAACCATTGATAATGTGGTGTATCCGACTTTTAAAGATGCATGTTATTCTCTAGGATTGTTGGATGATGATAGGGAATACGTTGATGGTATTGTTGAGGCGAGTTATTGGGGATTTCCATCGTTCCTCATAAAGCTCTTTGCTTCTCTGCTAATATCGGCTAGCATTTCAAGACCCGAGTATGTTTGGGGAAAGACTTGGCATCTTCTCGCAGATGATATCTTACAACAACAGCGTAGGGTCGTTGGGATAAACGGTAATTTCTATACTTTTTGAACAAATTAATAATTATTTTCTTATACACTTTAATTTTATTATTCATTTGACTATAAAAGTAATACATATCTCTTTGCTATTTTATTTGTTCATGAACTTAATGCAGATCTTCAACTGAGCGATGATATGTTGAAAAATTATACACTCATTGAATTGGAAAAAATTCTACAGAGTAACGGTAAATCGCTGAAATTTTTTCAAGATATGCCAATTCCCGATGATTCTTTGATGAATGACGGAAATAACAAGCTTATTCAGCAAGAACTTAATTTTGATAGATGTCTTTTGGAAACCGAACATCAGAAATTGTGCTCATCTTTGACGGATGAACAAAAGACAATCTATCAAGAAATATTGAGTGCAACGTCGAAGGATAAGGGTGGTATTTATTTTGTTTACGGCTACGGTGGCACTGGCAAAACTTTCATTTGGAGAACATTATCTGGTGCTCTACGATCCAAAGGTGACATTGTGCTCAATGTTGCTTCAAGTGGTGTTGCGGCGCTTTTGCTACCAGGTGGGAGAACTGCACATTCTCGATTTGGCATACCTTTGACCATAACAGAAGACTCAATGTGCTCAATAACACCTGGGACGGAATTAGCTGCTCTAATGGATAGGGCAAAATTAATCATTTGGGATGAAGCGCCAATGATGAGTAGATTCTGTCTCGAAGCTCTGCACAAGAGTCTGAAGTTTATTGCACCAGATGAAAGAAAGAACTTACCATTTGCTGGCAAGGTTGTAGTTCTTGGTGGAGATTTTCGCCAGATTCTCCCCGTTGTTCCAAAGGGTAGTCGAGAAGACATTGTCTATGCCAGTATATGTTCATCTAGATTATGGGAACATTATAAAATTCTCAGATTGACGAAGAATATGAGATTAACTGTTGGCCAGACAATGTCCCCATCAGTAACAAGCGAAATCAAAGATTTCTCGGAATGGATACTTAAAATTGGTGATGGGAATAACGGTACCGAAATTGATGGTGAAACATTAATTGATATACCTGACGATATACTACTTCGCACCTCAGGTGATCACGTTGCCGCTATTGTCGAGAGCACATATCCTTCCATTTTGGAAAACTTTGACGACCACTCATTCTTCGAAGAAAGAGCAATTCTTGCACCAACTAATAGCATTGTTGAGACAGTTAATGAGTACGTGATGTCTATACTTTTGGGGGATGAAAGAGTATATTTTAGTTCTGACACCATTTGCAAGACATATGTGAATGGACAAGAGGAACATCAGGTGTACTCGATCGACTTTTTAAATACGATAAAGTGCTCGGGGATTCCTAATCATGTTTTGAAATTGGAGATTGGTGTCCCGGTTATGTTGATTCGAAACATGGATCAAGCTTTTGGATTATGCAATGGTACAAGGTTGGTCGTCACCCAACTCGGAGAACGCATTATTGAGGCAAAGATTCTTTCTGGAAAAAATGTTGGAATGAAAGTCTATATTCCACGTATGGCGTTGAGTCCATCGGATAGCAGGGTCCCCTTTAAATTTCAAAGGAGACAGTTTCCACTCATTGTCTGTTTTGCAATGACTATAAACAAGAGTCAAGGTCAAACTCTATCCAATGTTGGTTTGTAATTACCAAGACCTGTTTTTAGCCATGGCCAGCTCTATGTCGCCATCTCTCGGATCAAGAGTTGTAATGGATTAAAAATTTTATGCTGCGACGACGATGGTAACATTGTTAGTAAGACAACAAATGTTGTCTACAAAGAAATTTCTCAGAACCTCAAGTAAACTTTTTTTTTGTGTGTGTAAGAACAATTCTATTTCCAATATTTATAATTTTTCTGTTTTCTATTTCGTTTATTATGTACTATTTCGTTCTGCCCGCGTAACACGCGTGTGTCTACACTAGTATATATATATATGATTTGGTTCAAATGAGAACCATGTCCTTATATGTGAACCTATGATTAATCATGGGCCTTGGATCTAATTAAATAGATGGATCAAATTTTTTGTGTATTTCCTTATTTGATTAAAACATTATGATTGTATAATAAAAGCACTAGTTTCGAATGTTCACATATAATGACATGGTTCTCTTTTACCCATATATATATATATATATATATATATATATATATATATATATATATATATATATATATATATATATAATCATATGACAGACCATTTAATATATTTCATAACTACATCATTTTATTATAACATAATGGAAACTATTTATATGAAAATGCATCTCAAATTATATAAAAACGTTAATTTATACTGAGATGTTTTACCATGCTGGGACATTTAGAAAACGTGGTAAACTGATGTTTTTTGTTTTTTTTTTTGTTTTTTTTTCTCTTGTATATTTTAA
>BMAC01000517.1:410887-456884 GCA_014905375.1 Phtheirospermum japonicum | reverse complement strand
TGGTTGTGCTCATTTAGATACTTTTGTGGCTACTGATATGGTCTTCTCAGTTTATCATCAAGTTATGGAGGGCTTCTAAAGTTTTTTATTTATCCAGTTCAGAGTGATGATCAATGCAAAGTGTGTAAAGGGCGTTGTTTTCATACCTTTTTACGATAAGGGTTATGAAAATTAATGTTTAGCAAGATATTTTGATTTTGTCTCTATGGGGTTTTGTTAATTTTCTTGGAGTTAGTGTGTGCACACATTATAACTGTGATATTTCATAAAAGAAAAACTCAAGTAGAGCCAATATCACATCAAATCGAGATTGCAAATTACAAATTAAGATCACAAATCTAAAACGCAAACCGAAGAGAAAACCCAATGAATAAGAATATACGAAGACGAATTTAGTTTTATTCGATTCCAACTCTATCACGTTTCTAAATAATATATATATATATTTAGTACATATAATTATTACTCTTTCTTATGAAATCTGTCTAATGCAATATATTTATATACATCAGTTGACTTATATTTATGTTTCAATATGAATATTTTATTATTCTAAGTTGATGAAGTATTTCTCAAAATTCGCGTATTATTATGTGACGAAGTTTGTATCATTGTCAATAAGATAATTATTGTAGTATACAAGAAAGTATTTCAAAGTTTAAAGTGAACAATGTTATTTTTCTTTGTAATCATAATTCACTTTATGAAGTTAATATTTTTCTTGGTAAAATTTTACGTATTCATATCAATATTCTCAATGCTATATCATACGGGTTTCAAAACTAGTGATTTGCTATAAATACGAGACATGTGGATATTCTCCTAGAAAACAAATGCAAATGGTCTTTCAATAAATATTTGTTTTAATCAACTATTATAATAAATGATTGCAAATAATTCATAAGAGTCATGATTTTATTTTGCAAAGCTAATTGTGTTGTTTATCTTTCTACATAAATTTATCAATTGCTCATTTGATACAAACTTTACCACTACAAAAAAAAAGTATTTTACTAGAATAAAATCCCTTTGCAATGACAAAAAAATCATCGGTAATCACTTTACCGATGGCAAGTTCTCCTTGGTAAAATTTACTAAGGGAAATATGAGCCATCGGTAAAAATCTCGAGGGGAATACTGAAGGATAATTTTTTGGGTAAATCACCTGAGACGTTAATCGGATCGCCCTCGAGAACAACTAGGGCGAGTACTTCCCCTTGAAAAAATCGAGGGAAACGTGGCCCTTAAAAAAACCGAGGGGACAATTGCCCTTGATTTTTCCGAGGGTGGTACTCCCCTCGATATTTTGAATTTTTTTTTTAATTATTATTATTATTTCCTATTTTCTATTAAAATACCCAAAAAAATTCACAACTAAAAACAAAACATGAAAAAAATTCATTAATAAACAAGCAAATAATTAACTAAATATATAAATTTCATAAAATTTACAATGAATTCAATTCATTCAACAAAAATATCAGAAATATCACAAGTTGAGAAAAATATCAGATAGGAGGGGTACTATGTCGGGAGGGTGTGTGGTTGCGGGAGGTACTGCTGAAATCGAGCTAATAGCTTGGCCATCTATGCGTTCATCCGCGCTTGAAATTCCTATTGCTCCTACTACTGCAGCACACGTAATAGCTCATACTGATTATACCTATCTTCCATCGCTTGTTGAGCTCGTCTCGTGGCCTCTAGCTCCTCCCCTGTGCATGGAGTTGCATTTGGAGCTTCCTCACTCGAGTCCTATCATGCTGGGAGAAGGAAGAACTGCAACCTCTAAAACCCTTTTGAGAAGCCACCAACTTCCCAAAGTAGTCGGTGCCATAATGTCGGTTCTTACTCAACCCGATGATGTCAAGATAAATAAGGTCAGGGTCAACCTCGTTATCTAGATCTTATGAAGAAGCACGTGCTTCATCCAGACGTCACTAGTACTCCTCCTGAAATACAAGACATTAGTAAATTCTACGTGAAAACCAAAAACAAGTTAAGTTATAACTATTTAACATAAATAGAGACTTGCATTAGTATTACTAGATCTCGGATCGACCCACGTGTCATCATCTTTATGGTATGTACGTACAAAAACCTGGAATGCAGTGGCCGGCTCACCCATCTCCCCCTCCTATATCCAAATAAAATTATCAAATAATTATTATTAATTGAGCAAATAAATAATGTATTATAATCTAAAGTTAATTACGATATCATGAGAATGATCGATCGTAGATCTACACCCCCAGTGTGCTTCGACATTCCAGTACCTGGACCAGTAGGCTCGCTCTGCCTATTGGCGTTGGACTGGTCGGACCCCTTCTTGTTCTCGAGCTTATCCCACTATACATTTCATGTCCTAGTTGAGATGCATGATATATATATTTAAATCATTAATCATTTATAATAGTAAAAAAAATATAATTTAATGAAAAGATGTAAGAAAATCATTAACCTCCAGACGCCCTCGTAAACGATCCTTGGCGGCTGGCTAGTCTGATCATGAGTCTGCTTATACTTGTTAAGCCGCTTCCTATACTTGTCCCCTATTTGGAAAAATGTCGTCATCACTTGTCCATTAATATACAGCTTCAGTCCCAATAATAATGATCCTATAAAACAAATTAATTACAATTCAAGTGATATATGATTCTCAAGTTACATTAATGATTAATGAATTTATACGTGAATAAATTAGTTACCTAAAACATGTCTCACCGCAATTGATGAATGTTCAGGGACTGCCTTACAATGCCACCTAGCTGGATGGAGCTCCTTCTTCATGATCTCTCGAAATATGTGGGTCAGTCTAACCTCGGTGCTATGTAGTTTGTAATTATGTTTGTGGTTACAAATATCATTTAATAATAAAGATGATTATAATTTTATAATTATTAATTTACTTTACTTCTTTCCAATGACATAAACAAGGTGTCGCCTCTCTGGTGGGCCTGAAGGCTGTCGGGATTTACCCACATTGGACGGTGCCAGTGCAACCATATCTGGTGTTGGTGCTAAATAATTAGTACCAAGGCCCACATAATCATTATTGAAATTAGATAAATAATTAGTTGACTCTAGATCTAATCGACCTAGACTGGACCCGCGTCCACGACCCCTCATCATCTGATAAAAATAAATATAATACGAGTATCTTACAAAATACAAGTATATATCAACAACTTGAAATAAGATCATTTGGATATATAACCATTTTAAAAGATCCAAATATAAATCAATTAATTAAAATAAGAGCTATTTACAATATGAACAGTTTACATATATTTCAACCACAACGACCTCCTTTTAAACTAATCATTTTAACTAATACTTTCACTATCAAAGTTATCACTAATCTTTATTTGTGTCTTGATTTGTATCTTGATCGGTGATTAACTCTTCTTATGTACCATCATTTACCTTGTCACCAAGTTTATCGACATCATTGTTAGCGGGGTCGTGCAATTGGAAATTGACATCACCCAATTATATTGGACTGTGTGTATCTACAACTTCCTCTTGAAATGATTGCTCTGCTAGAGGCTCAATGAGCTCAACATCTGATCTCGCCTTAATTTATACGTTGCCCATCATTCCAACTTGTCTCTTTTCAAACTTGGGTATACATAATAGTATACTTGTACAGCCTGGGCTGCAAGTGCAAAAGGTAAATCTACACTTATGATTGATATCGACAATCTTATAATGTGGATAAACTTTTGTACCTGTAGGTGTTGGATCAAACCAGTTGCATTTGAGCAATAGTATATTTTTCTCCATTCACCTTGTGTATTCGAGCTTCATAATTTTTATGAGATGACTGAAATAATCAAACTTGATTGCCCCATAGTTTGATCCTTTAATGAAATCTCCACTGCTCAATGTTGATTTGATAGATCTGTGCTCGAATGTGTGAAACCTATAATCATTTATCTTACATCCAGTATATATTCACACATTATGATAGACCCTCTGCTAGGCTCCTAATGTTCACGTCCATCACATTATTTGAAGGATCTCTAGCCTATAGCATTGAAAAATTATCTTTAATTTATGAAATATAATAGATAAACACATACGTTAGTTAAATGACATGCATCTCAGGATTCAACAACTTACGTATTATTTGAACCAATCGTCAAATCCATTTTCCAATTTTTCGTTGAGCATATCATCTGTAATGTTTGGTTGGAGAGGTGGGATGCTCTCCGTGTAAATACTACATCATTTTCTAAAAAATTGAGTAAAAAAGTTTTAATATATTATATATACATTTACTTACAAAATTAAAAAGAGTATTCCTACTTAACATATTCTTGGACCTCTTCGTAATTTAGCAAGATGTATATCTTTGCGGTGTTGTATTCTGCTTTAGTAAGGAATTTTTTTCATTTTGTACCAAATGTCTCCCCATATTTTTAAAGGCCGAGGGAACCACATCAGCACCATCTACACCATCCTGACCATCATCATTTCTAAGCAAATTTGTTCTTTTAGTTACCACGTGATCTTCAAAATAGTATGACCTAAAAGTTAATGCCTCTTCAACCAGTTATACATTTGATATCGACCCTTCAACACTCTCCTTGTTCTTCACACTATTCTTTAATCTCAAAGATACATCTCAAATAGGTACATCTATCTATACTGCATTAGGCCAGTAATTATCGCTTCATACGCCAAATGAATGGGCAGATTCTCCATTGAGTCAAGAAGACTTGGAGGGAAGATCAGTTCTATTTGGCATAAGATTAATCGAATGTCACGTTCTAGGCGACTCATATCTTTGGTGAGAATGATTGTTGATGTGTGTTCCTTGAAGAACAATCTCAATTTGGTGAGAGTCTTCCACACATTTGAAGGAAGTAATTCACAAAAGGCTATGGCACCAACCTTTGCATGTATACGTGATAATCATTTCTATTCATAACAATCAAATGACATTCCTTCTTAACGACGCAATGCCCTAAGTTTGATGCATACCCATATAGAAATCGAAGGTATCTAAGCAATTCGCACAATGCAGTTTTCGACAGCTTATCAAGTGTGTAACAAGCTTTAGGACACTTCCCCGATCCGCCTAACACCAACTCCTAATGATTACAATACTCATTTAACTCTTCCATTGATTTTGGAGTGTCCTTGGCATTCTCTTTGACATCCATCACCGTGTTAAATACATTGTCAAACACATTTTTCTCTGTGCATAACATCTAAATTATGACGAATCAAATTTGTGCTTTAATATGACAAATTCCAAAAGATGCTTCATTTTCTCTAACCAAACATTTTCGGTATTTGTGCATTAACGAGTATTACATCTAGTTCAGTGACTTTTAGAAACTCCAATCTTTCTATCACTACCAAATTCTCTATCCCTATTTGGATGTTCGGCGGTGGAGTCTTGATTGATCTTCTTTTTCAAAAGCATCGTTTATTCTTTTGAAAATGGTGACCGCATTGAAGAAATCTTTGGTGACTGTCAAACCACAATTGCTTCCCACTGCACTTAAGAGTGAAGGCATCTGAGCATTCCATACAGTATGGACAAGCTATTTGACCGGCCGTACTCCAACCGAACAACATAGAATACATAGAAAAATTACTAATTGTACCCACAAGGGTTGCTCGCAATTGAAAATTCTATTTCTTAGAGATATCATATGAGGGAGCCTCAACCATCCACAGCTGATTCAACTTGGCGATTAGAGGTTGTAGAAACACATCGATTATGTCTTTTGGATTCTTTAGCCCTGGTATAGGGGTGGCAATTTCCGACACGACACGATAACCCGGCATGAACCGAACACGAATTTAGCATGTACAGGTATGACCCTTCGCGGGTTCACGGGTTATTCGTGTCGGACACGAATAACACGCAAAATAAATAGGTCAGGTCGGGTTGGCCCGCATGTCAACCCGATTGACCTATTTAGCCCTTTTAAATTTAATGGTATAATAGTAATTTAATAAACCATCTCTTGTAAATAGGATTAATCTTGATTTCTAGTTCGGTGTGTAATTTGATTTGGTGCTCGGACTTCTTTCAAACAAAAGAAGACAAAGATCGTGTTTCATGTTTTTTTTTTATATTTTCTTATCAAGTAGCTATTGGATTTTTTTTTCTTATATAGGTTTTTCGTGTCGTGTCGGGTTACGTGTGTAATAAATAGGTTCGTGTTCGTGTCGTGTATTTTGACACGAATAATTATTCGTGTTTGTGTTTGTGTCAACCGTGTAATACTTGTGTCTCAACACGACCCGCGAACACAAAACACGACACGATTGACACCCCTACCTTGGTACAAGTACACTGAGGAACATAAACTGTTCTTTCATACACATCCACAAATGCAAATTGTATGGTGTAACTATAAAAGATCACGAGGAATATTGTGCGCTAAAACTTCCAAATGGTTAAAAACCATCTGTACAAAGACCCAACCTCACATTTTGAGTTTTAGCTACAAAATCTGATGAGTTTGTTTGAAATGTTTCCAAACTTCTGAATCGGATAGGTGACGCATAGCACCATCTTCAACCACGTATTCAGCATGCCATCTCATGTCCTTTGTTGTCGCCTTGGATGAGTACAATCTCTGAAAATAAGGAGTTAATGGAAATTAGTACGTCTTCTTATACACGTCGCACGCCTTCTGTCATTTTGCATTCCTGTGAGAAACGGGTTTAAACCAAGGTTCATTAAAAAATTTGTAGGTTGGCGGCTTTAAATCGTCTCTCTATTAGATCATACAATTATTTTTGCAATTATCTATCTCAATCGGTAAACTCATACGCCTTAGCAACTTCTTACTGTTGTAGAAGTTATCAGCTACGAGATTGTTTTTTGGTATAATCTCCTTGATTATTTTACTCAATTGATCATAACATTTATGAGGCATGTGATTCTTTGACTTCAAATTCATGAGACGGAAAACTAGGGACAATTGAGTATGTCTCTCGCACCCTGGATACAAGGGCTGATTTCGAGCTTTCAACATGTCATAAAACTTTTGGACATCTCGGTTTGGCGACTCTTCCATATTGGCAACCACGTCAAAATCAAGACCAACTGCATTTTGAACTATATTGATGTACATGTTAGATGATTCCTTAAGAGCGGTGTAAGAGGGTCCTCCAATGTGAAAATCGTGATGGCACCGGGTGGTGGCGGGCCAACTTTCTCCATGGTAAATCCACATATAGTACTTTGGCTCAAATCCGTGTTTAACTGGGTGATACTTGATCTTGTTGATGTCGAAAAACCTATGATTCCTACATCTATTAAGATTATAAGGACACTTCAACTGGAATGTGCTAGAGCAAATTCAATGAAACTCTTGACCCTATACACGAATTGTGGGGATAGCAAGTCGTTGACGATTCATTTGCATATCCAATTTATGATTGGAACATATCATATAATTACACAATTATTATATTGATTTATTGAAAAACGGGCAGTGTGAGGGTGGCTATTATACGATTGAATGATTGGTAAGAGCCATATCCCATGCGAAGATGTGACATTCAGAATACGACGTCTTAGTATATGCATTTTGTTCACTAAAAATTTTGGCAGCAACTCCCTTTAATTCTCTAAGTACACATATATTGAATTGCACCTAAAAACAAAAGAGATTTACTGAAATCAAAATTTTATAATCAACAAAAAAAACATATACATAAGATAAGCCATATTATAATCACATTGTCAAACTATTCAAATAAGTGGACAATTCGGGATTTAGTATCAAACTCTTTATTTGATAATAAATCTCAAATGAGTCAAAGGTATAATGTTTGAGTGTAGAAATAAAGAATATTGTCGATAAAAAAATTAAAAATCCGTTATTGGAAGGATTAAACCTCCTAGCCAACGCCGTACACCACGACATCACCGATGTATACACAACCAATCACAATATGTATATAATATTAACAAACTATAACATATATATTAAACACAACATCCACATACCGATCACCACGACATTTCAAAACCACCACAACCACATTTTAAAACTTTTCAAAATCATAGTCATTTTAAAACAATTTTAAACACTAACGATCTAGTTAGCCCTAGTTTAATTCAATTGTATATAATCGAATCATAATTACAAATTAAACTCTAGTTGCATAATTAATCCCTACATAAATACTAATGATGTAATTAACTCTAATTTAATTCAATCGTATATAATCAATTCCTAATTATAAATTAAACCATAATCATAATTAAATCCTAAATTAAACTATAATTATAAATTAAACTTTATATAAATTTCTAATTGAATAATTGAACCCTAAATGGACACCAACGAACTAATTAGCACTATTTGAATTCGATTGTTTATAATCGAATCCAATTTATAAATAGTTACAAATTAAACCCTAAATCACTAATTAAACCCAAATTATATAACAGTCACAATTTCTATCCAAATTAGAAATTAAACCCTAATAATAACCCTAGGTAGAAAATTATAACAGAAAAAAACTTTATAATAGAAATTATAACAGAAAATAAAAGAAACTTACCTTCTCGTGGTGGCTGCTGAGGCGGAGACTGGAGGTGATGGCTCCTGACAGTGATGGCTGCTAGCGAGGCGGAGCATAGAGAAAAGGAGAAATGAAGGAGAAGAAAGAAACAGGGGCCAGCGGGAGCGGCCCGCTGCTATTTTAAGGGTTAGGACCGAGGGCACGACTTGACGTCGGTTCCCGTGATTATAAAACAACGAAACTCACCTCGTGGTATCTTTACAAAAATTATGATACTTCATTATTTATGTTTCCAATTGAATAAGTCGATCGCCCGTATCGTGTATACTATTGATCAAACTAATCAATACATACATGTTCGGTGATAATTATGTAATAAGCCAGGTTAAATATATTTGAAGTGCGTAAGATCACGTTATATGGTTTATTTTAATGCAACTATATTTTTATAATATTTTTTTATAATTTTTTAATTAAAAAATTAAAAAAATAGAAAAAAGGTATTTATCAATCAATTAGTATTTTTTGTGATTCTAAAACAATGAAACCCACCGCTAGATATCTTTACAAAAATAACGATGCTTCGTTATTTACATTTCCAGTGGAATAAGTCAATCAGTCGTATCGTGGATACTATTGATCAAATTACACAACACTTGTCAATAAATACATGTTCAATGATAATTATGTAGTAAATCCAAGTTAAATACAATTTAAGTGTGTAAAGTCACATTATATGGTTTGTTTTAATGCAATTATATTCTTAAATATTTTATAGTTATTTCTAAGTTTAAAAAAATGAAAAAGAATGGAGAATGTATTTACCGACCAATTAGTATTTTTCGTGTTTCTAAAACAACGAAACTCACTTCGTGGTATCTTCACAAAAATAAAGACACTTGATTATTTACATTTCCAGTGGAATAAGTCAATCTCTCGTATCGTGGATATCATTGATCAAATTACACAACTCGTATCGTGAGAGTAATGTAGTAAAGCCAGGTTAAATACATGTTAAGTGCATAAAATCACATTATATAGTTTATTTAATGCAGTTATTCTTTAAATATTCTTTTACAGTTTTTTTAATAAAAAATAGAAAAAAATGTATATGCCGATCAATTAGTATTTTCCGTGGTCCTAAAACAACGAAATCCACCTCGTGGTATCTTCACAACATTAACGACGCTTCATTATTTTCATTTTCAATGGAATAAGACGATCGCTCGTATCGTGGATACTATTGATTAAAATTACACGACACGTGTCACTACATACATGTTCGGTGATAATTATGTACTAAAGTTGGGTTAAATACATTTTAAATGCGTGAAACCAAATTATGTGGTTTATTTTAATGCATTATATTTTTTTAAATGTTTTTTTTTACCCTTTTCTTATATTAAGAAAAATCAAGGGGACTTATTTCCCCTCAGAAAATCCCGAAGGGAAATAAATCCCCTCATTTTTTTAATTAAAAAAATGTATTTATCAATCAATTATTATTCTCGTGGTCCAAAAACAACGAAACCCACCTCGTGATATCTTCACAAAAATAACGACGCTTCATTATTTACGTTTCCAATGGAATAAGTCGATCACTTGTATCGTGAATACTATTGATCAAATTATACAACACGTGTCAATACATACATGTTCGGTGATAATTATACAGTAAAGCTGGGTTAAATATATTTTAAATGTGTGAAGTCTTGTTATATGGTTTATTTTAATGCAATTATATTTCTTAAATATTTATTATTATTTTTTATTTAAAAAAGAGGGGATATAAGTCCCCTCGGTTATTTTTGAGGGGATGTAGTGCTCTCGGGATTTTCTGAGAGGATTTTGCTCTTGGTATATTTGTCCTTGAAAACCTTTCAGTATTGCCTTCGGTAATAATGGTGGCAAACATTGGCGTCATGTTTTTTAAAGATTTACCGAAGGTATATTCCCTCAGTAATGCCCTCGGTAATACCAAATGAAAATTTTCCCTAGGTAATGCCCTCGGTAATTTACTTTTTTTTTTTGTAATGTACGTTGTGGATAACATCCCCTACATTATCAATGTTAGCAAATCATCCACTTTACTTTTTTTTTGTAACGTACGTTGTGGATAACATCCCCTACATTATCAATGTTAGCAAATCATCCACGTGCATTTACCTTGATGATCTCGAAAGGGTAACTTTCCAGTCAAAACCTTAAAATAAATTTACTAGTATGAGGAGGTAGTTTTATGTGACTATATTTGAGAATAATTGTTATGAATCTCGAACTTTTTTCACTAGTTTTGGCGTTGTATGATTTTTGAGGTATGATATATTTTTTTCCTCCCAAATTTGATGAGGGAATAGTTTGAGTGTGTTTTAAGAACAATTCCTTTTAGTTTTTGTTGAATGTTGATTGATATTTATTTCTAATAATTGGCTTATTTATGAAATTGTATGATTGGGATTTATTTTCTTAGTGTTACGATTCTAACGTTTCATGTTTTATTTGGCTAATCTTTAATTTTTTTGATATATAGGCTGTTACTTGAAAAAAACTTATATCTATAACTCAAGATGATTAAGAGTTGACATGATTCTCAATAACGACATTTTATAGTGTTCATGCAATAGTTTAATATGGATTATATATATGAAATTATTCATTTCAATATTACACCTTTTTTCTGTATTTTTGATTTTTTTTAAATATTTTATAGAATATTTCTAATGTCAAAATCAGATTTAACTAATAGATCTAAACAAACGATTATTTATTTTATATAGATTTTATGATTGAGAATAATTAACAAACATAAAAAAAATATTTATTTCATACATTATTTTCATATATACTTCTTAATTGTCAAATTAGAACTAATTATTAAAATAAAAATGAGATACATATATAAAATATTAATGGAAGTTAAAACTAAACTTTAACTGATTGAAACATATATCGTGCAAAGGTAAACCATGTAATATGAACTTAGAGAACTACTTAGGAGATATATATATATATATATATATATATATATATAAAGGATAACATTTATGAATATATTTCTCAAAATTTTCCGTATATTTCACTAACTATTTGTAGTAATACACTAGTTTTTTTTACACACGTGCGATGCACGGGGTAGAAAGTTAAAATATAAAAATATAAATTATATTAATATTACTTTTATTATTATTATCTACTATGTGAAGATATAAATAAATAGAGAGATAGAGATGAAGAGATATAACTAAAAAATCCACACTACATAAATTATAGATCGAATCCACATTATAAATATGAACGTTAATATTATACGTTAGTGAATACTTCTTTGTACATTACATTGTTGGTCATGTTCGATTCCGAGTCGTCATCACCACAAACTAATATCTTCAAACCCTTCGATGGGTGACACGCGACAAAGCAACATAAAACTGACCATGACTGAACACGGGATTCTTCAGATAAAAGCCGACGTTCAAAAGTGATTGACCCTTACTCTTCGTCATCGCATATGAAATCATGAGCGAAAATTGCCTTCGTTTATAATTTAAAAGGTATTCTAACGTCAGAAGGCGTTAGACTCGTGCGGGAAAACAACACCTTTTCGCCTGCCTTTGCACCAGTTAGAATTTTGCATTCAAGGACGTACGTGAAAAGTCTTGTAACAACCAATCTCGTCCCGTTACATAATCTCATGGAGTGGTCTATGTTCCTCAATAACATAATGGGAGTACCCACCTTCATATGCAATTCGTGATTGGGCACCCCACAACACTTTATAATATTCAGGGGTTGTTTGGACTAGACTTCGTTGGGATTCAGAATTATAGTATTCAGAATATTGAGTATTTAGAATTCTGTAAATAGTAAGAATCTTTGTTTGTTATAGAATTAGAATCCTTTACTTTTTACTGTAGATGTCAAATCATGTTTGGAAAGTGGATGATAATGTATTTTTATATTATATTTGATGTAAAATCATGTTTGAAAAGTGGATGATAGTGTATTATTATATTGTATTTAGTAATATTTAATTTTTTAAATATAATTATGATGTGATAAAAGAGATGAATGTGGGGTTAGGTGTAAGAAATGGTTGGTTGTGGGTTAAAAATTTGAGTCGTAGAACAAACGAAGTATTGAGATTCAGAATCCCAATCCTAGCATTGGGAGTCCTAGTCCAAACAGCCCCTCAAGAATTCAGGCATGTGCACATCACTCAAGAAGTCATTCCCACCGTCGGATTTAAAAAAAATAAAATAATCTCATAATCTAAATTTACAATCACACACAATTCATTCATAAGAATAGATAATAAAGTAAATTAAACTAATCCACGTGAATGGAAATTAAGATAAAATTCTCAAATCTATACATTACTAGATGCATGGTTTTAATTAAACACAATAGATTTAATAGAATTATACCAGATAATACATTTAAATTACATAATAATAGAATAAGATATTATTCTAATATCTTAATTCAATTCAAAATCAACAAAGTATATACAAACATACATACACATACATATAAAATTAATGAGCTTTTCACTTCAAATTACGATTACAAACAAAATGAATTTACTCTACGATTAATAATATATTATAAATTAAATTAAATTAATATGCATTAATATGTGAACAAAGTACTTAAAAATTAATAAAATATATACATGCATATATATAATTTTCTTTTATGAGAAGAGTACTTGTGTCATTAAATAAATAAAATATACATGAAGCATTCCAAAAGTTATTTGAAGAAACAACTAAAATTTACAAAGTCAACAAAATAAAAGAAAATACGGTGAAATGTTAAATATAATGCTTTATCAAGTATATAAATATATGTGTAATTTATAAAATATTTACTTAGTAATTTAAATTTATATAATTACAACTAAATCATATTGATTCATTGAATACTAACGTATTTGATAAAAGAAAAATCTGAAAATCTTGTAATATAATTTTACAACTACAAACAATTCGAAATAAATTTATTATTCATAAAATAAGAAAATTAAACTAATCTACATTAATAGAGATTGATATTTAAAAAAAAATCAAATATATGCAGCACCATATATAAGGTTTAAATTATCACAAATAAATAATAAACACATTTGATAAAATACCTTACATCATATTAGATAGTCAAATCTATAAACAAAAGTAAATTACTCTACACGCATGGAAATTGAAATTAGAAATTGATATATATATATACAATAACGCATAATCGATTTTATTTAAACATAATCGATAAATCTTAAAAACATCATAATCTAATTTTAAATTTTCTATAAATTTAAAATAAATAAATAAAATTTAGAAATATTTGATAATAGAATTACTCAAATTCAACCAATTTCAAACCGATTTAGTTGATTAAATCCAACCCAAACCATAATTTATTTTGAGTCCACATAACAATTGAGAGGCCCAATTATTTTGAGTCCCATTTAAAATCTGATAAGCCCAACCATAGATCCGGATCCAAGCCCATAACATCACCAGATAACCCTAGATATAAAAGTGAGAAAATGCCAAAAAGTACTGTTTTTTGAAACAAATTTCTCCATTTACCTTTGGTTAGATTTTGTTTTTATTATATCATTTTTATTGTCTTTTTTACAATATGAGTTTAATTTTATCTCAAAATTACGAAACTCTGGTCAAAATTAATATTACGTTAATTTTGGGATATTTATATTTTATTTAAGGGAATTAATTATTTCTCCCCATTTTATTTATGGTATAATAATTGTGAATTAAGCGGACGAATTATCACAACCGTATTTTTCCATCTCTATTCTCTCAACTTCTCTCTCTTCAAAGTTTTCAATTACTTTCTTTCGATTCTCTCTCCGATTATCCTCTCATATTATTTCTAATAATCTTCATCATCTTCAAATTGATATCAAGAACTCCTTTCCCAGAAACAACGGCTTGCTTTTCTACTTGGAGGCCTTGCTCAACAGAGCGTTGTTCGAGGATTCCAAATCGGCCGGGGTTTCGAAGGTTTCTGGGTCGACTGAAAGCCCGGCGGTGTTTCAGTCGTAGTCGCCTGGGAATTCGCCGGTGAGGTAGCTTGGGGGCTCGCCGGAGAATGGGCCTAGGTATTTGACACGGTCTGGGCCGTACCATGGGCTGCCGGAGGAAACGCTCTTGGAAGCTATATTCCTCATTGAGATTCTGCCGTTTCCGGTGATCTCCGAGTCCTCCAGTGAGAGCTCTACTGCCTGGTCGACAAAGGAGGGAGATGATAGAGCAATTGTTGAGGCTGTCATTGTTTTTAGTCGGTGCTTGATGGATGTTTGATGAATTGTAATTTGTTGGTTATTTATATGAAGAGTCGAGATATGATTATTTAGTGGTGATATCAATATCTCAGATTTGATTGGGTTTTGAGGWTTATACTGTTGTTTACCTATGCTGACTTGGAGATTTCTTTTACATTTATTTTTTGGTTTACAAAATTTTTATATGCCATTACATCCTCAGTTTGAGATTTCTCTTTCAATTTCTCTTTTCAAAATTTTCAATTARTTTTCTTTCGATTCTCTCTTCGAATTATCCTCTCATATTAATTCGAATAACTTTCATGTAGGCTTTTATAATTCAAGTTTTTATATATTTTAAATATTTCACCCGCTTATATTAATGGTWGACTTTCAYAAATGTATATTATTCGATTTATTTACGTTTATCTAATGTATACGAGTCATGCATCTTCTCAGAATGGGTTGTACAACTTCTGTATACTGTCAGTTTTTTTTTTTTGGTTGTTTATATTCAATTTACCATTTTGATGTTAATAATTTAGTTATAAGTTTTTACCTAAAATATTTATGTTGATGTTTAGTTTATGTATATCCTATGTTAATCTGAATTTCCTTGCATTTTGCATTGATATATTTTTTTTTTTTTATCATGAATCGACTTTTACTAAATTATTTATCAAAGTGTCCATAAATTAACCACGAATCAACTTTTAACAAATTATTTATCAAAGTGCAGTGATCATCAATAAATCAACTATAAATCAACTCTTAACAAATCAGTTTATCAAAGTATAGAGATCATTTGTACATAAACCGTAAATCAACTTTTACAAATTATTTATAAGTGCACCTATAATTAATAATACACATCAGTTCAAATTTAAATCGACATTTTACATCAACTTACAATTTCACATTTGGATGGTAAAATGTGCAATTATTATTATTGTATTTTTTAAATTTATTTCGTCAAATGGTACTGCTAATACATGTTTTCATGGTGAGGAGAAAAAAAGTGATTTAATTAGAGATTTAATATTAATTACCATGATTGAGAAAATAGATTATGCTAATTTAGGAAAACATTTAATATCAGGATTGAAGAAAGAGATGGAGATATTTTAAGAAAATATATACAAGCCTCAAATTATCCTATATGTGAGGTTTTTAAGAAAATATATTTTAGTCATAATTACATTTAATTTAGGAAATTTGTTTTAGTTTTATTTTTGGTTAGTCTATCAGATATTTAAGGATACCATGGTGTATATTAAAATCACGTAAAAATGGAATTGATTTGTATATGGTTAGGCTTATATGTAATTATTTAACTATGATGTTAAACGTGGAATTAAGATTCCTAAATTAGGTATCCATGTCATTTTCCCTATAAAAGTTGGTAACCCTAAAAAGTTGAAGTATCTTGAGTTTAGATCAATACATTACCAGATACATGATTTTAATTAAACACAATAGATTTAATAACATTACCAGACAATACATTTAAGTTAACATAATATTAGAATAAGATATTATTCTAATATTTTATTTAAATTCAAAATTAATAAAGTATATACATACATACACATACACACACTCTCTCTTTATATACTTTAAAAATGAATAAAATTATTATTCTAATGTCTTAGTTCAATTCAGAATCATATAAAAATAAAATAAAATAAAATAAAATATCCAAAATTATTATTCGAATATCTTAGTTAAATTCAGAATTAATTATAGTATACATACATGAACATACATACAAAAAAACCAAATACTTATAATCTAAAGTAAGAAAAAAGAATATAATGTTATTAAATTAATAATTAAAATAAATAACTAAATCTGAAAAAGCAAAACAAAATAAAAGAAAATACATAGACATATTAATCATATATTATATTATATATAGAAAATGTTCAAATTATTTATTTTCTATAAATAATAGTTTAAATTTAGTTACTTTAGAAATACAAACAAAATATTGTTTAGAAGCCCAATTTATAATAATAATAAGAAGAAGAAGAAGAAGAAGAAGAAGAATATTAAACTAAGACATTCAATTCTCGAACAACTTGACATTGATCTTCTTTATTTTACATAATTATTGATAATTTAAGCCGATTCAATACATTAATCGAATATTAGTATACAATACAAACCTATATATCTATATATAATGATAAAGATTAGTAGACTAATTGAACATATATATCTATATATAATAATAAAACTATTGAGAACCAATAATTATTTCCGAATCATGAAAAACGATATCCATGGAAGTCTTTTGTTTCTTATCATTAAATCGTGACCGAGCAAAAAATCGAAAAACTCTAAGCTTAAGTTCTTTTTTATTCGTTCGGTCGATGTCTTTTGATGAGTCCAGATAAAGGAGGCATCGTTCTAAAAATTCTTGCAGCAAAGTTTGAAAGTAGAGAAAAAACACAGACACATTCGGGTGGGGAATTGAAATTGTTTTGCAAAGAATAGCAACCTATATTTATAGGGAGAATTAGTTGAAATCCTAGAGATTCAAGATTTGGAATTTTGATAACCCAAACAGATATGATTTTGTATCCCCTCATTACAGTTATTATTATTTGTCCATTTTTATTTGTCGACTGTGGAACAAAAAAATAGATCTATTCCATTAATTAAACGTCTTTAATTAGGCAAACAAATCGTATACAATTTTTTTTTTAAATATGATTTCGATTTGAAATATCAAAATTATTCAACATTGACTAAAAATCTGATGTACTGTATTTTCTTTTTTTAGGATTCTGTTTTTTATACATTTTTCATTAGAGTGAAAAAATCAATTTGCTGCATTTTTCATAAACTAAATATCTTTAAGGGAAAAAAACTTTTTGCCTCCCAAACTATTTCGATTTTTACAGTTTACCATACGAACTTTTTTTTTTCAACAAATCACCATCTGAACTATGCGCAAATTGCATTTTACCCCCTACACCATTTTTTTGTGGTTTTGTGATCAAAAACGGATGATGTGGCGGAATCGGGTTGTGCCACATCATCCGGTTTTGATTACAAAACCACAAAAAAAAATGGTGTATGGGGTAAAATGCAATTAGCGCATAGTTCAGATGACGGTTTGTTGAAAAAAAAAAGTTCGTATGGTAAACTGTAAAAATCAAAATAGTTTGGGGGGCAAAAAGTAATTACCCCTATCTTTAATTAGGCAAACAAATCGTATGAAATCTGTTTTGTTTTTTTTAAATATGATTCGAACTTGAAATCTCAGAATTATTCAACATTGAATAAAGATTTGATGTACTGTATTTTCTCTGTTTTGGATTCTATTTTTCGTACATTTTTTATTGGTTGATTTTATTTTTAAAAGACTAATCTGCTGTATTTTCCAATTTAATGTCTTTAATTAGGCAAACAAATCGTATGAAATAAAAAATCTTATTTAATGTATTTCCTTTGTTTAGGATTCTAATTCTGCAAGTAAATCGGATTAAATCAACTACGATATTTTAAAACAATATTGTTGTAAAAGATACCAAATTTCTTAGAGTTTAATTATGGAAGGAGAATAATATTTTTTCAATTTAATATTCTTTAATTTTTTATTATTTTTTGCCAAATTAGTTATAATCGGGGCCTGTAATTTATTTAAATTTGATGTCTTACTTTGTTTTTTGGATCTGGTTATTTCTTAGAGCCTCTAATTTAATTTATTTTAATGCTTTATTTTTCTTTATTCGGGGCATGTAATTAAATTTATATTTATAGTTGCTTTTATTATGCTTGATTTATCTATTAGTTCAATTCAAAATACCAAAAAATACAGTTTATCTTTAATCAAAATATGAACATTTGACTATTATATAAACTAATTTTATCATTGTAATCACTAATTAGATGATATAAAAATAGATTTTAAAACATAATAAATGAATATATATATATATATATATATATATATATATATATATATATATATATATATAATTTTAAAATTGTGAGTTTTGGGCAGTTAAAAATTCAATTTATGTGGCTCACAAATTTGAAATTCTAAGACTTCAAAAAATCGAAATTGATTTTTCAAAAATCTAAATTTAGAGCTTTAAAAAATTCAAAAACTCTTGGTTCACAAATTCAAAAATTTAAGCAATTGTATCCTAATTTTTAGCCATAATATCCGGAATTCAGCTACTTGAAAATTCGAGATTTTTTTAAAAAATGCACGAATGCATTTTTGAAACCTATGTTGAAAAGTCAACAATTGTGTGCTGTGAGATTTAAATTAAAAAAAAAAGTTGAAAGTCAACAATTGTGTGCTGTGAGATTTAAATTAAAAAAAAAAGTTGAAAGTCAACAATTGTGTGCTGTGAGATTTAAATTAAAAAATAAAACAGTTGAAAAGTCAATAATTGTGGCTTTGCGCCATAAAAAAAAATCTTTTTGGGGAAAGAAAATAGTTTTGGAGGGAAACAAAACAATTGCCTCATATAGTCGGTACAACTATTATATATATATATATATATATATATATATATATATATAGATAGATAGATATTCATTATTTGTATAAATATTTATGTAAATTTTATTGGAGATTATGATTTCTTAAAGTTAAAAAATACAAAATAATAAATGAATGAATTCTGAAGTAATAATAAGCTTTTAAATAACATCATAAAAAGAAATAAAAATAATAATAAACTTATAATATAAATGTAGTTTCTATTAATAAATATTAATAATCATGAAATTTAACATAAATATTATAAAAAATCTGCAAATAAATAATACGAATATTAAAAAAACATAAAAATTTAAAAAAATCTTTAGAAATTATGAAATAAATATACGGACTTACAAAATAATTTGAAGTAATAATAAGATTTTTTAAAAAAATAAAAATTAAAATAAAAGAATTATAAAATAAATAGAAGGTCTATAGATAAGTTTTAATAATTATGAAAGTTATAGATAAAAATATAAATATTTTTAGACATCTAAAAATAAATACTACAAAAATATAAATTATATGTTAAGAAAATATGAAATAAATGTAATAATTTATAAGTAAGTTTTAATATTTAAGTTTGAGGAACAAATATTCTCCCTTCCCCTCCCCATCCCCCCTACCAGGGTTTATTTATATTTTATGATTTTTTTTATTTTGTGTTCTTATTTTTTTAAATAATATTTCTGTTTTTGTTTTTTTTGTTTCTTGATTTTTTTTAGCTTTTATAATTAAGAAATAGCTTAATTATAAGTTTTTATATTTTTATGTAATTTTATAAATTATTTCCAGTATTAATTTATATTATTTTATAACAATTGTATTTTTTTTAATATTTTTTGGTCTTTCAATATTGTAATTTAGATTTATTTTTATGAATTTTTTAAACTAATTTATATTTTTTAGATTTATTTTATATTATTTACTTTTCTTTTTTTGAATTTTGGATTTTAGATTGATTATTTTAGTATGTATAATTATTTAATTATATTTTGTCCTCCAAAACAAAATGAGATGTTATAAAACCACTAAAATCCTGATATTGAGGGGACAACCGCAAATCTCACATAGCTCGGATGTCGCTTTGTCACAAATATTTGTATGATAAATTGTAAACAACACAATTATTTGAGGGGCAAAAAGTAATTATCTCTTATAATAATGATATGCCCTATTATCTTGGGTTTTTTATATTTGGAGTCATTGTCTATTTCATGATGCCACAAATTTTGTAGTTTACATACAAAAATCAGTCTACAATCATTATCATGATTTTCGTAGTACATTTAAAACTTTAATTTTTAAACGTGGGAACAATCACTTACATTAATTACTTGCACCAATATTAAATTTTTTTTTTTTAAAATAAACTTTACATTTGACTTTAATTTACATTTTTTCAGTTGGCATTATCCATTTTTTTAGTGCACGGCCGTCAAAATTAATTAAAAAAAATTATTTTGTAGAATTTAATAAGTTGCGTGATTAACATTTTCAAGTGATTTTATATATTCAATTAGCGAGATTACAGTTATCACTATTTAAGAAAATATTGTAATAGTTTATTTTGATTTATATGTTTCATTTTCATGAAATTTTCTTAAATAAGTATGGTTAGGTTAGTTGATATTTTCTAATTTACTTAGTCTAAACGGGCTCCTTTGCTCTGAGAAGAAGTTCATTTGAGTTACTTGGATTGGGTTTGGTTCCAGATCGATTTGTTGGTCTGGTTCAAGACCAAAAACACTGATATATAGAAAGTGTGAGTTTCTTGATAAATTCAAACATAATCGAATAACACAACATATTAGACTAAATCCTTTTTTTTTAATATTAACATGAATTTGGTGAACAAAATAAAAAAGAATTCTAAATTATACAGTCAGTTTTGGTTATGTGCATTTAATTTTCTTAGGAGGACAACATATATGATTTGAACATTTACTATACGAAAAAATTTGTTATAAGATCTTCACTATGTCTTTGAATACAAGGACTAAACAAGAAAATGTGCGTAGTGATCTGAATATTATTTATATCAAAATTTTAAAAATGTAAGAAAAATGACTAATATCATTGTTTCGCAACTAACTAACCGAGATAACTTAAAAGTATTGGATGATGACAAGTTAGACTATAACTAGACGTATAATGCAGTATAAATAAATGTGAATTTATTTACCTTTGATATGTTTTAACTTTGCTTATGTTGACCAACAACCGTGACCTGAGTATTTTAAGTTGTTATATTACATTAACAAATCAACAATATTATACTTATATCAAATGATTCTACATCGTTCTTTTCAATTGGTTCCGTGCATCCGTTCTTTTCAATTGGTTCCGTGCATCGCACGGGTTAAGCACCAGTGCCTGTTAATGTATGGGGGAATGAGAATGAGTATGAGTTTGATTATAGGGGTCTAATGGATTGATATGTCTCATTTGAGGGGTATGATTAATTCCCCAAAAATGGAAAATCAAAGTGTTAGGTGTTCAAAATCAAGCACTCACTTTGATTCACATTCCTATTTCCAACCCTCAAACTCCCAATCAAGCATCCCCTTAATATTTTAATCCCAACAATGAAACGAAAATTTTAATTCATAAGTATCATATTTTTAATTCATAATATATAGCATATGAACAATAAAAATTGAGATTACTAATAATTGAAGCAATTAAGATATCATTTTCTTCTAATATATAATGTTGTATACAAATGAACATACTATTTTATAAATCACCAACTGAAAATCAATGAGGACGACAACTCTACAAATATAATTGCAACAATATTGTATACAAAGAAGTATTTAATAATACATATTTATTATATATAGTGATTTAATTGGTTAAAGTCAATAATGAAACTAAAATAATATTTACATATTTATGCAACATGAGCACGGGTATAAAGCACTGCTAATAAAAAAAAGGTCTATCAATGTCCTCCAAATCCAATACCACAAGTAAGCCTATTATGCTCTCATCTACTACATTTCTTACTCCAACGTGGTTAGTGTTACATCCACCTATTTGTTAATGCTATTGACACCCTAGCCTATGTGTCAACCAGCCATTGCTTCGGATGACACGTGTCGTTGTTTGGTAGCTCCACAAGCTGAGTTGTCAGCTTCTAATAATTTGTTTTAAAATACTACCTTTTTGGGATTTTTTGCATAGGTATAAAATAGAACATTTTTTTTCATTTGTTCCATTAGTTAGAAATCTAGGGTTAGCCATTTTTCCTCCCTCCCTCGACCCAGCGCCGCTATCATATCAGAGCCATTAGAAAGCTAAGGTTTCTCCAAAAAATTATTTATTTATCAAACATCATTTTATTGAATGCTTTGTCCAACTGCTCACTAGTGAGAGATAAAATCTGCAACCGAAAGTGATAAAGAGTTTGGAGGGTGGTTGTGGGGTTAGATTGTGCATAAGGATTATTGATTCGATTTCGTCTTTGATTTTTTTTTTCAATCAGATTTTGTGATTGAAGAAATATTTTATTGGATGCGTGCGTATGTGTCGAGATATAATTATCTCATGGGTCTTACTATCAATATTTATGATTTATTTATGAGTCCAATTTGAGTTTTCTTGGCAGTGGCAGGTATCTAATGGCAAAATAAAAATAAAAATTGTTTCTAGATTTCTTTCATTCTTTCATTAATTTCTTAAAATTGTTTCTTTTTTATTCTTCCCTTCAAACTCGATTTTTTATTGTGGGCATTTTTCTTGCACCATCTCTTTTTATTTTTAGTTTTTCGTATTTTCAATCTGGGGTTCATTTCAAATGCAGATTGTTAATGAACCAATCATGATTATTTCCATGTTATTCAAGGTTGTAATACAACCGAATAATCATTCCTCTTTTTTTCTTTACACTTCAAGTTTTTGTCTTTTTTTTTCGATTCATATTTATTGTTCTTGGATAGATTTTTTTTAAAAAAATGAATATCATAAATTAAGTTAGATTTCAATGTCGATGTTTTCTGTTTATAGATGCGGATTTGTGTTATATATAATAGATGGCTAATAATCAGATTCAATCAGATGTGAGATGATGATTATGCCCCATAAAATTTTTTTTATTAAGGTTTCAAGGTGTGATTGAATTTTTGAATTTTGCAGATCTTCAACTAATAGATCGTATTTCCTATTTATTTTGCAGAGCTTTGAAGATATTCCATAAATTTTTGCAAATCTTTGAAGATATTCCATAAATTAATTATATTCGACGTGATGTATTTCCTTTTCAGTTCATATGTACTTATACCAAGATTTAATGCATATACATGTAAACATTTATTCATACATTTACCACTTTTATTAATTAACAACCATTATTTGCAACCAATTGGAAAAATATATTTATTTTGACTCAGATCTGTGTAGATTAATTACCATGTCCTAATGCATCTAATATTAGCAGACCATGTGATGATAATTGTTTCCTCTCGAGATCCCATCTTCCAAATATGTTATCAATTCGATATTATTTATTAATTAATATAATTATCACAAGAAGGAAAATATATTTTATTGTCTTGATTGACATCTAGATATTCGTAGAAACTATAAGAATTATAATGATTTTAGGCAATATATTAAAAGATTATGCAATAGATAAGGAAATACGAATTAACTTTGGTGTGAAAAGTTGGCAAGATATTTTATAAAAATCGGACTCAACCATAAATATTTTATGGCATCTTCATTGATTAATCAATATTAATTGACAATAATGAACTCTCCACGTAATATCTCACCAAGATAATATCACTAAAAGATTGTACATAATTTTAGGCAATATACCACCAAGATTATACACACACATACATATATATATTGGAGGTATGTTGATTTATATTAATTGATATTCTTTTTAAAATAATTGATATTAAGTTTTTTGTTATAGATTATGCAGTTATTATCTTCTGATATGTATGTTAGTTTTAATAATATATTTATAAAATTATGAATGGTTGTTTGGTTTTAATTTTTTAAAAGATTTGATAGAAATACATGGCAAGATTTTTTATGATATACGAGGAAGTAAAATTACGAATTTGTGTTGTAATCAAATTATTAGGAAAATAAAAAATATATTTAAGGAAGAATGAATTAAATTTGGGGACAAAATTTCATTAAAGACGATGATAAAGACACTCATAAAAGGTTGACTTATTATTATAATATTTTTTTATTTAAAGAAAAATAGAGGTTTTCATGGAAACGTAATTATGGGTATTTATCCCAAATTTTGTATGCTTGACCTTTAAACACTTCAATGAATTACGATGACCAATTTATGTAATTGGTTATTGAATAAATATTTATTTATTTGTGATTTAAGGAAAACAACTAATTATATAGTAGGAAGATTAATTGAATATCTTGATTGTTATCTAGATATTTTTATAGAAATTGAAAATTTGTAAACGATTTTAGATAATATGTTAAAATTGATTATAATGTCTAATCAACCTAAGGAAAAGAATTTATTCAAAGTGCATAAATATGCTGCCCAAAAGGCTAAAAAGTGGGTTTATTAGGTGGTGAGATATTGTTGGAATGAATCTTTTTTTCAAGAAAAATACAAGTTTTCAAGCAAATCTAATTACGGGTATCTATCCCAAACTTGTTATGTTTAACTTTTTAATTGAAGAGTCTTGCCCTAATATAATTATCATCTCTCAATGTTTCAAGATTTATTTCAATTAGTTTCAATATATTCTATGTTATTATTATTTTTTTATTGATGGAATGATATAGTGTTTTTATTAAATGAATATCTCTATTGATATCGAGATATTCATAGAAACCTTATGATTTAAACAGATTTTGATGAGATGTTAAAAGATAATAATGTCTAATCCACATAAGGAAAAAATATAATAATTGATAACAAATTTTTTAAAAATGATTATGAAGTTATTATCTTCATAGAGGTATGGTGGTTTTAATAATATATTTATACAAAAATAAATGGTCGGTTGGTTCAATATGTTTAAATGATTATCTAATACTCCATCCGTTTTAAAATAAGTGTCGTTTTAGAGTTTTTTCCAATTTTACCCTCGCTTATTTTAAGAAATATAAACAATTTTATGGTAATAGAATAACTAAAGGGAAAGAATGGAAGTAATTAAATGAGAATATTATTAATTGATTGAGGATGTATTATTCAAATATTATGTTCCTTACTTTTGGACAAAAACTCTAAAACGACACTTATTAAAAAACGGAGGGAGTAATAATTACATAAAATATATAAGAAAAACAAACTATATTTGGTGTGGAAATTTTAAAAATGCTTCATTAAATTACGGACTCAAACACACACATTATGTTATGATTTAATGTTAGAATGATTTTTTAAAAATAAAAATAAAAGTTTTCAAGCAAATCTAATTATGGGTATAATCATACCAAATCTGTATGTTTGACTTTTTAACGTGATGATATTTTTTGATTAATTGATGTAAGTTGGTTATTACAAAATTACAAAAATATTCTCTGAAAGTGGATTGATTTTAATTTAAGTTAATATTGATCGTTTATAATAAATTGAAAACTTTGTACACGTGGAAATAGTTTTCCAACATTTAATTGACTGGAGTGATGATGTATTTACCATGGTTTAATTTTCTTATGAGTTTGATTGAACTAATAAAATATAAGAATATAATTATCAACTCTCAATATTTGAAAAAATAACTTCAATTAGCCGCAATATACTCTATATTATTAATATTTTTGATTAATGGAATGATATAGTATATTTATTACTTGAATATTTTGATTGATATCTGGATATTCATAGAAACTTTAAAACTTAAAATGATATTGGGTAATGTATTAAAAGATAATAGTGTGTAATCAACATAAGGAAATAAATTTAATAATTTGTATTAATTGATAGCAAGTTTTTTGGGTAGTGATTTTGAAGTTTCTATTTTTCGAGATGTTTGTTAGTTAGAATAATATATGTAAAAACAAAATATAGTGAAATCTACATAAGGAAAAAAACTTAATAATAGATATTAATTGATGACAAGTTTCTTTGACGTGATTAATACAGTGAAATCCACGTAAAGAAAAAAACTTAATAATTGATATTAATTGATAGCAAGTTTCTTGGACGTGAGAAGTCTCTATCTTCGGAGATGTATTATAGTTAGAATAATATATTTATAAAAAAATTTAGTGAATCCATGTAAGAATGTTAATTATAAATTAGAACTTCGTATTTATAGAAGGTGAATACTCATAGTTCAATAAACAACTATGATAGGAAATTAATGATTATATCTTCGATTATTTGATAGTAATGCTCATTTTGGTCAATAACGGTAAAACATATAGCCTATGCAACTAAAATAAACTTAAAATGATTATTTTTAATAATCTAGGTTTTTTTAATAAATTTATTATCAAACCAATTTCTCATGTTGAGTTGATAAAATAGGCATACAAGAGATATTTATAAATCTATTTTGATGTTCAATTAATTTGCTTTCAAGATATTAAGTGCGGGAAATTGATTTTGTGCGAGTATGTTTAAATAGTAATCTACACTTCATTTATTTAACTTCTTATATTCATATTTTCAAGTTTTTACGTAAATTTTGATATTCACTTTTTCATGTTAGTTTTTTATTTTTTGATAATTTTTTATGAGTTTCTTATATATGCCCGCGCAATCGCGGGTTTCGCAAGTTGAGTTGTCACCATGTGGTGGTTTGTGTTAAAATACTACATTCCTAATATAATTTATTTTATAAATTATTGAAACAGTTAATGAGTGCGTGATGTCTATTCTTTTAGAAGATGAAAGAGTATATCTTAGTTCTGACTTGTAAGACATATGTGAATGGAGGAGCACAATATCAAGTGTACTCAATCGACTTTCTAAACACAATAAAGTGCTTAGGAATTCCTAATCATATTTTGAAATTGAAGATTAGAGTTCCGGTTATGTTGATTCGAAACATGGATCAAGTTTCGGGATTATGCAATGGTACAAGGTTGGTCGTTACCCAACTTGAAGAACACATTATTGAGGCAAAGATTCTTTTAGAAACTAATATTGGAATGGAGAAGCACAACATCAAGTGTCCTCAATCGACTTTCTAAACACAATAAAGTGCTTAGGAATTCCTAATCATGTTTTGAAATTGAAGATTAGAGTTCCGGTTATGTTGATTCGAAACATGGATCAAGTTTCGGGATTATGCAATGGTACAAGGTTATAACAAATGTTCGATTATCGTTAGCATGTCGTCCATGAGACACATAATATATTTACTAGGTCTAACCTAGTAAATATGTGAATCAACGGGTATATGACACCGTATAGGTGATCATGTGTGCATTGTGTGTGTTCCTATGTGACAATATGACATGGTTTAGATGACTTGTCATTGACAAGTGCTGCGAAAACCAACTTAGTTAATAAGCATTCTTAGACCGAGGCGAATTTTTTCGAATCGGTGGAGATGATCGTCACGATCAGCAAATTGGGTTAGGCGGCGAAAAATCAAACCTAGATGTCCGTATGGGTAACCAAAAATTGAACTTAGGCATATTAGACAAACAAAAATGGGTAAAAGAATCTTTCATAATTTAAAAAAAAAAAAAAAGGGATTTGTAGGCATTAGGTGTTGGCTTAACAATTTTCACAAACTTAATGTTGACACATTTGAATCCTATCGTGGAGAAAGTCAACTAAGGATACAATCCCCAGAGCATGATAAGGGATTACTAAGAACACATGCGAAAATAACAAAATCAAGAATGAGCAAACAAAACGAAACAACTATTATCTATCCATGTCAACGGATTTAGGCTCCCACAATATTATTGTAGCTCAAATCCAGGGCCCCCATGTACTTCACCGACTTTATTGAATTTGGAACCACACCTGTCAACTTGTTATACGATAAATCCAGCACAAAAAAATAACTTTCCGGGCTAAAACTATCCGGCAAATTCCCTTCTAATGAATTCCGGCTTAAATTCAAATAACTCAAACCCCTGTTGCCAAACAGGCCTGCTGGTATCTCACCCGTCACCTGATTCGAACAAATACTGAGAGCCGACAAAACCGGCATCGACCCGATCTCTTTTGGAATCGAACCGGTAATCCGGTTCATGGACAGATCTAAATCGGCCATCCTGCGAAGAGCCGCGATTGAAGTAGGAATCGAACCGGCGAGTTGGTTCCCGCCCAATATTGCGCGGCTCAGCATCTTCAGTTTACCGATGCCCGACGGGATCTCGCCGCATATTCTGTTGTTGCTGAGGTCGAGGAGCTTTAGGCTGCGGAGGCCGGCGACGGAGGGGGGAATCGAGCCGGAGATCTCGTTATCGGACAGATCGAGCACGACTAGTTCGGTCAGCTTCCCGATGTCCGCCGGGATTTCGCCGGATATTCTGTTCCCGGAGAGATCGAGGATCCGGAGGCGGGGGAGGGAGGTGATACAAGGCGGGATCTCGCCGGAGATGGAGGGCCAGTCGGTGACGATGAGAGTTGTGAGCTGATCGAGCAGGCAGACGGCGTCGGAGATCAGGCCAGTCCAGTCGCCGGAGAAATGGAACTTCTCATTTCCGAGGGCGCGATTTTCTGGCGAATCGTCGCCGGCGCGGAGGACGATGTCGGTGACGCGGAGTGTGTCAGGGTCGCATACGATTCCTGGAATTAGGCAGACTCCACCGGCCGGCACGGTGGTGAGAGAATTAGCGCCGCGGATCGTGTCTCTGAAGGCCGTCACCGCTGCCAGGTCAGTTGAAGCGGTGCCGTTTAATGGAGTGGTCAGCAGCAAAATGCTGCTGATTAACAACACTCGGTTTATCAATCCCATTCGATGTGTTCAAGTGTGTGTGTGCGTGTGTGTTTGCGAATAGTGAGTGTGTGAGTGTTTAAATCGGAGTGATAATAATAATTAAGTAAAATGGAATCGGTGCAATTAAAGCAGTGGCGCAGCAGAGAGATGTAGAGTGGCGCCATGGACGGCGGGGGAAGAACAGAGGCATGTGCAGCAAGCCTGGGTATTAATTGGGAGATCAGTAGATTGGGATTAATATTTTTTAATTTGGATGGATGTTTCAATACATACAACAAACTGTTAACTGAGCTGTTGGGTTAGAGATCTTGTCGTTAATTGGCTCAGTTTATTCAAGGCTTATTGCAAAAAAGGTCACGAGTTTGTGACATCATGGCTCAGTTTATGGCTACTACTACTGTATATTAAGTTTTATTTCAGTTTCAGCTAACAAATTAAGATAGTTATTTTGGAAAGGTATGATTTTTTATTTTAAAATTATGAATATTTGTTGAAAACACCCTGTGGCAGGTCACACGATTATATATTACAAACTAACAATTAAACTCTGATTTTTTTTTTCTAAATCCAAATCTTATTGATTGAAGTTTTAGTGTTTTTAAATATTTTACATAATTTTAAACAATGTTAAAGTAATACGTACCGACAATTTATTAGGTGCACCCAATTCATCATGTATAATGTTATATGTATGTTGTGTTTCGATGCAATATGAATGTTTTGCAATGATATATGAATGTTTTTTGTTCGCCGAAAAGTTGTGTGATGATATATACATGTTTTGTGCGATAATATATGAATATTTTGTATGATAGTATATGAATGTTTTGTTCATCTAAAAGTATGGCGACCCGATCCATTTTATGTGATGGTATATGTATATTTTTTGTGATAATATATGTAAATATGCGATGATGGATATTGATGTTGTCAACAATTACATTCATCATATATAACACTTATATACCACCACATATATATATATATATATATATATATATATATATATATATATATATATATATATATATATTATCGTATAAAATATACATATACCATCATACAAAGTATCTGGTGCACCATGATAGATGGATACAACATACATGTGCACCATATATCACCTCATATATACCACGATTCAAAAGTTATTTAATATATAAATATTACTAAATAAATTTTGAAAAATTACAAACATTATAGGAGTTTTAGTAAATTCCAGATATATTTGAATAATATTCAAAATTTATTTAGTAATTTTTTGATATTAAATAATTTGTTCACCTAGTACGTGTACATTTTTTTAGTTATTCTTGATCCCATTAAAAAAAAACTTGGATTTTATCTTTGCATTTTCCATACATGTTGTACTTTCAAAATTAATAGTTAACTTAAACTCGTAAAACACTTTTCGGACTTATTTTCAAATGTTGAGATTTTGATTGTTAGTTTGCCAAAAAAGAACAAACACACACTAATTTTCATACTTTCGGTAAGAAATACAAACCCAAATTAACAACTCATTAAACCTTATCTTGCAATTAAGGGTGAGCATTCGGTTGGTTCGACCGAAAACCAAATCGAAATCGAATTGTGCCTAAAATTTCAAACAGAACCGAATCGAAATTAGGTATAAAACCGAACCCAAAAAATGGAAAACTGAAATATTTTTAAAATTGCAAACCAAACTAAAACGAAAATATGTTTAAAACCGAACCGAACCGAACCGAACCGAACCGAACCGAACCAAATTAATAAAAATAACAATAAGTAATATAATTTTTTTTTATTTTGTAATTATATTTCGGTTAAAATCGAATCGAACCGAAATTTATTTGCAAACCGAACCGAACCGAATCGAAATAACCGAATTTTAATTATCAAACCGAATCGAAAGGTTATTTCGGTTTTTCGATTTTTTGGTCGCCCATACTTGTAATAGGCTCGCCAAATACCTAAGGCCATGTTTGGGCTGTGGTAATAGCTGCATAGAAAATGAATACCTAAGGCCCTGTTTGGCCTGTGGGGCATTCAACTGCAATAGCTGCACAGAAAATGAAGTTGACAGGATAGGTGTCCCCAAAACCTAAAATTGAGAAGGTGTTCGATTCAAATAAGGGAATAGAAAGAGCACGAGAATAATAGAAGTGGGCAATTAGGGGTATGTCTCAGGCACCTAAAATTTGATTATTACATTTATAGTAGTGTAATAATTGATCATCATATTTATTTTCATACCTATTTTCCATTTCTCAAATCCTTTTTTAATCCCAATTCCCATTTGTTAAATGATTCAAGTTTACAATATTCAATCGATAATTTTTTTTTACACCTAATATATATCATATACTTTATTATTCAAACATACACACATTTTATTCTATTATTGTAATATTTAAATAATTAAATACACAATAATTATACAACATCATTAACTTTAAACACATGATTATGTAAGAGTTATTATTATTATTATTATTATTACTACGATTATTATTATTATTGAAAATTTAGTACTTTCTCTATTTTTGTAATCCTGGGTCATGGGTTTATATATATATTATTTTGGTCATGGGTTTATATATATTATTTTACCTTCTTATTGTAAGATACGTTTTTATTATTTTCAATAACTCTTTGTCTTCTTCTTCTTTTCTCTTTATTGGTTTCTTTTTGTATATGTATAAACTATATTCAATCTAATATGACATTAGAGCCAAATTCGATTCAACACGCGACTTTGCGAAATTGCTCCACTTCCCAGACTCGTAATTTTGATACTTTGGTAACCCTCATTCGTGTTTTAATTTTCATACAATTTCGATAGATTTGTTTATTTAGGTTTATTATATGTCTGTTTGGATTTGGTATTTGTTGGTTTTGTAGTTGTGCATCATGGGTTATGAGAAAGATGACTCGTTGTAATCTATTGATGTTCGTTTGGATGGAAAATTTTATATATACTGGAGTTATGAGATTAAAATTTATTAGGGGGGAAAAGGATGTGGAACTATGTGAATGTGGTTCAATCTAAGCCTAGTGATGAGAAAAACGTCAAGTTTGTTGAATAACATGATGTTTGTGAAGTTAACAATTCTAAGATTATTACATGGATTGACAATTTAGTTGGGATATCGATTGGTATGAAGTTAACAAAAATACGATATGGCGAAAGATGTTTAGAAGCACTTATAGCGATTGTACACCCATCTGGATTTTGCTAAAAAGTATCAGTTGAAAATGAATATCCAAACTCTTAAACAAAAAGACGTGCGAGTTCTACTCGGCTATGACTAATCTTTTGGAGCAATTAGCTCTTACAGAACCAGCAGAGCTCAGTGTATATGCCCTGTATATTAACCAACAAAAAGAATAATGTTTGGTTCGGTTTCTTATGGCTCTTCATGATGACTTTAAGTCTATGTGTGGAAATACTTTGCATCGTAACCCTCACCCGTCTGTTGATTATGTGGTTAATGAGCTTATTGTTGATGAAACATGTCACAAGTATGTAAAGGGGATCCTTTCATCGCCTAGTCCATCTATCTTGGATGTTTAAAATCGCTCGTCGTAGAAGTATCCGAGTAAGCCCAATCAAAAAGTTGTTAGTCCTAATGATTGTAACTTCTGTAAACAACCAAGACACTGAAAAGCTCAGTGTCCGAAGTTGTTGAATCGATGAGCCACACATGGGTCTTCTCATATGTGGTTTCCTCAACATGGTCCGCCTAATACTGTTGCGGTTGTATCACCATCTAGAGTTGCCTCATCGTCTACTCTTGTGGTAGATCCTCTTTATGAGTAGTTTCAAAAATTACTTAGCCTTTAGTTGCATGCTATGTATATTGTAGGTTTGTCGGTCTCCAGCTCATCAGGTATATTTTCATCTATTTGGTTGCTGGACTCTGGAGCCTCTCATCATGTGTCTCTTAAATGCATAATCTTTTATGTCCATTTATCCATCTAAATCGACGTCTGTTATGGCTGATGATGGAACACCTATGTCCTCGATTAGCATTGGTTCTGTCACCTCACCACATGTGTCTCTACCACATGTTTTTCACATTTTCAACTTACTTTAAATCTTGTTTCAATTTGTAAATTATGTGATTCTGGATATGATATGACTTTCTTTTCTGATGTTTTTGTGTGCAGGATACTCACTCCAAGAGGGTGATTGGGACAGGTCGTAGGAGTGGAGGTTACATCTTTTGGATGAATTTCAAATACCAGGCATTGTTGCTTCTAATGTTGAATTATCTTCATTTCGTTTGAATCTGTCTTTGTCCAAATTTATTTATGGCATTCTCATTTGGGTGGTCGTATATTATTTTCTCATTTAAAGTACTTAGCTTCTACTGGATTGTTGGGAAACTTGAAAACTCATGATACTTGTAGTGATTGTAAACTTGCTAAGTTTTATGCGTTGCCATTTAGTAAAAGTTCATCTATTTCTAATGCACCTTTTGATTTGGTTCATTCTGATGTATAGGGACCTTCTAAAGTTGCCACAAAAGGAGTTTCAAATACTACATTTCATTTGTTGATGATCATACACATTGTTGTTGTTGGGTTTATTTGATGAAACATAGTTCTGATATTTTGGGCATTTATACTTCTTTTCGAGCTCTTGTCAAAACATAACATTGTGCGGTTATAAAGTGTTTTAGATGTGATTTGGGTGTGGAATATACCTCTAATAACTTTCATGAAATGCTTGCTTTAAATGGCACTATACACCAACCTTCCTGTACCGATACACCCGAACAAAATGGTGCTGCTGAGAGAAAACATAAGCATATCATGGAGATAACTCGTTCTCTCTTATTATCTGCCTATGTTCCAAGTGAATTATTTGGGGAAGGTGTGCTTATGGGTGTTTATTCCACTAATAGGATTCCAACTACTCATTCCTCAGGTGTGTTGCCTTTTGAAAAGTTATTTGGTTGTGCTCCTGATTACTCCTCCTTACGAGTCTTTGGTTCTACATGTTTTGTTCTTCATTCGCGTGTCAAATAAAGTAATCTGTCTTCTCAATCTACTCTTTGTGTTTTCGTTGGTTATGGGGGTGGTCAAAAAAGGTATCGTTGTTTGATCTTTTTACTCATAAATTATATGTCTCATGTCATGTTTTATTTCCTGAACATATTCCTCTTTATTCCATTCCACCGAGGTCTCACCTCCTGTCTAAATCCGATCTTATCAATATTGATCATTTTGCTGGGGATATAGATAATGCTTTTGCAGATGCTCGTACTAATGTTCCTGATACTACTACTCCCTCTACACCTCTTAAGGTTGTGGATCCTACTCTCTTTTAGCTTATATGCGTAAGTCCACCAAATTACTAGACTTTGTTTATTCTTTTTATTCTCCTACTTTTACATCATTTTTGAGCAAAATTGACAATAGCTCTGAGCAAACAAGCTAAAAAATAGCTGCAACTTTAGCTCATATTTAGAAACAAGTTATGGATGAAGAACTGTATGCATTGTCTAAAACTGAAACTTAGGATATGATACCTCTACCACACGGTAAAAATGCGATTGGTTTGGGTGTATAAATCAAAACAATTATGATGGTTCGATTGAGCGGTATAAGGCACGCTTGGTCGCTAAAGGATTTTCTCAGCAGTATTGATTGTATTACGAGGAAACACTTGCTCTTTTTGCTAATATGACTACAATTCGTACTCTTATTGATGTTGCATCTGTTCATAAATGACATATCTCTCAGTTGGATCTTCAAATTGCCTTATTGAATGGAAATATTCAAGAAGAGGTTTGTATGGTTCCTCCTCTGGGTGTGGTGCATATGCAAGGAGAGGTCTGCAAACTTAAAAGGCTTTGTATTATCTCAAATAATTACCTCGTGCCTGGTTTGGGAAGTTCTATGTTGCTCTTATTTCCCTGGGTTTTTGATATAAACATCACGGTTCTGATCTCTTTATCAAGAACTCTTATGCTGGTCTCATTGTGTTTTTCTTATATGTTGATTATATGATTATTACCGATTGTGATATTAATGGGATTGCAATGTTGAAGTCATATGTTGTAATAAAATTTTACTATATCTTTCAAAATCACCATCAACATGGAGAAACAACCTCAAATAAGCATCACCAAAGAATTAAAAAAAAAAGGTCACAAGGCCAAGCCTATGGTGCCTTCATTACACAACAAGAGTTTTTAGTTTTTCATATATATATAGGTGTGGGTTTCAATGAGAGTCCTACCTTATTTGCGAACCTGCGAACTAGTGATTTTATTATATACTAGTAGTGTTTTTATTATACAATCCTAATACTTTGAATCAAATAAGAAAATATACAAAAATCCATTTAATTAGATCTAAAGCTCATAATTGGACTTAGGTTCACAAATAAGGACATGAATCCCATTTGAACCTCTCTCTCTCTCTCTCTCTCTCACTCACACACACACACACACATATATATATAGGCATAGTAGTAGCAGTAATTTTCTCTACTAATATATAGTTTATGTTCTAATAAAAATTAATGCTCTATTTTCAATGGTATGTATAAAATAAGTTAACCCAAAGGGGCATCATCTGTGATGGTAAGTTTTAGATTTTGCTCTAAGTTTTTTTCAAAATCATATTATCAAGCTTTGATTAAAGTAGTTATTATAGGTTGATTTAGTTATGTTGGGAATACAATGAGCACAAACTGGGATTGTAAATATATTACTAAAATTGGAAAGAATAAAACTGAAAGTATAAGAAAAGTCGAGTCGAGTAGAACTCTATCCGCAAGACGAAATTGCCCCGGTAGTGCCCTTCGGTTTCTGCAAATCGGCCCCAAAGATAAAATAACTTCGTCTCTGGTATTACAGCACTATAAATACCAGAGCTCCGGCGAACTGGAAGAGTTTGGACTGAATTACGAAAGAAAAATAGAATGCAGAAAACGTATGCTATGTGTTGTATATGAGTGTTCTGTGTTCCTAGCTTTTTCCAGGTGTTTCAGGTGTGCAATGTGAATGAGTCTCTCACCCTTATATAGGGGTTTCAGCGGGAGGTTACAACCAGCTTAATGACGTCTTTAAAGGCGTCATTAAGTCATTCAAACAGACAACATGAACCTGGACAGGTACAACGTGCACATACATAAGGCAGCCAGGTGAATGGTCAAGTAACCTGAACGGTCAGGAGTTTCAGGAGCCAGAAAACGCACGTGGCGGCTAAAAGTTTAGCCAGGGTTGAACCAGACCACCCCCACGGACCACCCCAATTGGACCAGCCGATTCAGACCAATTGCCCAAGACCCAGGACCAAGGTCCAAGGTCCGGATCCGGGTCTGGGCTCGGATCCGCTCGGCTCGGCCATCGGCTTCGCCGAAGGCGGATGGGCGAACTCAAGTCCAAGAGCCCGCGTGAGCTTTGTTCACACAAAGTCCATAACACCTGCTGGCCCACTTGATGTCCACTAATAAAATGTAATCATTTTTAAACTCCCTTCCACATTGATTAAAATTCAATGTGGGATAAACGATAAAGCACTTTAAGAAACCATTCAACTTCAAAGCATTATTTCTCACTCACCAATAATTGGATTTGAGAAATTCAAAATGCTACAATTATCTACACGACACGTAGATCGGGCCTATGCAATTCGTTAACATGAATTTTTGTTGTACCGTTAAATTGATTAAATACAATTTACAATAACCCCCCACATGAGTGAGAATATCCAAAAACAAAACAATGTATGCAAATACGTAGCTCAGTCCTTAAGAGACAATAGAGAATAGGGATAGGTGGCCCAATGGCCTTGAACCCTCCTTAGTTAATACTACCGAGCATACCGGTGGATTAGTGAACATAATTTTTGAACTATTCCCCTTTGTGTATACTAGACAATAGTACCAACCCACTAAGGTCTCAGAATTTTTCCGTTCTCACGTTTGTGTCCGTTTCTGGCCATGGACAACTCCTTTGGATTCATAAGCATTCAGTAGAAGCGGCCCTCACTTCTCGCTTACATAGGTGATTCTTAAACGAGTATTTTGTCATACTCAAGTCAAAGACCTGCACAAGAATTATTAAAAATCAGAGATTTATCCTCACCACATGACAGATTAAAACTCTACTTTTGCCGTTAAGGAATAGGGTCGTAGAGTTTTACTTACCCAAACTTTTATAGTTTAGTTTTCCTGTTGAACCAGGTTTGTGGGATCTCCACTCATCATGGTTGGGTTTCCACTACAATCATCTTTAAGATGTGGATTTCACTCCCATTCCTTCAAGCAACTTACACATCTGATCTCGAGCTATATTTTTAGTGAATGGATCCGCTAGATTATCTATCGATCTTACGTAGTCAACTGAGATAATCCCACTTGATAATAAATGTCTTACGGCGTTGTGTCTCCGACGAATATGTCGAGACTTACCGTTATACAAACCACTTCTTTCCCTTCCAATAACTGCTTGACTATCGCAGTGAAGCATAACCGGCGGCACGGGTTTCTCCCAACATGGAATATCTTCTAAAAAGTTACGAAGCCATTCTGCTTCTTCACCTGCTTTGTCCAAAGCGATAAACTCAGATTCCATGGTGAATCTGACTATACATGTCTGTTTAGTGGATCTCCAAGAAACAGCTCCTCCCCCTATTACAAACACATATCCACTTGTTGACAGTGAGTCCTTTGAGTCGGATTTCTAGTTTGCATCACAGTAACCTTCAAGTACCCTGGGGTATCTACCATAATGTAGCCCAAAGTTCAGAGTATACTTTAAGTATCTCAAAGCTCTCACAAGTGCTTTCCAGTGTTATCCACTTAGATTTCTTATATATCGACTCAGTTTGTTTACCGAGCTAGCTAAATCAGGTCTTGTACAGTTAGAGATGTACATCAGACATCCAATGATCATAGCATAGTTCTTTTAGCAACAGGGTCACCTCTGTTCTTACTTAAGTGAACGTCAAGTTCCATAGGTGTCTTTGCTGGAAGACTATCGTGTGCATTGAACTTCTTGATCACTTTCTCAATATAATGAGATTGTGATAAGACAATTCCATCTAGAGTTCTTATGATTCTTATGCCAAGAACTGTGTCAGCAACTCCCAGATCCTTTATGTCAAAATTCCTTTTTAGCATGAGTTTCGTCTCGTTAATCACTTATAGGTTGCTACCCATGATTAATATATCATCTACATAAAGACATATTATAACAAATCTGTCATTAGTATTCTTAATGCAGACACACTTGTCGCACTCATTTATTTTGAACCAATTTGACATCATCACTTCGTCAAATTTCAAGTGCCATTGTAAAGGTGCTTGTTTCAAGCCATATAAAGACTTAACCAGTTTGCACACCTTTCTTTCTTGTCCAGGTTTTACAAAACCTTCAAGTTGTTCCATATAGATTTCCTCTTCTAAGTCGCCATTTAGAAAAGCTGTTTTTACATCCATTTGGTGAATCTCAAGATTGTGCAAAGCAGCAATCGCTAGAAGCACCCGGATAGAGGTAATTCTCGTCACAGGAGAGTATGTATCAAAGAAATCATATCCCTCCTTCTGGAGAAGTCCTTTCAGAACCAGACGAGCTTTATACTTATCGATTGATCCATCAGCTCTGAACTTTCATTTCAGAATCCATTTACACCCTAAAAGGTTTACAACCTTCAGGTAAATCAGTCAGAATCCACGTACGGTTCTGCATGATCGAATCGATCTTGCTCTGTACAGCTTCCTTCCAAAATGAACTATCAGTCCATAAGAAAGCTTCTTTCAATGAATTTGGTTCTTCATCCAAGAGAAAAACCACATAGTCGGGACCGAAATCCTTAGCAACTTTAGCTCGAGTGCTCCGTCTAGGAGTTAGAGCTTGAAGTTCTGAACCAGGTGATTTACAAAACTTAGGTTCAACCCCCACAAGTTCTTGACTTGTAGTTKCTTCAGKATTARRAGTGTTWGAACTGGAAGCAGCTTTATCCTTACAAGGATAGATATCTTRAAAGAATATCGCATTCCMTYACTCAATGGTAGTTCCGACATTCATGTCCGGAACATCTGACCTATGAATGATAAATCGATAGGCGCTACTATTTAGTGCATAACCAATAAAAATACAATCAACCATTTTAGGTCCGATTGTCACTTGCTTTGGTAGAGGCACTTGTACCTTCGCTAAACACCCCCACACTTTGAGGTATTTATAAGAAGGTTTCCTTCCTTTCCACAACTCATAGGGAGTTTCGTCCCTACATTTAAGTGGAATTTTATTGAGGATATAGTTGCCGTTAAAACAGCTTCCCTCCACATGTTCTGAGGTAACCCAAAACTAATCAACAACGCATTCACCATCTCTTTCAAAGTACGATTCTTGCGTTCTGCAATGTCGTTCGATTGAGGTGCATACGGAGCTGTAGTTTGATGAATTATGCCAGTTTCGTTGCACAAATCCTCAAACGGAGCTACGTATTCCCCTCCTCTATCACTTCGGATAGATTTGATTTTGCAGTTAAGTTGATTTTCGGCTTCACTTTTGAAGTTCTTGAAAGCTTCAATAGCCTCATCTTTACCTCTTAAAAGGTATAGATAACAATACCTTGTGCAATCGTCAATAAAACTAATAAAATACTATTTTCCACCTCTTGTTTGCATAAACTTCAAATCACATACATCCGTGTGAATTAATTCTAGAGGTGTCGTGCTCCTTTCTACCGATTTAAACGGTAACTTTGTCCTTTTTGCTTCTACACAAATTTCACACTTACTTTTATTAACAAATTCATTTACTTTAAGTAAATTGAGATTTGACAATCGTTATTGCATTTAGATTAATGTGGCCTAATCTACAATGCCATAAACTGGAGCAGTCAGTCAAGTAAAAGGAATCAGAAGCAATTTTATTAATGATAGGTTTTGGGCGTATAGCCATTACATTGAATTTGAAAAGTCCATACGTAAGGTAACCCTTACCCAGAGGTGTTCCAAACTTAGACAAAACAAATTTATTAGCCTCAAATACAAGTTTAAAACCACGACTAACTAGTGTTGAACCAGAGACTAAATTCTTCCGGATGTATGGAACATGCAGCACCTCACTCAGAGTGATCTCCTTGCCGGAGGTCATTTTGAGGACAACTGAACCAACGCCTGCAACTTGCGAAAAAGCTTGGTTCCCCATGTTCAAATTTCTTCCCTCACAGGGATGGTATTTGGAGAACAAGTTCCGGTCTGCACACACATGGGCGGTTGCAGCAGTGTCGATGAACTATTGACCACGGTTCTCGACCATATTGGCTTCCTCAGTGATAACCGCAATAAGATCATCACTAGTTAGCTCTTTCTCGGCTAAGTGGGCACTCGGCTTGGCCTTCTTTTGCTTTGGCTTGCGACAGTCCTTAGGCCTGTGTCCAGGTTTGCCACAATTGTAGCAGTCGCCGCTGAACTTCTGAGAAGAAGAAGCTTTCGGCTTTGCGCTGCCAGGACGCGGCCTCTTCTTTGAGTTGTCTCCTCGTTCAAGTAGGTTCACCCGAGATTCATCCGAACTTTTCGAATTCTTGTACTGAACTCGAACTTCGAACTCAATTCATACCTTCCGGATAACATCTTCAAGAGACATCACCTTTCGCTTGTGCTTGAGATATGTCTTGAAGTCTCTCCAGTTTGGAGGAAGCTTATCACTCATGGCAGAAGCCGTGAAAGCGTCAGGAAGTACCATCCCCTTGGCGTGGACGTCATTCACCAGCATTTGGAATTCTTGAACTTGTTCCATAACCGGGCGAGAATCAACTATTTTGTAGTCCATGAAATTCGTGACTACAAATTTCCTAGTTCTAGCCTCGTCGGAGTTGTACTTTTTCTCGAGTGCCTCCCAGATTTTCTTGGAGGTCTTTACGTCCGAGTACACGTTACTCAAACTATCTTCTAGGCTACTAAGGAGAAAGCCTTTGCACAGATAGTCGCCGTTGTACCAGTTATCATAGGCGGCACGAACATTGAAGTTGGTCTCGGACTCGTCCGAAGTGGGTGGTTCGTCTTCCTTCATGAAGTTAACGAAGCCAAGCATCGTAAGGTAGAACAACGTCTTTTTTTGCCACCTCTTGAAGCCGTCACCATTGAATTTTGGAGGCTTCTCCGCGGCGGGCATAATCCGTGAGGAGTGCACCGGAGCGGTCATAGTAGGAACAAATGTCCCCGTCATACCCGTTGAATGGGTAACAGAAGAGTACGTCAGCGGAGCCATTGCGAACATGCTTGGAACCGAAGTTCCCGTCATCCCAGTAGGATGGTTCACAGCTGAAGCTGACACAGTTTGGACCGAAGTCCCCATCCCATAAGGGAACGATCCAGCAGCCGAAGCTGTGCCTGAGTTCGGGTTGTTTGCCAAGATGCGCCTCGACAGTGTCTCCAAGAGGGTGTCGAAGGTTCCTTGATTGAGGAGGAAATCAGCATGACTCATGTTCATGTTTGGCGTAGAAGCGCCAATCGTCGAAGTGTTCGTGACTGCAGGGGCAGTGGTGGTCGTCGAAAAGGTGGAGGCAAAGGGCAGGAGCAGTTGTATATGAGTGTTCTGTGTTCCTAGCTTTTTCCAGGTGTGGAAATGTGATAGCATGACTCATGTTCATGTTTGGCGTAGAAGCGTCAATCATCGAGGTGTTCGTGACTGCAGGGGCAGTGGTGGTCGTCGAAAAGGTGGAGGCAAAGGCAGGAGCAGTTGTATATGAGTGTTCTGTGTTCCTAACTTTTTCCAGGTGTGAAATGTCATAGGGGTTCCAGCGGGAGGTTAGACCATCTCAATCAGACCAATTGCCCAGGCCCCAGGACCAAGGTCCGGGCTCGGATCCGCTCGACTTCGCCGAAGGCGGACGGGCGAACCCAATTCCAAGAGCCCGTGTGAGCTTTGTTCACACAAAGTCCACAACACCTGCTGGCCCACTTGATGTCCACTAATGAAATGTAATCATTTTTAAACTCATTTCCACATTGATTAAAATTCAATGTGGGATAAACGATAATGCACTTTAAGCAACCATTCAACTTCAAAGCATTATTTCTCACTCACCAATAATTGAATTTGAGAAATTCAAAATGCTACAATTATCTACATAACACGTAGATCGAGCCTATGAAATTCGTTAACATGAATTTTTATTGTACCATCAAATTGATTAATTACAATTTACAACAAGTTATTATAAGCCTTAATTTTATGAGTATTCTTTGTGAAATTTTAGATTTTTGTTCTAATATATGTGGAATAATTTGGTTTATTTGACTCTATGTATCTCATATTTTTTACTCATTTACAATTCTTTGTTATGCCATACAACTTAATTTATATTTTTTCATGAGATCAATTTGCCCATAGTTGTTTTAAGTGTTCTGTTAAATGGTTTGTGAAAGTAACTATAACACTAACTTCCACATTGTCTCATGTGCAAACCTATTTTTCGAGGCACGGAAATGGGTTACTTAGAACTTTAATATTATCTCAGTAGCTTCATCCTCTTCACAACATGTTTCTGGTTTTTGCTAATTCTTTTTCAAGTTTTTGTGCTACTACATCCATTATTTATGGCGTTGAGAGTTTAAAGTTTAATTTGTCCAGTTCTTATATTATTTCTTTATTTTTAGTCATCAATATGGTTCTTATCTACGGGGTTTTAATTTTTAAAAAGATTTGTATTATTTTGTTGTTGTTGTTTATGTAATTGAATGTTTTTCTTTTTCTTTTTCTTTTTCTTTTTCTTTTTCTTTTTTCTTTTGATTCACATTGTATGTTGAATAACCATATGAATTCTCCCATCTTCTTTAATTTGGTTCATATAAAACTAATATGTTTCTATTTTGATTCAATGATTCGATATTTGTAATAAAATGTCATTCATATATCTTTTAAATCACCTCCAACAGGGAGAAACGACCTCAAATCAACATCACCAAATAATATTAAAAAAGAAAGGTCGCAAGGCCAAGCCTTTGGTTCCTGCATTAGACTGTAATAGATTTTAGCCTTTTTAACATACATACACACACACATATATATATATATATAGAAAACTCTATAGTACCTTCACTTTATCATACCCATGTATGGTAATTCAATTACTTTTTGACACATCATCCATGTTAATAAATAAAAAACTTTTTAAATAAATCTATTGATTAAAAGGGTTAGAGATCCAATTACATTTTGACATTCACCCATGTTAATAAATAAAAATCTTTTTAAATAAATCTATTGATTAAAAGGATTAGAGGTATCATAAAGTCACTGTAATGTAGAAGTTACCATACACACACATATATAGCTAAATATTATCCGGCATAGTAGTAGTATTAATTTTATCTACTAATATATAGTTTACTAGTTCAGAAACCCGCGTTTACGTGGGCATATCGAACAAAAGTATATTAAAAAGAACGAGAAAAATAAATATTAAATTATATTCAATAATACAACTTTTTAAAATCGTTCACTTGAGATTCTGGAAAACCTCCTTGTAAACAACATTAGCAGTCTTATTAGCAATGTTATCATTGTCGTCACAACTTATGATTTTTAATCCTTTACGACTCTTGACCTGAGAGACTGCGACGTAGAGTTGACCGTGGCTAGAAACTGGTCTTGGCAAATACAAACCCACATTAGAAAGAGTTTGACTCTGACTCTAGTTTATAGTCATTGCGAAACAAACAATGAGGGGAAACTGTCTCCTTTGAAATTTGAACGGGACCCTACTATCCGAAGAGGTCAATGCCATTCATGGAATGTAAACCTTCATACCAACATTAGTTCCTGACAAAATCTTTGCTTCAATAATGCGATATCCAAGTTGCGTAACAACTAATCTAGTACCATTGCACAACCCTGAAGCTTGATCCATGTTTCTAATCAACATAACCGGAACTCCAACTTTTAACTTCAGAATATGATTGGGGATTCTGGAGCACTTTATCGTGTTTAGAAAATCTGTCGAGTACACTTGATGCTGAACTTCTCCATTTACATATGTTCATCACCTGGAAGAATCGACATCACGTATTCATTCACTGTCTCAACAATACTATTAGTTGGTGCAAGAATAGCTCTTTTTTCAAAGAATAAGTGATGGCCAAAGTTTTGTAAAAGAGATGGATAAGTGCTCTCAACAATAGCAGCAACATGATCGCCTAAAGTTTGAAGAAGTATATCGTCAGGTATATCAATTAAAGTTTGACCATCAGCTTCTGTACCAATTTTTCCATCACCGATTTGAGTATCCAGTCGGAGAAATCGTGAATTTCACGTTCAACAGATCTTGACACTGACTGTCAATCGAAGAATCTTACAATGTTCCCATAATCTAGATGAAAAGATACTGGCATACACAATATATTCCCTACCTTTTGGCACAACAGAAATCCGACGAAAGTCTCCACCTAGAACTATAACCTTACCGGCAAATGGTGATTCTTTTCTTTCTTCAGGTGCAATATGCTTCAAACTTTTATGCAAAGTTTCAAAACATAATCTACTCATCATCGGTGCTTCATCCCAAATGATTAGTTTTGCCCGATCAAGAAGAGCAGCTAATTTTGTTCCAGGTGTTATTGTACACATTGAATCTTCGGTCATGGTCAAGGTATTCCAAATCGGGAGTGTGCAGTTCTACCAGCTGGAAGCAAAAGTGCGGCAACACTTGGGAACAATTTCACCTTTTGAGTGTAAAGCCGCAGATAATGTTCGCCAAACGAAGGTTTTGCTTGTACCCCCATAACTGTAAACAAAGAAAATACCACCCTTGTCATTTGTCTCCGCACTTAGAATTTATGAATAGGTTGTCATTTGTTCATCTGTCAATGATGAGCATAATTTCTGATGTTCAACTTCCAAAAGACATCTATCAAAATTAAGTTCTTGTTAGATAAGTTTGTTATTTCCGTCGGTCAATGTAGAGTCATTGGGCAAAGGCATATCGTAGAAACTCCTTAGCGATTTTCCATTACTTTGGAGAAGTTTTTTCAATTCAATCAGGGTATAGTTTTTCAACACATCATCACTTAGTTGAAGACATGAACAAAGTAATAAAGAATTATCAAGATTTGAGTATATAAGTTAATTATATTAGTAGATAATTAAATATCATAAAAAATAAGAACATCTTAAATTTATAAAAAAAGTAGTTCATTAAACTAAAGACTAATTGCCTTCTATACCCAAAATTCTACGTTGTCTTTGCAAGATGTCATCTACAAGTAGATGCAATGTCTTTTCCCATACATATTATGGTCTTGAAACACTCGAAGACATTAACAATGATGCGAAGAGCTTTCTTAGGAATGACGGTAAACCCCAGTAAATTGCTTCGACAGTACCGTTAACGTATTCTCTATCATCATCCAACAGTCCGAAAGAATAACATGCAGCCTTGAAAGTTGGGTAGACAATGTTGTTAATGGTACGTATATCTTCATGACAAACTGCTCCTCGGAAATGATGTAAGCATTATTGACAAATAATATGCTTCTCCAACACCGGGCGGAACATAATCCAACCTGTTCCAAACCGACTCCAAATTCAACATTCTCGTTAATCCTATTCATTTCAACTGGCCATGAATCTCCACGCCAATTTCGTAGATCGAAATAGACAGGGAGTGCATCTTCGAAAAATTTGGAAAAAGTGTTTGGAATAGGCTGTTACAAAATTATCAATTTTAATATATGAGATATATGTGTGTGTATATATATATATATATATATATCTTGCTTAGATATTTTATAAAATTAACGCATTACACCAAAAATATATATATGAGAAAAACATTTTAATATAGTGCATACGAAATAAAAAGTAAACTAATAACATAAAAAATACTGAC